>BJBW01004175.1:78004-220782 GCA_004320125.1 Scolopax mira
ACATGGAAATACATATTAAATTTCTGCACTGTGAAGATGGTACTCATTAACATCACAGATTTTAAAACGGAGGATCCCAGTGACTTACCCATTTATTCTCTTTTCCTTTCAAACATCTGCAAACTCTTTTTTCTCTCTAACAATTTGCCTGTATATTGTGTTTCTTCGCTTCTGTATCTCATCTTGTATCTACAGAACATTGAAGTAGCACAGTGGAATTTCTCTGTGTGGAAATTTAACTGAAAGAAAGAGAGAAAATCCTGAGTTAGGATGACAAGAATAGTATCAGGGTACGTGTAGAAGAGCTGGTATAAAGAGGAAAAAAAGGCGTGGTTACATGTTGTTAATTTAATTCACATCAGAAAAGGAGCATGAAAAGGTGACGTCTTCAGGATGACCTTAAGGGCAGACAGACAGCAACTGCCATTTGGCCACAGGGTCCCATTTGGCAGTGAGTCTCTGCTCACACTGGCACAGAAGCCACTTATTCCTGGCCAGCTATTTCAGAAGAGACTTTTCCAAGCTTTCACTTAAATACAGATCAGCTGAGGACTGAAAATCTCTGTAAAGTATGTTGAAACTTATATGTATGTTGAAAAAAAAGATGCAAATGATGCTTGTATTTGCAAATATAAACCCTGAACTGGTTGGTGTTGATTCCAGTTCAGTGTATCAGTTTGTATGTCATGGGTTTGACAACCCACAGCAAAAATCCTGTTAATTTGAGATCACAAAGACCTGAGTAATATTCTGAGTATTCAAGTAACTGCTCTTTCAGTTCATTTCCTATTGTATGTATTGTATTTATCTAAATAAATCTCAGGCTTCCCATCATCCCAAGCTATTATCAGAATCTACAAATTGATTCTGAAAGAATCTTTTATTTAGCAAGTTCTTATGTAAGCTTTTGTAATTAACTGAAGCTAAAGAGATGTGTGATCATTATTTCTGCCTTTTAAATTCTTATAACTATCCCTTCTTTTAATAGAAGAGTTCTTACACTTACTGGGTTTGCCATTCAAAGAAAAAAGAAGTTTTGCTGGTCTTAGGGTGAGAGAACAGACACTACAAATGTCTGGCATAAAAAGCAGCATTCTAAAGAACCTAGTACACTATATCAAACAGTGGAAAGCTTCACTTTTCTTAAGTGAAGGTACATGTAAACAGAAAAGCTATTTACATATTGAGTACTAATATTTTACATAATTACTGCTAATTACTGCAAATTATTTACAATATTGCAATTATTGTTCTTAATATTTAAGGTGATCATCTAATTCACACATCAATTTTGTTTTAACTACAACAGGGTCCCAGTTAAAACAAGTGGCAAGTTAGTCTGCTAATGCATAGAAGTTAATCCAAGAAAGGTTCCACTGAGACCTTTGTATAAGTATGGTAAGAAACAGCCATTCCCCCAAAAGGCTGTTCAGGTGTGTGCAGGTTCTCCTGTCTGTGCAGGTGATGACCATAGGAGAGGAGATGTCAGTTCAAGGGTGTCAAATGAGCACTGGGAAAAGCCAAGTGAGGTAACAGGAGTCTTCCTCTCAACACGGGTTTGCCCAAACTGAGTCTCTTTCTTCCTCGCCTCTGAGGCGATGGGTATGGTGTGCTAGAAAGATCTATTGTTTGCAGACTGTAAGTTGAAGAAATGAGTTTTGCTTTCAGTTCTGACTCTGGGTTGTCATTCGGAGCAGTAACACAGGTTGGTTCTGAGGATGTTCTCTCTGTATTTGAGTGTTCCCCGTTGCTTGACAGCTCCGTGCTCTCAGTGGGAAGCAGTAGCCCTGGGAAGGGGCTTGGCTGGGGAGCTGAGCCCTGACTCTTTACTCCAAGGAGTTTTGGTGCAGAAAGGAAAGGAGATACTGGAGGCCAGTTGAAGGGGTGTCTAACAAAAATTAAAATTTTAGTTGTATTATTTTTCTCCAAATAAGTTCCCAGTCTTATGTGTGAACTGTCAGTAACAAGCAGAATGTGTGTCTAATTCCAGTGGAACATAGGCCTCCGTTACCATCCTGAAGAAGGAGTTAATCTGATATTTAATGGAAACTGTTTGATCACATTGCATTTTCACATCTAAGCCCTGGCATTTCGTACCAAATGAAGTTGGCAATAACATTGTTTGCTGTGAGTGTGATTTGCTTTGGTTTCACAGAGCTGGGAGTTTGGAATCCCGCTGTGCAGAGAACTGGCCATACAGTACGAAAGTCTCTATGATTACCAGAGCCTCAGCTGGATTCGGGTAAGTAGCAGCAGTTCCTCTCCTTGCAGCCTCCCTTGGCGTTCCCCAGAACATTCTGAATTTAAAGAATTGCCATAGTCCCTATATAGCTCCATGCATTTACAGTGACTCCTTTGCCATTGATTCATTTTGATGACCTTGGGGGTCCACTGAGGTAATTCCGAGGTCTGCTAGCAGCAAACTCCCTGAGTATGTGGAGACAGCACACACAGGGGAGCTGTGCTTGCTATTGCAATTGCATATTTATATATTTTTTTGCATAAAATATCTTTTTTAAATTATATATTGATATTTCATTTTAATTCCAAAAATATGAGGGACAGCTGGTGCCTCAGTTGACATAAGAGGAACAAGAGAGAAGGAATGGAAAAGGCAATATTGATGGAATTCTTGTCAATTTACAAGAGTCTGGTTCTCCAGTAAAACCAAAGACATGATGAAATCAGGGCACATTTGCAGCATTGTGCTCTCATCAGAAAAAGGCAAAGTTCCGGTTGTTTTTTAAAAGCTTTATGAATTTGTAAACAGTCATCTGCTTTTGTCCCCTGGGGTAGCATGCATATATCCAAATTTAAGGGTTATGCTATTCAGTTGTATTCTTATACACAGTGGTTTAAATTATCTTTAAAAGTCAAATTTATTCCCATCTGAAGATAGATATCTAACTGGGTGTCACAAACTGCACGCCTCAAGAACCTATTTTTCTCAAAGTGGCCCTAAAGAGAGTATGAGTGACCATCTTGGTTGTGCCTTTGTTTCTTGTAGACATCTGAAACAGAGCAGTTTGACAATTTCTCCTGGTGTACAGGAAGTACCGAATCAGTAAAGTGCTGATGAATGATGCACAAAATAACTTATTAAAGACTTAGTCAAGTCATGCTTCAAGTCTTTTTTACTAAAACATCAGTAAATTAGCTCCCTCTTGCTCCCTCTTTATTAACTGGCAGGTGAAGAGCATCTCAGCTGATCAGTAAAACCAATTCACCTCATCTTTTTACTCACCAGTGTTCCCTAAATCACTGTTGACCTGTAGTGACTTGAATATCTCCCCACTTTAAGTAAGGTTTTTCTCTGTGCCATTCACATCATTCAACACATTCCTTTATTCTTCCTTCAATGACTTTTGGCCCTTATCCATTTTAGAAAATGAGTTAATATGTACTGGAACAGAGAACAAAACTGTGATGCAATATTGTAAGTCAGAACTGCTGTTAGGGTTCCCTGCAGTGGAAGCAATGATATCAAACTGATTCTTCTCTTCAAAAAACTATCTTTTTGCTATAGTGGAATTTCTGTGAGCCTTTCAGCTGAGACTCGGTTTGGCAAAGGGACTCGATACAAATGGTAGCATGTGCCACAAAACTAATAATTGGAACTAGACAAAAGTCCTTTTATTTTTCACCAAACTCCTTTTTTCTTGTGTTAAACCTACTGGTGCTGTAGAGGATTTAATTTTGTTTCATCCTATTTCATGCCCCTCAACTGAATTAAGGCAAACCCACCTGAATTGATGTAAATTTCCAGACAGTGGTACAGATTCTGAGCTGTCGGAGAGAATAGGACACCGTGAGCCAGGCAACATAGATCTGAATCTCAGCTTTGCCATTAAATCTGCAGTGCAAAAATTGCATGCAAGACCTGTTCAATTCAAAATGAGATACAACAGAAAAATTCTCACACGTCATCTTCAAAAATATAAAATGAGTATGATGATACCATAGTCTGTTCCACTACGTAGATTGTTTAATAATTTTTATCTTCAAAAGAGTTTTGGTCTTTTCATTAAAAAACGTGGGGGCAAAAGTGTAATGTGATATTTTAACGGGTCTTGAGATTCCAATGTTTTAAGTGCAGCTTTAAGAGTCTGATGGCAGCTGTTTTCTTCCTCTGCAGAAAATGGAAGCTACCTATTATGATAATATCATGGAACAGCAGCGCTTGGAACCGGAGTTTTTCAGAGTTGGTTTCTATGGTCGGAAATTCCCCTTTTTCCTGCGGGTAAGCCAGACTTGTACAAAAGGTGACAAAGTGACCAGGCTCAGAGCAGGAGTTCAGGTTTTGAATTTTTGCTGTGGAGATAAAATATCTGCTATTGAGTTTTGGGGGTTTTTTATGCCCCCACTAGTGGAAACAGCTTCCTGGCTGAACTGAAGGATATGGTCCGTTAGGAGTGTTCTTAGGAACAGAGATCAGAAATTTGACTCACGCCTATGTGTATTTTTGACAATCTGCACATGCAGCACAAACTGCTTCTATATTAAGCAAAAAAAAATGCTGTATTGCAGCAATGTTGGGTCATTACTCAACTAATTTTCATCATCTCAAATTATCACGCTTTAAAAAGTCTCACAGGACAGAATGATACCACACTGATGACTCTCATGTGATCCACAAGCAAAAATTTCCTCTCTCTTCAGAAAAAAGCAGCATCTCTGGACCAGCCCTTATTTTGAGATTATTGCCTGCTGGTGTATACAGCATCAGCTGGGTGTGCAACTTGTTTAAAAAGTGAAATTACCTTCTTTTCCTAATGAGGAATCAGACTTAAAATGGATATTTGTTCATATGAAGTCTTGTTGCTGGTTAAGAGCGAGGAAGGAATATAATATGACAAATTCTGTAAGAACTGTCTAAAAAATTGCTGGTGGATGCCACCAAGCTTGACAGGACAAGCTGACTTGAAGGATGCTTTCAGGGACCGGAGGATGTTTTGTGTTCTCTTGAAGAATGGTTTGACAAGAGATGGCACAACTCTGGAGTTACACAGCGAGAAGCTGCAAAAAGCCAAACCGTGTCCCGTTGTTTCCCACAGGGTACACATTTTGAAAATTACACTCTTAGATTTTCCTCTGATTACTTAGTATATAATTTTTAACTAGTATTTAAACACTGGTGTTTAATTACTTTGAAAGGAAGGAAGGGGTGGGAAATAAAGGCAAGTTAGAGTTAACGAAGGTGAAAATACTGGTGGGTAAAGTGGTAGCTTCATGCTATTCAAAGGTGAAGTTGAGCAGTGCCAGAAGTGCCAGAACTGGTGTGCAGAGCACACATCCAGGGGGGTCTGAGACAACGACAAGCTCTCCCGTATGAAGCAGTAGTTTCCTTTTTATGAAGATCTCCAGAAAATAAGACTATTTCCTTTTTTTTAAAATCTAACAACAGATGTTTCAGAAAATGAATGACAGCAAAATCATTATGGCACTTAAGCGTTCCTACTTTTGAAGCAGTACCAGTGAATCCAGTTTATCTTTTATATTACGGTTTTATTTTGGGTGCTGCATGGCCTGTGTCCTTAACTCCGCACGAGTTCTCAGTACACAGCACTTACGCTTTGCAAAATGGTGAAACAATATGGATACTTGGCTGGAGACATTAACAGAGAACATGAGCGTACATAATTATAATCCTTGTTAATTCTGCAATTATATTTGGTAGCAGTACTTCTGATAGCAGATTACTAATGTAGCAATCTCATTAAAAGTCATCCTCCTCCTTTCTCTCTCTAATGATCCATACAGCGTACGCATCGCGAGGCGCAGACTAAGCCCATTAGCAATCCCACTGTAAAGAGACTGGAAGCAGCTATTCTAGAAAAGAAAAAGATTTTACATGGATTTAAAATTTTCAGATGGCTATGGGAATGATTTCAAGTGATCAAATAACTCCATGCTCTTTTCTCATTTATTTTCTTATTGCTGTGTAGCTTAAGACAGAAAATAACCCCTCTTTCTACATCTTTAAAGACCCTTTGTCTAGAAAAGTCATTGTTCATGTTTCTACAAATTCCGTATCTATTTCTAGTGTTCCTGCATAAGGAAATCAAAACTGTCCATGTCTTCCACCTACCAGAAGTTCAAGTAAGGCCTGACAAGCTGTGTTCTGAGATCTTACGTAGGCATCTATCTGAAGAGCTGATTAAATTTAGCTTCGAGGTGTTTTCAGGGCATTATTTTTAGAATCACAATAACTTTATTTATAGGCTTACAGTTTTCTGGATTGCTGCAAACAAAAACCAAAATAGAGAATGCGGTAAGTGTCATGAAGAGATTCACCTTCAAACATGGACTTGCTCCAAATTTAACAATAGCTGCAAAGTTTGGGCATTGCAGACTGAGCTGTCAAAATTCATCATGCAGTTTTTCTCCCAGTTCATTGGTTGCCATCACTGATGCACACAAAGTGACAAGTGTCACAGTTGGAACATGAGATCCCTTCCATAACGTTGAAGTGCAAAGCCAAAGATAATTGCACACCATGGCCATGGTTTATGATTGGATTTTGCTGCTTCTCTTTGATTTTGCTCAGCCAGAACCCTTTTCCAGAGCAAATAGCAGAACATTATTGCACACACCGCAGCTTCTAAATGCAAGAAATAGAATGGGGGGAACTGCTTTCATTTGCTGGGATTCTTTCTTTGCTTTATGAAGGTGAAACATCTCCCTTTAGTTCTAGTTATTGTTACAAGTACAAGAGTTGAAACTAGGAGAATTGGAGAATTTGCCTGCTTTGATTGGTCTCAAATCAGGAGACATAAACACCAGTCAAAATGGTGGTCTGTGGCAACACAATTAAGGCTCTGAAATACAGTCTTTATGACACTGAGGATTTTTAGAAATCCTGTGTCTTGCTGTTCCAAGTTTGAGATGGCTCAAAAAGCAGGCAAGAACTCTGCACAAGTGATTTAATGCCTCAGAGGCATATCTAAACACTAGCTCTCCATTACTGGCAGAAACGAAATTTTCTTCGTCAAGAGGAAAGTGCTTTTAGAGCTGAAGGGGAATTTGCTAAGTGGCCACTGAGAATTATTAGTGAGGCTTTCCCATGTTAGTCCACAATAGACAGGGGAGTTCCTGAGGATGTGTTCAGTGTGATCAGAGGTGGACTGTATGGCTATTGACAATACAACAATGATTAAACAATTATTTTTGTGAACTGTTTGTTACAACTTTGCTCCAAAGATAACTGGTAAATTAATAAATATAGATCTTTCTCTTCTATGAAATCCTCAAGACTTTTATCCATCTGGTGTAAATTGTATTTGACAGCAGCTTTCCCAGTGTAGAACAGCCGAGCTGGTGACTTACTCCTAAGTTTTGGTTGATGTGTTTCAGTACAGTCCAATTAAAAAATAGTCCCTTTTCAACTGTCTGAAAAGCAGGTAAGAAAAGACAATAGGTCTGAATGCTACGTGTGTATGGATCAGAGGCATCTTTCTGTTGAGAGATCAATGGAATAGTCTATTTATTCATCACTTCTTGATGAAACACATTGTACAGAAAAAGGAAGGAATAAAATCTGCACATTTTATTCTGACATTAGCATATTGACATTGACATTTATCTTTGGTTTTGAAGCAGTAAAAATTGAAGTGAGGTAAAAGCTGATAGTATTTAGCTTACTTTTAAGGAGACTAATGTATGCTTGTCCTTCTTGCAGAACAAAGAATATGTATGTCGGGGCCATGACTATGAGAGGCTGGAAGCCTTCCAGCAGAGGATGCTGAGTGAGTTCCCACAAGCCATTGCAATGCAGCATCCAAACCACCCGGATGACTCCATACTGCAGTGTGATGCCCAGTGTATCCTTCAGTGGCAGGGCAAGCTACCACAGAAGACATTTTGTGTCACAGAATCACAGAAGGATTTGGGGTTGGAAGGAATCTCTGGAGATTATCTAGTCCACCCCCCATTAAAAGTTTTCCAATACCTCCTCTTCACGAACACTTTTTGGGAACAGATATGAATTCCAAAGTGTTATTTTTCAGTGTCTTTATTTTTTATATCAGTTTATTGCTTTTTTTTTTGTTGCCCCTCCCCCCCTTTTTTTTCCAACTTCCCTTTCTTTTAAACTGCTGAACCCTTTTATACCTAAGACTTTGAATCTCCTTCTTCTCATTGGTAACCTGTACTGGCATTTGATGCAACCAGTGCAATGCTATATGCATTATGTAACATTTGGTGGATCTGCAGAGATTTTGGTCATGAGAATGCAGCTGTTTGGTTTGTGTGACAACAGGAAGGACATTGTGCAGGACTTGAACTATAAGGACATTGTCAGCAAGTGAAATCTCCAAAAATTGCTTGGTGGTTCTATTTGTCTTCATTAACATGTGCTTTTCACTCCTCTTTGCTACGTAACACAACACAGATGGAGGGGTTGTGTCCATGCGTGTATTTTGGCTGCTTTGCTTATGCTCAGTCTGTAACACTGAGGTTCAACCAGTTTAATTAAACTGGACTGCAAATTGATTAAATAGGTACAATTTTGGTTTGCAGCAAAAGCTGAAGTATCTAGGGTGAAATTTATCAGAGGTAAACATTAGATATTTGGGTACTCAAATGCATCAAGATCTACTACAGTGCCTGCACAAGTGAGGCACCTACCTGTAATTAAAGCTACCAGGAGCTGGGTATTTTGCCTGCTGGAGATACTTTGGATCTCCAAAAGTTGCTGAATACTCTGAATCCTCAGATATTTTCCTCTTTAATCTGGCTGGGAAGTACTAAAACTGCAGACTTTCCAAGTAGTTCTAATCTAGTGTTCTGTTGTTTCACTCAAAAGAGTGTTGGAAAACAAAGAGGAGTGTGACTTTCTGCATTCACCATCCTGTTCCTTTCCACAGCAGAGAGATATTTCCTGTCCAAAGTGGTTTTCTTTGACTACATAATGTACAGATTTACAGATCTATGCAGTGACCCCCATCCCAGACAACATAGACGTGCTGCAAATGGACCGTGTCCCTGATCGCATAAAGAGCTTTTACCGAGTCAACAACATCCGGAAATTCCGCTATGACAGGCCCTTCCACAAGGGCCCAAAGGACAAGGAGAATGAATTTAAGGTAGAAGTAGTGAATAAGCAGTGTTTAAGTGTTTATCTCTTCAAGGCAAATACCATCTTATTATTTTATGCTCGTATAGCCTTTCAGGTAATCCTGATTTGGTTACAGCAGCTCAGTAACAAGTAGCTGTTGAGCCCAATGGTTACACAGCTGAGGTGTCCAGTTGAAAGGCAAGTTCTTCTAGTGCCAAGAGAAACCTTGCATTTTGAAGCAAGGATGGGTTTTTTGTTTGGCTGGAATTATTTTTCTGTACTGCCATATATGTCTGCACTGTCTGCTTGGTTCCCATGACAGAATTGGGAGTCAGCCTTTAAAAATAAATAGAAATGTTGAATGTGTTGCTTTAGAGCACACCAAATTCTGGTCTTGTTGTTCAAGTGACTTTCAGGGTGACATTCTGCAAAGTAAGTTAACGCTAAGGAGATGAATGTATTCTTTTCTGAACTTCACCCCTGTAGTAAGAGCAGAGATGATGTGATTGTGATTCACTGTGTACCTCACATCCTCAATTTCTCTTTGCAGAGTTTGTGGATTGAACGTACCACTCTGACCCTGACTCACAGTTTGCCTGGGATCTCACGCTGGTTTGAAGTGGAGAGAAGAGAACTGGTAACATTCATAGTTCCTATAATTGGGGTTTGAAATGATGAGTTACTAAGGGCATGGGCTAGACAACTTAAAACTCTTTGGCTGAAATGTTGCAATTTAAAATGATGAAGTTTACCAATGATGTCCTTTTTCCACCACTTAGTCTAAACAACTGCTGAATGTAACCAGGGGAATTATTTGAGGGAACATGACAATATAATGGAGACAGTGCCAAAAAGATGGAATAATTGCATTGTTGCCACATCTTCAGTATACAGAACGAAGTTATCACAACAGTAAAGTTTGTTAATGTAGCTAATTTTCTACAAAGCAGTAAAACCTAAGAGAGATCACTGAACAGTCCTAGAGTATTATTTCATTACAAGGAAGATAATAAACCTCAGTGAAGTGTCCATGGAATTAAAGTATATTTTATTGCCTTTGAGGTTGAAGTCAGTCCTTTGGAAAATGCCATTCAAGTGGTTGAGAACAAAAACCAGGAGCTGAGAACACTGATAAGCCAGTACCAGCATAAACAAATGCACGGAAACATTAATCTTCTCAGCATGTGTCTGAACGGAGTGATCGACGCAGCCGTTAATGGGGGAATTGCGCGATACCAGGAGGTAAACCAGGCTCTGCCTCTCAATTTAGTATCATCTTTTCTCAATTTTATTTCCATTTCTGTTTCAAAGAGAGCGTGACTTAATAAGATAAGACATTTTCAAGCACATTATCTAAATATGAGGTAAAAACCCCTCCTTGGTTATTCTGCATCAATGCTTGTGTAGCCACATGTCACAGGAGGACCCAGAGGCGGAGCTGGGACATGGCACTGAAGTGGGTACAGCTGACAGTGGGGTTTCTCAAGAGTGAAACTTGCCTGGAAATCCAGAGTTGGCAGGTAGAAGAGTAAATCACATCTTTTTTTATGCTGATGACATTATAAATCCATTTTGCAATAGAGGCCCTGGAACTCATAGTAATTGAGACTGATTTGGCCTGTAAATAGGAATAGCTTCTAATTCATGCTACTTGACCATTACCTTTCCTGGCCTAATTTCAGACTTGCTGGAACGCTAAAATACACAGTATGTTATCTGGCAAAATCTTGGGCAGGCTGTTACACTCTGCATTGCACAAGGTAAGTCTAGGGTCAAATACTGAACACGGGCAGCAGCAGTGAAGGGGTGTGGGACCTTGTCTTCCCTACAAAGCTGTGAAGAGAATGCTCTTCTTCCTTTATGTTAGTTACCACTTTACTCAATTCCTTTAGGCAGTTATGTGAAGAAAGAGATATAAAATTCAAATAACTGGATCATACGAGGCTTAGAGGTTCTGCTTATCACTGTCACATGGGGAAATTTGGTCAGATTCATGATTCAGTGGAATCATCAAGGATGCTAAAACCATACTGTAGATTTACCTGGATGCCAGAGTGCTAAAAGCAATACAATTGAGTTGCTGCTGTTAGCTTAATATATTTAGTTTTCCTAAGATTTTTGGACTTTTTTCTCTCATCTTTTGACACCAAGTTACGATGAAATATCTTCCACCAAGCAGAAGACTTTCTTTTTATTATTTTTTTTACAGGCCTTTTTTGATAAAGATTATATCACAAAGCATCCTGGAGATGCAGAGAAGATCACACAGCTCAAGGAACTCATGCAGGAGCAGGTACTGTTTCTCAGATGCAAACCAACATTGTCACAGTGTCTGGATGCACCAGCAGTCAGTCCGGACATATCGGATCCAACTGAGTCATTCAGAAGCAAACAGTTGTGGTACAGGAGTTTAAAGTACATTTAAACAAAAAGGAGGGGGGAAATGGCCAAGGAGTTTATAAACAAGCCATTAACCTTATGGAATTTGAGGTGTGAAGCTCAGCTAAACGTACATGAATTTTGTTGTTTCCATTTATAATCCAATGGCCATGTTTCAAGCCTGCCATTCATTTTTGGCAGTTTGAATTATGTATTCCCAGTAAATTTCAAAGATAACCAGAGTCAGGTTAGGCCAGGTCAGGCAGAGCTAAATAGGAGAACTTAATGCCTATTTATACCATCTGCAGTTTTATTTTTCCTTAGCATCTCTGTGAAACATTTGGGTAGATAAAGCTGGATGCTTTGATGAGAGTGGAATCAGGAAATCACATCCCTCTTAACTGAAACTTCGGCAAGATCTATCCCATTAAACAATGTGTCCAAGACTGAATAGAGCTATTAGGCCTCATTCTTCAACAAATCACTTAACTGCATTTCAGATTTCCTGTCTGTAAAATAAAGATAATGCTTATCTCCCTTCAATCCTTAGGAGAACGTTTGAAGATTAATTAGTCATTGTTTGTACAGACTTTGGATCATGTAGGGAATTATATACATTTTAAGCCTCTCATTACTATTTTCTTTCATCTGAGAGCATAATCTCATTCAGTAACTAATGTTATATGATTGACCTTTGAAAAAGTGACCTTTAGAAATAAATAATGAGCAGCAGAAAGAGTGACTGTGCATATCACACTGCCCCTGCTCAGCTCAATTAGCAGAAACTCCTAGAAATCTCTGTTGGCAACTTTGATCCCTTCTCTGACATCAGGTGGAAGGACTTTTCTTTGTCACTATGAATTATCCGTGTGAGAACATGATGCTGTTCACTCCAGAGAGAGAATCAATCTGGTCATTTTTTACAGTTCTCTCTTAACAAAAGTAATCCAACATGACATAAATGTACTTGTCTCACACGTAAAGTACTTGTTGAAGTGATAGGAACTTGCCAGGTCTCCCAGGCTTGCTTCATAATCAGCAGTCTGGGAAATGAACAGTGGCATTATTTTACAGTACTTTTCTTGCACATTGATAAAACTGTGGGACGGGCTTCTATTCTGTCTCTTAAACACAATTTATTTGGATTTGTGATGTGATGTTTTCTTTTTAACAGGTACATGTCTTAGGAGTGGGTCTGGCAGTCCACGAGAAATTTGTACACCCAGAAATGCGTCCCCTGCATAAGAAACTGATAGACCAATTCCAGATGATGCGATCCAGTCTGTACCATGTAAGCTGATTAGTCGTTTTTTCCCATTTTGAATCATTCAGAGGTTATGATTGAACTTCTGTCAGTTGCAGTAAGGTTCACAAAAGAACTGGGCTGATACGGCATTGACTGAACCTACTGGATTGCCAAATCATCAAAAGAATTATTGGATTTCTGTGCAAAACGGAAGTCGTTTAAACTAAAATTTTTAATATTTGTATGTTTTTTGTTGTATTACAAAACAATTGTAAAGTTTAATTTTCAGTTACTGTCTTACATAGCAGAAAATTATACGAAACAGAGGAAGAAAGACTAACAGAAAGTGTTAGATGTTGAGCTCTTTGAAAGAATTGCTATGATTTGAAATAGTGTGATATGGATTAGGCCCCCCAGAAGTGTTTTTACATAGACAGCAACAGAAATTCCAGTTGGTTACTTTAGGCAACCAGCTCTGGTGATCAGGAACATGCACTATTTATGGGTCTATAGTTTCTATATAGTCAACGGAACTGCTGCCAGAACATGGTTCACACCACCCAGTACACAGGGATGACAAGTGTCATCCTCTACCATCCATATGTACTCTGCTGTACATCAATATCCTATGACAACTATACTTGAGACAGCTTTGCCAGGCAGGTTCTCAGAAATTTGCAGTTTATTCTCTTCTTTCTGGTACAGTGAAATCTTTATGGATACCTAGACACTACCTTGAACATGATCACAACCAAACTACAGGACATATTCTATAATGTAAAATAATTACTTGAAATATGTGTGTTATCACTTTACTTTCCAACTGGTGTCTGTATTTTCTAAGGCAGCTTCTAGCTGGAAGGCTTTTTTCCCTCATTCTTAGGAGTGAGCATTATGCAAGGATGGCCAGAAATAACAGCACCAGAATTTTAAAATTTGGCCTTTGTCTGTCAAAGCAGATCAGATCCACAGAGGTCACAGGTGCCAGTTTGATTCAGTACCTTTCTTGAGAGTAAGGACAAAATCTGTATTTCTGAGTCCACATTTCTTTCTTTTGAAAAATGTAGGTGGCTGTAATTTAGGCTACACTATGCCTCTCTTTTCTTCCCAAATTCTTGAAATAGTGGCTAGAAAGTTATCATTGGAAATAAACAGAAAATAGGGTTGTAAAGGACTGAAGCTCTTTATGCTGTGAAAACCCAGGATAGCTGAGGATAACTCTAGAGAACATGGAAACAGATCAGGATTTTCTTCCTGAGAAGAAAAAATTTCCACGACCAACTTAGATAAAGTATGTTTCCTTTGCAGGAGTTACCTGGTTTGGACAAGCTGAGTCCAGCCTGTTCTGGCACCAGTACACCCCGCAGCAATGTTCTGGTTTCACACGGACCCATGAGCCCAGAGAGCTTAAAGCTGGTGCATCGCCACAGGTACCTGGGGATCTCTACACTCTTGGGTTACAATTCAAGGATCTAAGAAGCGGTTAGAGGTACTGCAGGAGGAGTTTGGGCAGAAGTGCCTTTTGTCTTCATTCAGTGATAATTATTCCAGTTTAATTGAGGATAGGAATCAAAAAGTTGAGAAATAACATTTGTGGCAAATACTAAACACCTCCAGGGGTTACTCTGTCCCGTTACTGGCTGTGGAGGCAGAAACACCCATCTTCCACTTGGATCTCCAGATCCAGTCTGATGGGAGGTTCCAATTTCTCCTACTTCTGTTATGCAAACAGCAAATAAATGGGTTCTTAAAGGAAAATTTTATTGCTTGTTTTATGACCCAACCCAGCATGTACCCATTTTTTAGGATCAAAATTCCTTCATATAATTGGTTTTTATAATTCTGATCAAATCAGAACCCAAATATAACAAAAGGTGCTGAGATGTTTTGATCAGAATACCAAAAAATGGCTGAGACCTCACAGAAACATCTGTAAATGCAGATGTTTATTCAAACTGAATACCCATCTATAAAAAAGAGAGATCATTACTGAGGATAAAAATTGGGATTTTCAGGGCAAAACAGCATTTTTGTATCCAGCCCAAATTGCTTATTTGAAGATGTACATATCCATGTCAGTATGAGAAAAGTGACAGGAATGTCACTGAAGTTATGAAATTTTAATTGTTCTTTTGTGCTTCTTTCTCTTGGTGGGTCCACACAGCTCAGCTGCTCTTAAAGTCTGGCATGAAAAGCTGTGGAAACTTGGTCTTGGGTGCATGAATGCAGGATGGTGAAATTCTTTTTACTATTAAAATTGAGTAGCTCTTCTATACTACACTAGCTTTTTCCTCAAAATTCCTCACTTTGTAAAGCCTTTTTTAGTTTATAGGGAAAAGCAGGGAGATTGTTCTGTATATAAAATATGTATTTGTGTATGTGATTTGGAGTGACAAAGAAAAAATTACTTTAATGAGTGAGATGGGGATGCAGCCTGTGCACCAGCTGCGCTGTATCAGTTCACTGTCAGCTACAAACTTGCCTTCAACTGTGATGCTGAGGCCCAGGAGATCCGAGCCAGTAAGGAAAACTATTTGGCCTGTGTCTCATCCTTGGCTTCCTTTGGAATGTTGTTTTAAGGTGCTCCCATTCTTCATACTTCAGCATTAAATATGAGAGTGGTTTCAGAATGTTTTGTTATAAACAAACCCAACATGCACCCGTGGCCATGACATGATGTTAACCTGGCTTTGGATTCTGAAATTCTCCATCCTACCTATTGTGCTTCTTACGTGTAACCTCATTGGCGCTTTTTTTCATATTTGCTCACATTTATGGATTTGTTTAACCTTATTCAGCTTGATTTTTTCAAAAGTGTTTGACATCTAGAGGTGACCTAAAGCAGTAAGTAACTGCAGGTACTAATTAACTTGGTAAAAATCAGGCATCACAAATTAAAACACGAGTTCAAAAACCAACGATGCCCTTGTTCTGTCTCCGTTTCTCTTCCAGCCCACTGAACTTGCTTGGTTCAGTCCGACACTCGTCCTCCTCGCTGTCATCCCACACCTCCAGCGAGACAGGAAACCTGGTGATCCTGACGGACAGCTCTGTGGGGGAGACACCCGAGGACATGTACCACATGCAGGTACAGCTCCAGCGCAGCCGGGGCGGCGGGCACAGCTCCGGACCTGCTTGGGGGTGGGGGTGATGCTTAGGAGGAGTACACCTTGCGTGGGTTGGCATGTGATATTCTTCTCAAAGGACTGGATAGTTTGGAATCTAACCTTGTTCGAGGAGGAGGACAGAGTAATTCAGCCAGGTTTGCTTTGGGAAGAAGTCTTCTGTATTTGTGCAGGGAGAGTTGATACCACAGTCCAAGATCATACTATGGCTCTCAGAAAGTGAGCTTTGGTCGGCGTGTCCAACACACGCAGTTGGTATCGCTCTGGGGTTGTGGGAGGGTGAATGAGTCCCACAGGCCTGAGTCCAATCAAGCAGCCTGCACTGAACCTGTTTCCCTGCCTGGGTGACCCGAGACAGGTAAATACCTAAAGCACCGATCTGCTCAGTTCTGTCTTGATGATTTCTCTGCCTCCTGCAGCTTGTGTACCCTAACTCCAGGTACCAAGGCTCAGTCACCAACGACTCTGTTTTATCCTCGTCCCAGGCCAGCCCTTCCACTTCGAGCCTCAGCTCCACTCACTCCGCACCGTCCCAGATGATTAACTCTGCCCCTTCCAGCGCTCGAGGTAAGAACGGATGGACCTGAATGAAGGGTTAACTGTCCCCTCAGGCGTCCCCTGAGCCTGGCAATGTTGTTGGTTTATTGGTGAAAAACCACCTACACTGAAACATACCACTGTTTCTCTTTTGGAGCTGTAAATGCCTCTTCAAAAGTTATTTCTTAAAAAATGTTCTTCATTCCTCAGAAATAGGTTTAATCACTTTCTTTCAGCGGTATTTGGAATGTATCTCTAATACATGCTGGTTTCAGGCAGTTGAATTTCATAATGATTTCCATTGTTCTGCCACAAAATTGTGGCAGGCAATCAGGAGGAAAACAAGAACAGTCTGTGGTACAGTACTTAGAGAGATCATGAAGACAAAGGCAAAAAAAAATGTATTTTACACATTTAATGCAATTATGGCACACAAAAAAAAGAACTTGAGGCAGTTCAGCAGAAATGTATGTATACAAAAGCATGTGAATACAATGAATGTTGAAAGATAGGAATTTTGAGTACTGGAGTTAAAGAAGGGGTTCCCTGCTGGGAAATTCTTGAAGAAAGGAAAAATGTAAAAACAGACTGTAGGGGTACTCGTATGGCCTTTGCTGTTCCAGTAGCTGCTCTTGCCATTGCTAATCATTTTATTCTCAAGCCACAGAGCTGGAGCAAAACCACTCCGTGCCTTTTCCCGACTTCGGTCGCTTCTATTCAAGTTTTTTCTTTTCCTTCTCATTTTGGATTCTGAGTTGCAGGTTCACAAATTAATACATCTCTCTTCACAGGCATCTGAAGAAGGTATCCAGGACATAGTCAGAGATTGATGCTGATATTTACATCCTGCTCTCTTTTCCCATACAGGGAACTGTATGTCTCCTTACGGACAGAGAACACAGAGAAGGGCCTTCTCTTTTTCCCTCAGGCTAGCTTGGGGCTTTTTTTTTTTTCCTCACTCTTGCAGTAAAATCTTAATTGACTGTCTGTTGTTATGACATGGATGCATCAAAGTGTTTTAATTGAAGGATCAGATGGAGTAGGAAGGTGAGAAGTGGACATCTTCAAGTCAAGGCAAATAGCGTTGCTAAATTCCAAGGAGTGGAAGGAAAATAATGATACTTCAAGTACTAAAGTAACAAGACAAAACTGGGATAACAGGAAAGGGAAGAAAGAACTGTGCACAGGGCTGTCGTGTCAGGAAAATGTCCTTAAACAGATGTGCCTCAGCTGGCATGTGAGGTCTGAGTCTTTTGGTGCTTAGAGTATTTCAGGCTGTTTTCCACTTTAAAAATCCAGTGCTCCCAGTGACAGGCTGTGCCAGCCTTTCTGAGCTTGATGACTTCACAGCGTCACCAACTTCCCTCTTTACAGCATTCTTTGCTGTTGCTTAGAAACCACAGTGCTGAATGATACAAAGGGTATGGAGCTGATGGACGAGCCAACAGCACCTCCCAGAGATGAGAACTAGGCAATGTAAACGACTGCAAATGAGGAAACAATAAGAGCAGTAATGATTTTTAAAAGTACTTCAATATATATATTTATTTTATTCTTCACTCTTACTAACGTGTTTTGATAGCCTGTGATACAATATTTCTTCTCTGCTGGTTTTGTTTGCTGTTAAGTGGGGTGAGCACAGCATTCAGACTCTGTGTCTGGGGGATTTCACTTCCAGTAAAGCCCCAATGCTCTCTGTGTTTCACTGTTCTGGTCAGTGTCAGTACGACACCGCTGTCTGGAATGGAGTTGTTCTTAACGAGAAAAAACCCTTACACTGAAGTTCCTCGGTGGTAATACAGCTTTGTTTTTCTCCTTGGTGATTTTTCCTTTTCTTTTGTTTTTTTGGTTTTTTTTTTTTGTTGGGTGAATTGGATGCTTGTGTAAATGAGAGACCAGTATCAGTGGCTGGAGCAAGGTACTTCACAAACATTACATGTGCAGCTCTGCCAATGCACCTCTATCCTTTTTTTTTTTTTTTTTTTTGGTATTTATTTATATTCTTTTTAATTTAGTGCTGATGAAAGGTGCTGGATTGACAACACTGGAGGCTGAAGCCCTCTATTTATCCACAGAGCAGATACAGCATGGGCGGCAGCCGTGCAAGCTTCCCCACGCTGCCCCCACCCATGTGCCTCATCTCTGTCCTGGAGGGACCACCTCTAGAGGTGAGAGGATAGTTCAGTCTCCATGACCCATCCGACCCCTGGCCTTTCTGCTGAGACTGCCTCCAAAGCTACCATAGTCACGATGCTGCCCTTAACCGCTTTTCAGAACGGAAGTACACAAAGGCCAACAATTAATTTTGGACAAGCCAACTAAATTTATCAACTTAGCCTCTTTGCCACCTGTGGCTTTAACCTGAGCACAGGTGGCTATGATTCCTAGGGCTTTGTCACATCTTTAAATGCTTCTCTCATTGAGTCAAATGTTAATGTAGAGGTGAAAAACCACTGTCTGTCCCACTATCCAGATACTTACACTTCCTTCTCTGTTTAACTGCAGAGTCCATGCTGGAGCTCAGCTACTAGCACTGTTCTGAGGAGATAGGTATCTTTATAAAGCAGATTAGCTCCATTAGTGACCAAAGGAAGCCATGGCCATTTGTATTAAGAATCCAACAAGAATTTAAATCTTCTTTCTAATTTTCTGCTTCCAAAAAATTACCCTTTCATTAAAGTTTAAAACAACAACACAAGCAAATGATTTGGCTCACCCAAAGAAAACAATAATGCCATTAATCCAGCATTTTGTTTAAAGAATTATCATTAAGACAGTTGACTAATGATTTGATCATATCACTGAGCAGCAGATTAAAGCAGCAAACATTACACTAGTTTAACATACACAAGTTAGAGCAGAAGTCTTAAATAGAATTGTAATTGGAATACAGCAAGGATTTTCGAATTCCGTTGCTAACAATAAAGATATCACTAGTTACTCTATTTATTTTTTAGATTAACAAGTATAAACCTTTCAGTTTTCACCTGGCTTGACTCTTGTGTAGCTTCTTCCCCTATCAAGAAAGCAACACTGTCATTGTATAAAGGATCAATACGAAATTCAGAGTTTGTTTTGGCTTCATTTGAGGTGACTCAAGAGGCCTCACTCTGACCTTACTGGAGTTTAACGTTAGGTAAGCCCATGTTTGTTAACCAGAAATTGTAACACGAAAAGGCCTGGAAAGAGCTAGGAGTGGGCTCAGCTTTTTTCAGTAATTTCATTTAAAATATGTTTGGGACTCCTCCGATACACTCTGAAAGCAACTCCCACTTGGCACTGATGACTCGCCCCTTAAGGTATCCCTACTGCGTCCTCAACACAGTTTCCTTTTTAAGGTGTACAAAGTGAGTCCTGGTCTCTTATTTGGAGCTTTGCCAGAACCCATATACTTACATTAAAAACTTACTTCTTAAAGCAAAACCAGTTACAATTTGGTGCAGGAGTGCACTTTCATAACAGTAATGAAAATGATGAATCAGGACAAAAGATGTATTGAGTTTGGAATTTAACTACATTATTTACATATACATAACTACATATTAAACATATCAGTTTAAGTCCTTAAATCTAGTACTTCTCACAAGCAGATTAACATTTTCGTAATTAAACAATAAAAACTACCTTTGGCTTCAGCACAGGTTTTCCTTGACAGTGTGTGACAGTGCTGCACACATCAAGTGTCCCAAGCTACAAACTAAAAGGAATAAGCCCTGATAGATGCTGCAACATTTTTAATGGCCATTGGCTGCTCTGGAAGCATTTAAAAGCTTTATTTGACTTTTTTTTTTTTTTAAGTTTTGCCAATCCCTGAAAGGAGCCATGGTGATTGTGCTCGCTACCTGCCCAAAGAAGCAGTCCTGATTATTAATAAATTATTAAGCAGTCCTGATTATTAATGAAAGTTTCAGTTATAGACACTCCTCTTGCAGCCCACCATTCAGAGCTGTTGTTACTTAATTTTGTTTGCAGACTGAATACCTGGCATTGTCTATTACAATCATTATAGCTATAGTTATTTACAAATTTAGGGTACCAACAGCAGAGCTGTTTTGTAAACTAGACTCCACCATATTTAGGACATGTCATGCAACGCAAGCTCTGTGGAAACCATAATCCCATATAAACTGATGACACATAGAGGTGGTTTGCATCTTGGATATAAAAACAAGGATGACAAGATAAATAAAAGGGAAAAGTTCACAGTGCAGGTTGTGCTGTGACATAGTTCTGGGCACACCTAAAAGTTCAGCATCCTTACATCTGTCATGCAGAAACAGGACTATCTGTGATGTGTGAGTAAAAGAGACTCAGCATAAAGTGTTAAAACTCTGTTTTCCAAGCTGATGTTGTACATAAGAGCAAATAATGTTGTCTAATTATGTTTTTGTTCTATGTCTGGGGAGAAAATGAGTTCGGAACTAGAATGCAGATATTCTGCGGCTGTTCATGTCGGGGTGGGGGCATAGATTAATCTGGGATCTGCCACCCTGATGGAATTGTTGCAATTGTAGGACCTTATCCTGCATTCTGCTGGACACATTGTTCCTTCCACTGTGTGCTGAATATCAGTCCCCAAAACTGCATGTTTGCTTTTGCTGGGGTTACAGCTGCACTAACCAGCTCCAATGCCTTTGCTCATACGTTGGAGTGCTGTTCCAATGTGTGTGGTTGTGGAAAGTTTGCAAAAGGGGGCATGTCTTCCCCGAAAGCCGGCATGGCTCTGTAATGCGCTGTGTGCTGCATCTGTTCAGTGCGTGTCTGTGACGCAGTGAAATAATCAGTGTAAATCAAAGCTCACTCCAGCAGCTCCAGAACATCAATTCCCGCCTAATACCGTGCATCCCAAGGGATGCGTGTAGCAGTAGCATCAGACTTTAGGAAGTCACTAATGGAAATCACTCTTCTGGCAAATCTGTTGTCAGCTGTTGCACATCCGAGGCATGTTGTTATGTGGTACTTGCCTTGAAGGACACGAGTCCCAAGTAACTCCATGTGCCAGGAAGCTGTTTACATGAACTACCCCAATATCTTACATGACAACACATAACTAATATACATAACTAAGAGTTAAGTCAAGCATATTCCTACTGTGTAACTCCAAGCATTGGTAAACGTCCTGCTGTCATGAAGTGGCTGAGTGCACAACACACTCAGTAGTAACCCTACATTACCCAGTGGTGTTATAAGCAAAGTGCCACCCACATTTGTAGATAATTCTGTTTCTTAGTGGTTTTGGTTTTGCTTTAACAAAGAGGAAGCTAACCAAGGTATTGCCAACTAAATGGCAACACCTCAGACTATCTCTTACCAGAGCTGAGGAGTGAAGTAAATTCCTGTAGCTTCCTGCTTTAACCAAATGGTCTATTTCAAGCTTTTCTCCATTTCTTCTACATTCAGTCCTAAAATGCTTGATTTTACGGCATTTCTGTAACTTTGCAATACTCTATGAGGCAAGGGAGTTCTAGGCACTGTACAGCATACAGCTAGGGAGGCATACATCTCACACACGCTGTGTCCTTAACTGTATGTAAGAAGCCAGTTCTCAGTTCATCCTCGTGCTATGCACCCCACCAACAGTCAGCTGCTCAGTGGGCTCGGCACCGTGTTTCCTTGAGTCCTGTAAGCTCATCCGTCTGACCGAATGGCAAAGAAGGCCTAGATCGCTGGGCATGCGGAGACATGGCTGTTGTTTGTCCCGTGTACGTGATCACTCTCACTTGTTTACAGGCTCTCCCTCTCTACCAGATAAGTACCGCCACTCTCGGGAGATGATGATGTTGCTGCCAGCCCATCGGGACCGACCCAGCAGCGCCATGTATCCCGCAGCGATCATGGAAAACGGACAGGTACCACATCTGTTGCACTATTTTTGAACAACTTTCAAGCTTCCCTTGTTATTTTTTTGAAAGCACAACTTGGGAACATTTTCAGGGGCAATGCAGAACTTTTCATATTAATTCCCCCTAGAGACACCCTCTTAGGTAGTCAAGTGACACAAATTATGATGACTGTACGCTCTGTGAAAATGCACTCTTCTTGCATCCCAACTTTATTCTATGAGCCCTGCTCCACTGCAAGCAGACAGGCCATTTCATTTATTCATTTTTCTAGAACCATAGCAGTCCAGCCTCAAAGTTGATTCTAAATACCTCTGGAAATCACTGGAAAGCTATCAAAAACCATGAGAGGCTGAAATAATATACTGATACAGGGTCTTCAATCAATCTGTGCCTGCATCTACTACTTTCTGTGGAAAAATTGAAAACTTCAGGGTATGCCTAGATGTAAGCATTATAATGTAATTAAAATTGAAAAATTCAGGGTGTGCCTAGATGTAAGCATTATAATGCTTACAAGGCCCTGGCATGCACTTTTGAAGAGAATCTCCTGATTGTGCCCCCTTAATCACACCTCAGTTCCCACCAGAGAACTGTCTCACAGCATTCAAAGTCAATTTTTACAAATGAAACCAAAGAAAAAGGTAAGCTCCACAAGGGCAGGTGATTCATTCAAGCTGATAATGGGCACAAGACCGGGCTAGAGCTAGTTTGACCTCACTGCTCCAGAGAACACAAGCAGCATGAATGGTGGGTCCTCAGCACTGTTACAGTGTATTGTGCTGCAGGACTTGCTAATGTAGACACAGCCTAAGACTCACATTATTTTTTTTAGTTAAAATACATTCTGTGCTTAAAAAAAAAAAAAACAACCAAGAGAAAGCCCCAGGGTTCTGTACCAGCTGTTCTCTAACGTATTTTTTCCCCCTGCCTCTCTGTGCTAATTTTTCTTCTCCCTCAGCCTCCAAATTTCCAGCGGGCCTTTATCCAGCAAATGATTGGACCGTGCAAACCTTGCAGCGATCCCAACCTGTCTGTGGCTGAGAAAGGTACTCTCTTCCCTGCTTAGCATGTACACGTCCTAAAATATTCTTACTCAGTCACGCTACAGCAAGTAACGAATGAGTTTCTACATTTCCTGGCAGAGTGCATTCTCTCACAATTTTTAATTGATAGATTAATTAACTGGGCCTTCTGCCAACCTATAGTCATTTCAGATCATTCACAGAAGGGTGGAGTTGCACAAACCTCTTTATTTCAGAAAGCCTTCTGAGTGTAGCGGTTTGTTACTAAAACAAATCCTGCAGCCCTTATCAAGCAAAACTTCCAATGTAAAAAATGAGAAGTTCAAAATTTGGACCATTTCTTAAAATGAGATATATAGCTTTTTTTAATATGCCTTTATTGTTCAAAATACTAATATGTCTTGTAATCCCTCTCTACTTACTTAACTTTAGCATTAGTAATGTTTGCTTTCTTTAACTCACTGCTCCGAACAAGAGATAGGCAGAGCCCCTGCAGAAAAAAACTTGAAAGAGGAGGAGTTTGTTTGATGTAACAGAAAAGGAGAACCTTGTGAAAGGGGGGCCACGGACAAAGCGATGGGCTCACAAAAATGATCTGAAAGGCAGCATTCTGAAAAAGCAGAAGTGGGCAAAATTCATGAGTCAAAATCTAAGACAAGGAGCCTGCCTAAGCAAGCAACAGTCGTGTATGGCTGGGGAAAATGGTATCTTCAAAGATTTTTAAGGCCAGGAAAGACCAGTGCAACTTTCCAGTCTGACCTACAGAGTGCATTCCATTAGACTTGGATCAGTATTTTTGTATCAGTAGCTGTGCCTGAACTACATTGTTTCTTTTTGAAAAAAAAAAAAACAAACCAAAACCAAATTTTATTTTAGAATTTCTAATAAATCAGAATACATTATGTCAACAACAGGCTCACAGAGCAGTCCTGACTGAAACCAAAAGCTGACATGCAGTTCTGAATAAATGGCAGAATGGTGACTTGAAGACAGTAAGGAATGGTGACACCAGAGAGTTCAGAGTAGGGAGGAGGGATTAAGAGCTCCATTTTAGCCTGTTAGTTTGTACTGAACCTGTCACAGAGGTGGTGAGATCTTTATACTGGACAGGAAAAAGGTCTAGGAAAGGAAGGTAGATAAATATTTATTACCTGTCTAGGAAAAATACTTGAATTTGTATTTCTGGGTGATACTATGCAAGACTGTGTTGTATGCAGCACGAAGAGAAGGAGATCAAAGACAGAATCCCCTCCAGAGGCTCAAGGGAGCCATGAAAGATACAGATGATGTTCAGTAATTGTTCTTAATGGGTGGTGTGATGGAAATCCCAGCTCTTCAGCCAGGTTGGTAACATAAACCCAGTTACAGGTGGTTTTTTGCAGCCCTTGAACCCTCATCATTCTTTAAGTCAGGAAGCCATCTGCCTTGGGTTTTAATAGTCATGCCCTGTCAGTTTACCCCCCCCTCCCTTCTCCCCATGTCAGAAGCTCTGCTCAGTAATTCTCACTGACAGCCCAGGGCAGAATGGTTCGAGTGCAGCTTCCCTGCTAATTAAACTTGGCCACTGAACACTGTTCTGGAGAGAGAGATGGTCTATGACAGAGCACTGAGAGCTCCCTGGTAGGTTCCTCCCTGAAGCGTTTTGGATAAAACACTGGGTTTAACAGGCAGCAGCCACTCTCAAAAATCATCTGACCTCATCTTGGTTTCCAGCACTCCTAAACATTCAAAAGGCAGCGAATGAGAAAGTTTCTAGAGATTATTCACTGGGGTACCATGTTCTTCTCTTCACATTCTTCTACTGCATCTTGGGTGTTTAAACAAAATTAAAAAAATTAAAAACCCCACAATCAGACCAAGCCAATTAGGTGTCATTTTGTCCTTTTCACGTGATGCTGGTAGGCTGCAGGACAGACTGCCATGGCTGGGATTGTGATGCATCTTGTCCCTCTCTTTTAGCCTTTTGACACCAACTGCAGTAGTGCCAATTGGAGCACTCTGGGCTGTGGACAGCATGAGCAGGGTGCTCAGAAAGTTCCTCTGAAGCCACGTTACCTGTGTTGAGATGTTATCCCTTGGTTCAAACTTGTTCTTTGTCAAGATTCTTCCTACCTTCCTGCCTTTCTCAACGTGAGGGTGTCTCTTTGAAAACAACATTTACTGTTATATTTTTATGGTGTTTGTTCCTTCTTATGAAGCTGTTGCTTTGTGGTCTTTTTTACTTTAGGGAATTCTAGCTCTTGGGGAGCCTGTGTTCATGCTCACTCATGAACTAAACTTTGGAAAAGAAATGCACCAAAGATGGCTGCAGGCATTTTAATTAAGGAGAAAGCCTCTTCAGATGTCAAACTCAGATGTCAAATTATTTCTCCAAGCTTCCATTTTCGAAACTGAAGATGGAAAAAGCTATTTTTATCTCAGTTTTCTGAATTATCCTGTTTTCCTTTATTCTTTTCTTTGATAATCTGAAGAAATGCTTATTTGTTTTGAATAAACATACACTACTGCATGTCTGTCTGCGCCAAATGAATCAAGTCTTGCAGTGTGTTTGGAAGAAAGGAGGGTGCATTTTAATAGTGTTTAAGATTGATGTAATTTTCAAAAATTGTTCTTGAAAATGTTCTTGTTAGAAAGATGTAGTTTTTATTTCTATGAATAACTAAAGTAATGAAGATCGTATTCTCTATCCTTCCTGATCAACAAAATCTTTAGGTGACTATAGTATAAGGAGTCTCAGCTGCTGTCCTTAAATATTTTGTCATCAGAACTTTTTATCAACTCTGTAGCTTAGTAAATTGGGGCTTTAACGTTGTGATTTCTTTTGGAACAGATTGAGGTGTGATTTCCCTCATGTCCTTTATTTGGTCTTAGCCACTGCTCTGTAGCAATAGGCCTTTCTGTCTTCCATGAGGGTTCTGCCACACGTTCCCTTCTGCTCTATCATCATTTAACATCGGGCAGAACAGCTCATAACTGACATCTAGCCTTTCCATCAGAGAGGTTTCCTTTTTATTTACTGGTTTGCAAAAACCATCCTGGCAGAGTTGTACCACTCTTCAGATTTGCTAGAAATGAGCCAAGGGGGTCACGGAGGGGAGATGGACAGACTAACACTGTCATCATCTAACTCTCGCTTCCTTAACAAAGCAGCTTATAACCTTAACACCCTGTAGACTAGAAGCTGTCTTTGTGAGCCTTCAACCCTACCATTTACTGAGTCCCTACAATCTCTCTCTTCATTACTCAAGAGCACGCTGGAAAGCCAGTCCTTCTGCCCCCACAAACGCCCTGCTACATTACCCAAGTTAAATCTGTTTCAATCCTTCAGCTGTGCCAGCAGCACCCAGTAGCTGGAGCCTAGACAGCGGAACCAGAGAGGCCCTGCCATTCCTGTCTGCCCACGTTGGGAGCATCTTGGCCCCACCAGTGCCTCCCCGAAGCCTACCCCAGGGTAAGGAAATGCCCAGTAGGCTGGCTGCGTAATGCCTGCAGTCACACACAGGTAAATCTACAGCTGAAAGCTGACCTTAGCCTTTTTTTCCCCCTCCCTATGAAAACAATCAGAAACAAAACCCCAGAGTCTTTCCTGGTCTGCTAGGTTAGCACTGGACAAAGTTTGCAATTTTTTGTTTTTTTCAAAATCTTCAACTTTTTTTTTGCAGTCCTTATAATAATATGGACTTGCATGTATTTTGGAACTAGAATTAAGTGTGTAAGTGTGGAAACTTGGCCTGGTTTCTTGCCAATGACTATCTTCAGCAGTAATTTAAGGTTACAAAGCTATTAAATGAAACTTCAAATCTATACGAGCCTGTTGCTTTGCCATGAAATCCTTGATAACAGAGGTGGGTGGAAATCTTATCACGGCACTTAACTTCTCTCTAGCCTTTTGTGATATGTCAGATGCACTCCTGTCAGACCACCAAATTTATTTAGCAGAAAGGAAGCCCTAGGCTAGAGTGGAGTTCCCAGCATTTGGAGCTGTTCCTGGAGTTACAGAGTCTAAAACCCCCACTGCTTCGAGGCAGCACAAGTCTGCCTTTCTGATCCCTGTCTCGTTGCAGGACACTACTCGCTGCACTTTGATGCCTTCCATCACCAGCTGAGCGACGCTCCTCCGGCACTGCCCGCGCGAACACTGCGCAAGGTAAAAAGGGAAGGGCAGGAAAGCAGAGAGGGATGGGAAAGGAAAATAGGCTCCTGAAGGACACTCCCACACACACTCCCACCAGGCAGTTTTTGAATACAGAAACGCTATTTTGAACATGCTGGTACTTACACTTGAGAAAAACCTACTGAAAACTCATAACCTATTCTGGAGTTGAATTCTCTAGAAATAACTTACACACGTTGTAGGCCTTTCCACTTTCCTTCTTTGCATCATATGCTGTGATTTTAGGCACCCTGATTATCACCTCAATTACTGTTTCGTTAAGTGCACTTGTCTGCCGACAAGAGGCACATCCATACAAGTAGAGGAATTCAGACATAAACTAATAATCATTAACATTTTGAACACAAATGGAACTGCACCATTGTTAACATCACTATCAAAAGCTGACAGGCAGAACAACACACAAGATGCAGTGTTGCCTCCTTTGTCAATTTTAACCTGGTTTTGTTTTTCTCCAGTCTCCTCTTCATCCTATCCCTGCATCGCCCACCAGTCCGCAGTCTGGTCTGGATGGAAGTAACTCCACTTTATCTGGCAGTGCCAGCAGCGGTGTCTCCTCTTTGAGTGAGAGCAATTTTGGACATTCTTCTGAACCACCTCCTCGCACAGACACCATGGATTCTGTCCCCAGCCAAGCCTGGAACACTGATGAAGACCTAGAGACACCCTACCTCCCTGTCAGGTACAGTCTCTCTGAGCCTGATGTCCTAGAGTCGCTCAAATCCCAGCCATGCCGAAGCCACTCTGCTCCATCTGGAGTCATTCCTCAGGACACCATGGACCCTCCTGCTCTACCCCCCAAACCTTACCACTCCCGGCTGCCAAACATGGAGAACGAGGAGGGGATGATAATTGAAGATGACGACAAACACCGCCCATTGCATCGTAAAGTGTCCCAACCAGTGAGTGGGGGAAAAGAAGAGCAGGCCAGGGTGGCGTGGGAGCATGGCATCAGCGAGCAGTAGGGACAGCTCCTGGTAAGCAGCCTGCATTGCCATTCCAGGTCTGACTACACAGGAGAGAGAGAGAGAAGGACTCGGAGAACAGCAAACCAATTTTCTACTGCCGCAAGTTTATGTCTGGAGCCCACAAAGGCAATTGGGCCAGCATGAGAGGTTGCTGCTTTCCTTTTTAATTTCTTTTTACACCTTTCCGTTATGTTTTTTAACTTTCTGTGCAGTGGACAGTTTATTCCTTCTGCAGTTTCCTAACCACATCATAATGGCACGCGAGCCATAGAGACTTGCAGAAGCTGAAAAATACAATTTTAAGCGGAGGGGGGAAAAGGGAGGAATGTGGCAAGCTGATTTTGAAACTCTTTTCCTCCCAGTTCTGAGACGCACACGAGTAGAAGCAGTTGCACTAGGGACCTATTTCTTTGCTGTACAGAAGTGAAAGCTCATTGCTGAAATCAGGGATTCTATGAACTGTCAGGCTGGAAGGTGCATGAGCTGCAGGCAGTGGAAAGATGGCAATTCTAAGAAGAATTTGGCTCTTTTGAGAGCAGGATTGTACATATCTGTGCAGTGATCTCCCTGCATTGGTTCATAGGTGCTGAGGCAATCTAACCAGTGCTGATGCACTGATTTCCAAGATATCATTTTCAACAAACTCTGCCTCCTTTGTTTTTTACGTACTGTTTGATTTCTTAAATTTTGCTTTCACTGGCTAAACCAACCTGCTTTCTCATTGGAATCATATACTATTATTCATCTGTGCTACGGGATGAGAGGAGGTTAGTAGCCATCAGAGCTGCAACCTAATTGTAGGCCTTTCCCATGCCCAACTTTGGGCAGGCTGTTGACACCAGCATTTCTATTCCAGTTTAAAAAGAAAAGAAAAAAAAAAAAAAGAAAAAAAACAACCAAATTGAGTTTCTCATGCCACAGCTGGTTGATGACCCGGCCAGTAAAGAAAAGGTGGCTTAAATGCATCATATCCAATAATCCTTGCCTCAGGGCTGAACGTCACAATTCTCACCAACTTTCATCACCCAAGAGCTGAGATTCATTCCCCGTTAACATAATGTCCTCAGTCCCTCCTAAAAACACACTGCAGCTGGTGTGCAGAAAGAATCTCCATCTCTAACAGTAAACACCAAGATTCAAGAAATGCCCAGTGTCTAGTGTACACCCTAGAGTCAGGGATCTTAAAGGCAACCTGTAAAGAAGAAATGTTTGAGTCCTCTTTTGCTTCTTTAGAAGGTATAAAGAAGCTTTAAGAGCTGCTTCTTAACTCTTCTGGAAGGTTGGTTTCTTTTCTCCTCAGGCAGCAATACAGCCTTCCCCCTTCCCCTGTCTTTTTTTTTTTTTTTTATTGACCAGCTCCAGAAAGAGATGAAGAATGTTTAAAACAAAACAAAAACCAAAACAGACCCACACACACTAAACCCAAGAAACGGAACTGTGCAGAGGTGAAGGGAGTACAAGTTTGTGAACACAAAACAAGCCTTTTAATCAGTATTTGCTTAGTTCAGTACAGCACAAACCAGGCGGAAATTCTGTTGGTAACAGAGCCAAGATATGGTCTTCGAAAAGAACTTTGAAAATATTCCTATTTTCAGTATGTTTCAAGAAACTTTCAATCAAGGGAGTAGCAAATATTTAGTGTTTTTACATAAACAAGCAATGTTCCTTCCCCCTATCGTGCCCCACACGTATTTTATCCTGCCTTAGAACCCTTCACAAAGCACACGCCAGAGGATGGGCACAGGCTCCCCCTCTTCCTCACCCCTGAAAAATCTGAAGCACATTTAAGTAAAAGACTTACCTCCACCATGGAAATTAGTGTCAGAAACAGGAATAACACTCAGCTTTCATATTCAGTTCTTGCCCCAACCACTCTGTTTCTTGAGCTACAAACAGCATAAAGAAGCAAAAAAGGATATTACAACTCTTTTACAGGTCACCTTTAGCACTACCTCTAAATACAGTGACTGGGCAGAGTACGTTGCTTCTGAATTCTCCTAAAGATGGTCTGTCTGGACTCAGCGGTTGTATGAAGGGGATTTTTAAGAGGATTTTTAAATTTTCTTTCTCAAGCTCTAGCCCATGCAAAACTATTAAGTTATGGATTTGTTTCTTAAATGGCCTATTTTGGCTGGAACAAAGTCTCTCTTGCTTCCTCTATTTTGTTACTAACACAGGCTGCTTGCAATCATTATACCCTTCACAATTAAGACAATGATAATGAAACCTGGCCTATGTCAGACGTATCGTCTCCAGCAGGAAGGAGAGTTTTCCAATACTGGGACAGTCCTAAATGTTAATGAGCCAGGATGGATCTCTGGTATGGAACGCACGTATGCAAACTCAAAATTATGTAGTCAAACTAAGTCCAAGTAATTCCTTAAAAATGAGTGAAATATTTTCACATAGGCTATTCTCCAATCTGACTGAGATTCTTGAAGTGAAGTTTTTAAGAGAACTAAGTATTCAATTCCATCTCCCCTGCCTTTTTTTTATTTTTTGGCAGGAAGATTAGAAGTAGTAAATGTAGCGACTTCCTTATTGCAAAAAACCCAGCAGGTCTTGCAAATAAAAAAACTTTGCAAAAACAAGAATGCAACTAACATGGGAATAAGTCCCAGTCAGCTGGAAAAGCTGCCCACTGGAGCTCTAATCAGTCCCTCAAAAACCATCCTGCTCTGATTAGAGACATTGTACAACAGCAGTGAGTCCATTTGGGGAGTCTGACATTCCTATGTACCTGTAAGGGTTTGAAGACCAATCAGATGATGTATACAAATACCCAGTTTATGGCAGGTCCACCCAGAGAAGGATGGAATAAATTGCTGAATTTATCAAATTTAAGCCTCTCTCTGGTGTTAAATTGCTGTTACGGTTCTGAGTTCTACCAACTATTCTGTCTCCCTTTTCAGTGGTTGCCTTAAAGGGGGCAGAAAATAGAAAGACTTTTGTTAAGGTTAAGATTTTGTAAATGTTGGAACTAATACTTCTCTGTAGGGTGGGGTGTCTTACAGCATAGTACAACTCCAGCATCAAGCTCAGTCCTGGAGTAGTTGGAAGCAACAGCAGCTGTTGCCCTGGCCCAGCAGGATGTGAAGATTCCTTGTACAAACCACAGCAACAGGATGTTTTGACCAGGACCTCATCATTCTGTACTTAACTAATTCAAACTTAAGATGTACTTGCCTTTATTGGATTTTCATTGCGTAACAGAATAGCATGTGCATTCCTGACAAAATTATGGAATTCTGCAACAAATCTCTCCATCGTCAGTGTACCTGCTGGCCCCATCTGAAACAAAATTGAGAAGGAACTCCAGTAGTAGAAGAAAAGTAATTAAAACAATTTCTCTGAATCCTACAAATTTCTTTTTTCCAATGGTTGGGTTTCAATGGTTTTATTGCTGTGTGCAAGACTAAGATTCTTTTCCCCTGTTTGTTTTTTAGCTTACTTACCCTTTTTTAGGTAAGGGATATTGCATATCCCTTCTGTGGGAGAATCAGCCAAAACTGGGGAGGCTGGAGAGAGCAAGAGCCTTTGGGAAACAAATTATGTGATATTTAAAATTTCCTCTGATCATGCTTCTTTGTAAATAGCCCCATTTGAATGCTGTGTATTTGTACAGGAAATTGAGCAAAAAATGTATAGATTGTGATGTCTGACTGGTATTCTGCCCTGTAAATGTGTTTTTAACCTCTGGCATTCTGTGCTTATTTAAATAAGGCAAAAACCTCTAACCACTTCTCTTTTGTGTATTCATGTTTAAAATAAAATGAAAACAGCTATCTTATCTATAATGGAAATCAAATTTAAAAGGAAAAAAATAATTTGTACAAGTGTCCTAAAGGTACTTCATTGTATATATTGTGATAGCATGTTTCCAGAACCAACAAATAAGTGGTGTGAATTTTAGATGTAAATATCTGCCGTTTGTTTTGGGTTTCTTTCCCTTACCCATTCACTCGACTGCTGTGATGTGAAATTAAAGATTAATACCTGACATTAAAACAGTACAGCTGTATCTTCATTGCTCTCCTCCAGACAGGGTTATCCTCAGGCTGCTCCAAATGTTCACTAGGTTTCTAGAAACAGCCATTGCTTCCCACTTTTTTGTGAGTGAGGAAAATGGGGGGGGAACCAAAAGGACCTTGTGGCTATTATGTGACCTGATGCGTGGTGAGGGAACAGCTTCCACGTTGTTCTCTGGGCTGAAGTACACTATTTTATTAAATATCAGCTACTTAGAGCAAATACCAGACATACTGACCAGCTAGTCCTGTTAGTCAGACTGTTGTATGCATCATATAAATCTACCAGAGATACCTGCTTCTCTATCCCAGCTTTAATACACACTTTTGAGCCAATACTTTCAAAGACCAGTGGAACTGGTCATTAGTTCCTCCAATACATACCCCACTGTGCAGATGGCTACTGGATGAGTGATGGCTTATTTCACTTCTTTATTGCAATAGCAAGACATTTTGGCAGTGATTTAATTTCTCACTTTTAAGTATTTAAATACCAATAATTTTAAAAGAACAGATGTGAAAGAATAGTAATTATGACATGTAGGAACATAGGATTCGGTTACTAAGAGCTACAGTGACTTCTACATGCAAGTAATCTCAAAAGATAAGCATTTTTTTCCATTATCACTAACAAACCAGGTCAAGATGCAGGAAACAGAAAAAGTAAACCATTTGTCCTATCCTGTCCTGACAAACCACCAAAAAGTGTATGAAACTTGTCCCAAAAGATGTTTAGCAGTAAAATACAATAGTAAGCTGGCCTCAGGGTGTACAGAAAGTGTCACACCACCATTTTCATTAAGTATGAAAAACTTAATTCACACAAATACTATGAAGTACTTTGTTATAGTGTATCTCTTCTAAGTGCATCTGAAAATAGCAAAAAGTGTGGCTTAGCTGAAATGGTCACCTGAAAAACTGTATAAATCATGCCCTTTGAGACTGTTCCTAGCCCAACTTACAACTCTTAGTTAAGCAAATAGGCTTTTATTCACCTAAGAAGCATTTATTAGCCAATCATGGCAAATAAAGCATATTAGACACAACAAAACATGTGAAGCCCTCAGCTATAAGCAAGCATTCAAAAAAGAAAAAAATCTAATTCCTGGTAAAACCAACTGAACGCTTTTTTTCAGTGCAAGTCCATCACTATCAATCGCTGCATAAATTAAACTCAAATTTGGAACAGTAGTTCTACTACACTTCACCTTCTCTTTGGCATTCCTTCAGAGTAGTCCTGCATTCCATTTTCCACCAAACTACCCTGTTTTCACCTCCACCCTGACAGAACATGGTTCCTTACCCTCCCCGCTGCATCCACTCCTCCAGCCATTCAGAGACAAGCACCTCTCAGCCTGCAAGGCCAGCAAAGGTGCAGCCCACACAGCAGCCTCCCCACTAACACACAGCTTCTGCCATTTGCCCACTGAAACCTCCCAACATCACCACCAACTTTTTATTCCCCACAGATCTACCAAGCCCAAGTCACTCTCCTGGTCACTCTTAACAGGCTGCCCTTGCCCCCTTAGCCTGTACTGACTGGTTTATCAGCCCAGAGAACAGAAGGTTCCAGGGAGACCTCACGGCCTTACAGTCCCTAAAGGGGCCAACAAGAAAGATGGAGGGGTAGCAATAGGAGGGTAATGTTTTAAACTGAAAGAGGGGAGGTTTAGATTAGATCTCAGGAAGAAATTCTTTCCTGTGAGGGTGGTGAGACACTGGAACAGGTTGCCTGAGAAGCTGTGGATATGCCACCCCTTGAGGGGTTCAAGGCCAGGCTGGATGGGGCTTGGAGCAACCTGGTCTGGAGGGAGTTGTCCCTGCCCAGGGCAGGGGGGCTTTGAAACAAGATGATCTTGAAGGTCCCTTCCAACCCAAACCATTCTATGACCTCTTCTTATCAGACAACTATTTAAGAGGTGTTCACACACCATCTTCCCTATGAGCCCTTCCCTGCTCACATCTTCCCTTTGTACTATTAGCCCCCAAAACCATATGCTGCAGGAGCCCCCAGCATAAAACCAAACAAACACTTACAGCTACATCATTCCTCTCTTTTTCCTTTTTTTTTTTCTTCCTTTCCCCACATAGCCATGTAGAGCATTTTCTACATGTAACATTTTCTACATAGTAACAACCTCAATCCCAACTCTGGTGATCATCAATGGAGAAAACAAGCAAACCATTTAGATGCCGCAATAAATTTCTGCTTCTTCCTAAGAGCTCCTTCTCTCTAAACAACACCCTTTTCCACATGCAAAATTGAAAAGGGACATTCTATTTAAGTATTCTTTAAATCAACCACCTTTTTCTCACTCATACATGCCCAGATACAATGGAATAAAGCCTATCCTTTAGTGTAAAACCACCCACAGGCTGGAGAACAGTCACATGCAACACTAAACTCCCAGCAGACTACCCCTCCGTCTGCACTACCATCAGAAGTAGCCCCAAAAGCTGGCCAAATAACTGACCAGAAGTCACTAGAGGTTTACTCCTCACTCCACCACTCACTCCACCTCTCAGTCTGTGACCGTTTACTGGCAGAGTCACTCTCCAGTCTCCCAGCACCTCACCTCTTCAGTACTCTTTGGCTTAGCTAATACTACAACCAAACCCACAGCCGAGCACGTCCACGAGCATGGGGGGAACAAGCACAACCACCCCTGTCCCTCTGGCATCCTGTAGGTACAGCAACCACCACGGACATAGCACCAGCAACCTCCCCAGAAGAGGGCTAATACTTGCTATTTAACCAGTCTGAGCACACAGTTTAGAGCAGGACTAGACATCCTCATCATTGGCTCCCACACCCTTTGCATCTTTCTAGTAAAAACACAAAACTCCACCCACGCTTCGTCTATCAAATTCTCAGATGCAAGATGACCTCATATCCTTCCTTGTTCTCGTCTCTTATTCCAAAGAGGGAATTCATTTCTGAAATCCTCCCACACCTATAGTTTTAACTCAAACATTAAACTGTGACAGTGAAACAGGAGCTAAAGCCTCCCTAGCAGCCGAGGGGCTTTTAAACAATAAAAACAACCAACTTCTGCATCCAAAACTAAATCCTCATCCCAGGAGGGGATCTCTTTTAAGAGATAAACACCGGAAACCGTGAAACTTGACACAAGTCAAGATCTCCTGAGCAGGCGACACCAAAGAAAGATCTCTGGATGTCAGCCAGTCTTCCTGCTGCTTATACATGTGGAAATGAAGGGCTACATTTAAGAGGCAAGGGGAGAGGTGAGGCAAGTCTTCACCTTTTCAATACCCGTCCAACTTAGACTGGTAACAACCACAATGTCCCAATGTCATTGAGGACCAGCACAAGCTGTCCAGCACCCAGCCTTCAGCCGTGACAAAACCCTAATGCTACAGAGAAAGACAGTGGCTGGAGTGTGGTGGAATGGACAGAACCATAGAGAACTAGCCATGGCTCAAAAATGAAGCAGAAGGTAAAAAGAAGGCAATCCTTCCTAATTGCTGGAATGTTGGAAAATATAAAACTATATAATAAACTATATGTAAAAAGAAAATATAGACAAAAAAGGGAAAAAAAATCAAAAGGAGTCTTTCTTCTTCCTCAAGGCCATTTGAGGGTCCCGTATTGAAATACATAGATACTAATTTCCCAATCCAAAACCAAATAAAAATCACACCATCCTGTCTGTTCTAGCAAAATGTACAAAATTCCTACTTTGCTTGAAGATCTGTTTCACAACTGCTCTCCTTTGATAGTTAAACTTCCTTCTTATTGTGAAGCTCTGAAATTCAAGGAATACTGAATTTAAGCCCTACTTCCAACTAATTAATAAGCTACTTCATCTTGCAGCTCTTTTGTACCACTATCTCACCAGGAAACACGGGCAATTTAAGAACCACATCTCTGCACAACTAAGTGACTTTAGTGGCCAATCGGTATAAATTTAAAAAAGGAAATAGTCTTTCTGAAGTACATTGATGTTCACCAATTCTGGAAATCATTATGGACTGACTGAAAAAAAAACAAAAAACAACACAACAAAACCAAGACAATAATATCATTACCAATCTTAATAAACACATTTTGAGAGATAACGAGGTCTAGAAAGGTGAAAAGCCACCTCTTCTATCTGATAAAACAAATGTAATGTATTCACACAGGCAAAATGCAGTGTGCTAATTACTGCTCACCTGCTATGTGACCTTTGCTGAACCAGGTGCTCCTCCTCCCTGTCTCTCCTTGTCAAGGCTTATTATTTGCAGCTGGTGACCTGCAAGAAAAGTTAGACACTGAAAAATTCTCTATGGCTTTGCTTGGGGCAGGCACTGCCTCGTTAAGCAGTGCCAACGAGGCACCAAGAGAACCCCCCCAAGCTAAGATGGGTGCTCCCCCCCATAACACAGGGCTATATGAGTTTGCCTCTACTTTCCTTTACCAGAATTATATCCTAGGACATGTACTGTTAAACATATAGACCCTAAGAAAAGAAACATATCAGTAGGGTGTGCTACTTCCACAACTTGCCTAAAACTTCCAAAGGACTGAATTTATAAATTCATGGGCAATTGCCAGCATATCCTGTAAGGGCTTGGGAACAGATGGTGATAGGCACAGTGGCTGGGATAGGAATTAAAAAACATATATTAAAAAATCTTAATTTTCTCCTTAGCTATACAAAAAAAAAAAAAAAAAAAAAGCCAGAAAGAAGCCACTCACTTGCTGTTAATTTAACCACTCAGCTTTCAGCCATCCCACCTTAGAGAATTGAGGCCTTCTAACTTACAGGGAGTACAGGCGTCACAAAAACCACCCTCTCTATCAGTGTCAACGCTAAGGCGGAGGAGAAGTTGGTCCCCCTTGATCCTCCCGATCCACCACCCCTCACAGGAGTCAGGGCCCCCCCCCATGGTTGCTCACCCAGGTGGCTCCTCCTCTGCCCCGCCAAGCTCCCTCCCGCGGCCTCTCGTGGCCCGAACCCACGGAGAGTCCAGAAAAGCACAACGGCCTGAAGCTCCCCCAGGCACCAAACCCCACGCTGCCCGAGAGCCCCGAGGGCCGTCTCCTCAGCCTCACCTCAGCGCGCCCTGAACCACCGCCCAGTCACAACCAGCAGGCGAAGACACATCCCGCGCTGCCTGCCTGTTCCCAACGCCCATCCTGGGCAGATGTAGCCCTCGAGTGCCGCTCAGCCCAGCCCCAAGGCTGCTACTAGCGGCGAGGGACGACAAAGCCGTGCTCGCCGCGCCCCTCGGCCGCAGGTGTGAGAATCTGCCCCTTTGGAAAATGGCGCCCGCACGCAACCCTTAGGAAGCGCACGAGGACGTTTTTCCCTTAACAAAAATGGCGGCTAAGGGAGGCGGGGAAACTCACGTTCCGCTGCCTCCCCCAATCAACGGCCGCCAACTCTCCCGTGGAGGCAGCAGAGCGGCCAATGGGAGGGGGCAGCGTGGAAGCCGGGCGAGAAGCGGGCCAATGGGGTGAGAGCGGCGGCGGCGTGGGGGGGAAGCCGGTGGCGCGGGGGTGGTGGTGCCGGTGCGGCGGGCGTAGTGCGCGCGGGCTGCCGAGCGAGGCGGGATGCGGGCGGCCCACGGGCTTTGGGCGGCGCTGGCCCTGCTCTTGCTGCCGGCCGGCAGCCGGGCCCTGCGTGACGGGGAGTGTGAGGGTGAGTGGGGCCGGGCCGGAGGGGGGGCGGGCCCGGCCTGGCTGGCGGCCCCCGGGCCCGGTGATGTGAAGTGAGACGAGATGAAGTGAGTGAGGTGAGGCCGCCGCCTCCCGCAGCCCGGCCCGCTCGCTGGTGTGAGGGGTCGCGGGCCTGGGCAGGGCCGGGCCGGGCCGGCGGGAGCGGTATCTCTCGCGTCAGGAAAGTCTCCGAAGTCCGCCCAAGTGCCGGCAGGCCAGGCCGGGAGCGCTGCCCGGGTGCCGTTGGCAGACGGAACGGCTCGGGGAGGAGCAGCGCCGGTCCCGGGAGGCGCGGCAGGGCGGGCCCCTTTCCCCCCCAGGGATGCTGCGGCCCCCTGCTCACCCCGGTAATGCCTAAAACCAGAGGCAGCGTTCAGCGGATCAGAAACACCTTCCGCAGCCCCGGGTGGGAGCTGTGGAGCCGCCCGGCAAATTACACCGCTCTGGGTCCGGAACAGATTCGCCGGGTGAAGCAGGAAAAAACTCGAGTTGGGGCTGTCGGAGCCGGTTGGGAGTTTGCGGTGCTCACCCCTGTGCGAGGGGAGGGGGCCCGGTACCGCAGGACTCCGGGCTGCTGCCCCAGCGCTAGGTCGGAAACTTGTTTCTGCCGCCGGCCCCGCTGCCTGCCCCGTCTCTATTCTTTCCAAAGGTTTTCACTTCCAAACAGCGCACAGTGGACATCAGTGTGTGTCTGTGACTGGGGACAAACTGATGTGAGGTAAATCATGCTGTTATATGCATACCCAAAAAAAAAAAAAAAAGTTTTTCTGTATGGCCCAGCTGATAATTACTTCTAGTCTTAAATTGAGAGTTTCTACTTGTTCTTGTGACGGTCATACTCGCTCTCCTGTGTCTACCCATTTCCTGTGCCATGGCTCCTGTTTGGAGTTAAATACCAGTTGCTAATGACAATAATATTTGCCCATCCCTCCCTGTTGGGGCAGACAAATCACATCAAAGATATAACTTGTGCCTTTCCCCTAGAGGCAGGCCAGTGCCTGGCGCTTGTCTCTCACCTGGGAAGTCGTGAGAATCCACAGGTCCTGCTGCAGGAACTGGTGGGGCTGCAGAGCTCTGGGTCCAGGAGATGCCGACGTGCGAGCAGCAGAATGAGCAAAATCTGACACTGGGCCTACTGGCAGTGTCCCCTCTCTGTCACACAGACCCTGCACGCCGTTGTCACCCTAGCTGTCCGCCCTCCTCCCCAGCGAGGCACAGCGGGTGCGCTGGGCTGAGTCTGGAGCCGACTGTTGCCGCAGAGAAAGCCCAAGGACTTAGTTGTACCTGCCCTCCCCATGGGCAGGGACTCGGATCTGTCCTCTCAACTGCACTTGTGGGACTTTCATTATCTTTAAGACTCTTCTCGTTTTCAATCCAAAACAGATTCAGGAGCGTGTGGGAATGAAGAGAGGAGAAACGTGCTGAGTGGAGAGAGCGAGTGATCACATTGATTTCTTTTTCTCTTGGGAAGAATTTGCCCATGAACTGAAACAACTTGCTAATGGGTGATACTGTGTTACTAAAACCCACACACCTGGAGTCTAACTGGATTCTGTAGCAAAAGTTGGTTTTCTGTCTTATCCTTGCTGCTTTGGGAAGCAATTTGTGAGACCACAGGCTTCAAAACCAGTTCTGACTGAAAACCAAGTTTACCTCTTTGCATAGGCATGGTTTTGTTTTGTATCCCTTGGCTGAATCCTGGTGCTCGCTCAGGACAGTGGACAGAAGACACTGGATCGGGTTTCTCAGATTTTCCAAAACCCACCAAAAATAGTGGGGCATATTGTTGATTGATGTGTGATCTGAAAGACTTAACTGAAATGTGTGTGAAGTCACTGATTGCTAATGCAGCCTCTAGAAGTTCTGTTCTCCAAATCTCTTATTCTGTTTCCCTCTAAGAGCTGCCAGGACCTTACTGCAGTGGCAGGTAACTCCATCCGTCTTCCCTTCCAGTGTGTGTCACGTTCCTGGGAAGGTTCTACCAGAGTCTAAAGGACAACGATGTTGAGTTCACACCTGCCAGTATTGAAAAGGAGCTCTTGAAATCCTGCAAAGAAGCAAAAGGCAAAGAGAACCGCCTGGTAAGTACTAGTAGTATTGATACTCGCCTCTTGAGGGAATAAGTTGTAGAATACTTGGCAAACAAGGGGAAACTAGTGCTTCTGAGTTTGTACACTGTGGCTTCCCAGGGGTGTTATTCCTAGCTCTGTGGCTACACTTGGACCTGTATTATTTTTTTTATCAGATAAGACTTGAAGAGTTTGATCTCTTCACCTTAAAAAAAAAAAACAAAACAAAGCCACTGTCAATGGACATCTTACTGGCTGACCTTGTTTCTCCCTCTTACTGAAGTGCTGGGGATTACAATGCTTTTATTGCTGTCCCTTAAACTGCATTTGGGGTGCTATATAAGCTGTTAAAATATTTATGTTTTTCGGCTGTTTAGATGAAAGCTAAATAAAAGAGAACCAAATTGTTCTTACTAAACTGGAATGAAGAGCCCCTGAAACTCTCCTTAAAAAGAGAACTACAAAGGGACACCATCAGAAATGCAGAGGGGGTCCGCCTCAGTCTTTCTCTTTGAATGAAGAAGACTTTATTCTCAATCCTTTTTTTTTTATTTAAAAAAAAAAAAAGGTTTAGAAACAAGACAACCAGCCTCAACAGCTTTAAAAGCAGTGTAATGGGAAAAGCCTGCCCAGTAGCCTGAGCTCAGTTAGGTTCCCTTTTGCCTGTCTGTGGCAGTCACTTGGGGGAAGGTTCTGTAACAGTAAACATCTCACTGCAAAACCAACCCAGGAGAGAAGACGGATAGAAAACTCTTCTTTTAGAAGTGTTTTTTCCGTGCATCTCTTTTCTTCCTTCTAGTGCTACTACATTGGGGCCACAAGTGATGCAGCCACCAAAATCATTAACGAGGTATCAAAGCCAATGAGTCATCACATCCCAGTGGAAAAGATCTGTGAGAAATTAAAGAAGAAAGACAGTCAAATCTGTGAACTAAAATACGGTGAGTTGCCGGCATAAAGGGCCGTGCCCGTGCTTTTCTGGAGTGTGGTCATTTGGGGTAAAACAGCATGCTAAAATGCCTGTCCCAAATTCTGTAGCAGGGTCACTAGCCAAATTAGGTTGCACAGCCTGGGTTGCTCTCCATGAACATCCTAAAGAGTTTTATGGAGATGCTTAGGTTCAATTGTCGGCTACTAACCCTTTGTAGCTCCTGCAGAGCCACTGGTCTGCCTTGAAATAACTCACTCCCAGGCACACTGGCACTATCGCGCTCACATCGCTATTTGGAGTATCTTATTTAGGAGAGCGTGCAATAAAGCTCATGGTGGAGAGCAGCCAAGTGTGCCCTGTGGCCTGGGATGATGTCTCACACGCAGGGTTTGAGCCCTTAGCTAAGCTCTGTAGTCCTCCCTGCTCTTACATTTGCCAGGAGCAGGCTGATAAACGCTTCTTTCTCACCTCCTCTGGTGCCTGCTCAGAGCATTCAGCACTCTGTTTCTTACCACCTTCCTTGAACTCTCACGTTCTTAGACGACTTACTCTTCCTGAAAAGACTGATCTGAAGAACAGTCTTGGAAATAACCTCCTCCTGACTGCTCTGTCTCTGCCCTCACAGTCCCCGGAGATACCCCTTGGATTGTGGGTTCTTCTAGGTTCTCACAGTAATGTCCCATTGCTTCCTAAAAAGCCTTTTGTTGTTATCACTTCTTATCTCTCCTCTGACATCACTCTGCTGCCTTTTATTTATCCAGTGGAAGAGAGAACTAGTATTGCTGTTGATGTAATAAAGGAGGTTTCAGGGCTATTTGTGGATCTCCTAAGCTGCAACCAAGCTTTTTGGCTTCTACTAACGACTTTTAGTGTTAAAACCTCATCTGCTCTCAAAAGCCTAAATTAGATAGTACTTCCACCCTCCGGGAGCCCAGCACCTCTCATCCCTCTCCTGTTTTGGCTTCCTGGCCTCCTGTATGAGTCTCAGCAGCCGCCGCCGGACCCCTCACAGCCGAGCTCCCCCACTCTCTTTGCCCCCCCCGGGGGCTGAGGGGGTGCAGGAGGTGGTGGTGGGGGGGTGAGGGTGCGATGCTGAGCAGGGCTCTGCTCTCCCCCCGCTATCCCCGCAGACAAACAGATCGACCTGAGCACCGCCGACCTGCGCAAGCTGCGCGTCAAGGAGCTGCGGCGGATCCTGGACGACTGGGGGGAGGCCTGCAAGGGCTGCGCTGAAAAATCCGACTTCATCCGACGTATCCACGAACTGATGCCCAAGTATGCGCCGCGGGCCGCCGGCGCCCGGGCGGATCTCTGAGGGTTTGGGGGAGAGGGCCGGGACACGAAGGGAACCGCCGGGGCCGGGCCGGGCCGTGCCGGGCGCTGAGGCGGGGCCCGGCGCTGAGGCGGCCGAGGCGCGCGCACGCACCGCGGCGGGGGTGGGGGGGGAATAGCTGAGGCGGCGCGCGCTGTACGCGACGATCATTAAATTACAACGGTTTCTACCGGGCGGACGCGTGACGTGTGACGTGATTGCGTCGTCGTTTTCTCCCCCTCCGTCCCCCCCGCCCCCCCATTTCCGACCCCTCGTTTCTCTCAGGCCTCTCCCGCTCTCCTCAGCACGGAATTTGGGGGGGGGGGGGGGGGAGCGGGGTGTAGCGGGTATCTGCCCGCCGCGCGCCGCCTCGCCATTGGCCGCCCCGCCGTCACGTGCGGGCGGGAGGCATTGCGGCGTCACGTCTCTTGTGCGGCCGCCATCGCGCCCCTGACGCCGCCATGCGGCGGGGGCGCGGGGCGATGACGTAGGGCCCGCGCGGCGCGGCGGCCGGAGCCGCCTTCGTTCCCTTTTGTCCAAGATGGCGGCGGCCGCCGGAGGCGTCTCCTGAGCCGCGGGCCCCGGCGCCATGAAGCGGGGCAGCGAACGGGACTCCAGCCCGCCGGGGGCTGGGGGAGGCCGCGCCGCCGCCGCCAAGCGGCCCCGGGAACGCGAACGCGAGAGCAGCAGCCGGCGCGGCCCGCACCGCAGCTCGGGCGCCTCCCGCAGCAGCCGGGACAAGTCCACGCCCGCCGGCGGCGGCGGCACCACTACCACCAGCGGCGGCACCACCAGCGGCGGCAGCGGCGGAGGCGGCTCCAGCTCCCGCAGCCACCGCGGCGATGAGCGCGCCGGCGGCGGCGACTCGAACCACCGCCCGGCAGGGAGCGGCTCGGCCTCGGCCGCTCGCGGCGGCGGCAGCCAGGCCGCCCCTTCCTCCTCCTCTTCCTCCTCCTCCTCCTCGTCCCGGGCCCTCGGTGTGCCCAAGGCCAAGGCCCTGCCGGGCGCCGTGGTGGCCCCCTCGCTGCTGCTGGCCGGGCCGCCGCCGGGCGCCGCGCCCTCGCTGCTGCTGGCGCCGCTGGGGGGCTCGGCGGGCCTGGCCGGGGAGCCGCCCGGCTCCTGTGAGTACAAGACGCTGCTGGTGAGCGGGCTGAGCGCGGCCCTGCCCGACCAGCTGCTGGAGGACGGCCTGTTCCGCCTCTTCCAGCGCTTCGCGGGGGGGGGAGCCGGGGACATCAGTGTCAAACTCTCCCACACGCCCGAGCTCGGCCGCGTCGCCTATGTCAACTTCCGACACCCCGGGGACGCCCGCGACGCCCGCCGGCACGCCCGGGCCCGACAGCTGCTCCTCTACGATCGGCCTCTCAAGGTGGAGCCGGTGTATCTGCGCGGGGGCCGGAGGAGCCGCACGCCGCCCCCCGCGCCCTCCCCGGAGCCCCTGGGCTACCTGCCGCCCATCCACGGCACCTACCAGTACAAGCAGAGATCGCTCTCTCCTGTCACCAGCCCCTTGCTGAGAGAGCCACGGCCCAGGCACGCTCACGCCGCTGCAGCCGCCTTCGCTTTGGAAGCGGCCGCCATCGGGCTCTCCCGGGAGCGGGAGAGGGCCCTGGATTACTACGGGCTGTATGACGAGCGCGGCCGCCCTTACAGTTACCCCATTGTGGCTGAGGAAGACTTGATGCCGGAGGATGATCAGAGAGCAACCCGCAACCTCTTCATTGGCAACCTGGACCACAACGTCTCGGAGGTGGAGCTGAGGCGCGCCTTTGAGAAGTACGGCATCATCGAAGAAGTGGTGATCAAGCGGCCCGCCCGGGGCCAAGGCGGGGCTTACGCTTTCCTCAAGTTCCAGAATTTGGACATGGCGCATCGGGCCAAGGTTGCTATGTCGGGCCGCGTTGTCGGCAGGAACCCTATCAAAATTGGCTACGGGAAAGCCAACCCTACTACCAGGCTGTGGGTGGGTGGTCTTGGTCCCAGTACTTCCTTGGCTGCCCTGGCGAGGGAGTTCGACCGCTTCGGCAGCATCAGGACTATTGACTACGTGAAGGGAGACAGCTTCGCTTACATCCAGTACGAGAGCTTGGACGCTGCCCAGGCAGCCTGCGCGCAGATGAGGGGCTTTCCTTTGGGCGGACCGGAGAGGAGACTCCGAGTGGATTTTGCCAAAGCAGAAGAGACGAGATACCCGCAGCAGTACCAGCCGGCGCCGCTCCCCGTGCACTACGAACTGCTAGCTGATGGGTACAGCAGACACAGAAGCCTGGAGCAAGACTTGAGGGTGCGAGATAGGACTCCTCCGCATCTCCTGTACTCGGACAGAGACAGGAGCTTTGCAGAGGCAGACTGGGCCAGCCCTGCCAAAACCGCTGAACGCAGAAACAACTTGGAAAGCTACAGCCGATCCGTGCGTAGCCGGAGCGGAGAGCGCTGGGCCAGCGACAGCGATCGCAGCGTGCCCAAGCCGTGGGAAGAGAGGCGGAAACGCCGGAGTCTTTCCAGCGACCGCGGGAGGACTACTCACTCGCCTTACGAGGACAGAAGCAGGACAAAGGCCAGTGGGCCAGCTTTAGACCGTAGCCCAGAGAGGGCTCGCAAGGAGAACCACACTACAGAATCCGGAGCCGAGAAAGAGCAGAGTAACTCCCTTCAGAACAATCGTCACGCGACTGAGGAGAAACCCCATCGTGAGGCATCCGATGCTCCCCAGCCTAAAAAAAGGGACAGCGAACGCAATCATCGAACTGGTGAATCAGAATCAAAAACTCACGAGGAGCCAAAATCTGAGACCAAAAAGGTAAAGAATTTATCGGAATACGCTCAGACACTGCAGCTTGCTTGGAATGGGCTTCTTGTGCTAAAAAACAGCTGCTTCCCCACCTCTATGCACATCCTGGAGGGAGACCTTGGTGTCATCAACGGACTCCTTAAAGACCATTCATCCGGCGGGAAGTTAACGCAGCTCAAAATCGCTCAGAGACTTCGGCTCGACCAGCCCAAGCTGGATGAAGTAACTCGCCGAATCAAACAAGGCAGCCCCAACGGCTATGCTGTGCTCCTGGCCACCCAATCCGCCCCGGCAGGGGCAGGGGCTGAGGGGACCTTCCCTGTCGTGGAGCCCGGCTTGCAGCGACGGCTTCTCAGGAATCTGGTCTCCTACTTGAAACAGAAGCAGGCTGCTGGGGTTATCAGCCTGCCCGTGGGAGGGGCGAAGGGCAGAGACAGCACAGGCATGCTTTACGCGTTCCCTCCCTGTGAATTCTCTCAGCAGTACCTCCAGTCAGCACTAAGAACATTGGGAAAGTTAGAAGAAGAACATATGGTGATAGTTATAGTCAAAGACACTGCCTAGCCCACACTGTCTTTTCAAATTCCATGTTTTCTTTGTGTGTCACACAACCCAGTTGTTTTTAAGGCTGATCATTTTGGTGGAGGCTCAAAACACCTCGACCAAAATGGTAAGATTTTTAGTTTCTAATTAATTTTAATACCATTTAAATAGAGCCCATTTTATTCGTTTTTAATATGTGACACTGTCCGCTGTTGTTCTGTATTTTTATTTTTTAACTGTATGAAAAGTTGTCAGTAAAGCCTTGTTCACTGATGGATTTCTAAACTTGTGCGGTATCCTAGTTTTTATGGCCCAGGAAGGGCTGGTTCCCAGTGCTGTCAGGAGCTGGAAGCTGATGGTCCCAACCCGTTTCTCAGGCCCCAGCCTCCTGCACCTCCTCCATCTCATCTCTATACGTGTCCTACAAGGTGGGAGGGGGGGAGGAGGGAGTTGTTCTTTGTGCTGTAGGAGGGACTGAAAAGTTAGTTCTGTATCTTTTCTTTTTCTTTAAATTTTTTTTTTTTTTTGGTCCTGTTTGCTTTTTATTTCATAAATTTTGAGTCTGGATGCTGTTGAGTCTCTATTTGAGGATAGAAGCTTCCCAGGAAGACAGCTACCAGGGAAAGCAAACCCTGACTGAGAGTAGATGTAGATTTTACACACAGGAAAAAAAAAATACAGTTAATACTTGGTGAAAGGTTTGCTGCTGTGGTATCAACTCTGTATTCAATTCTGTGAGGTTCGAGAGCACCCGATGTGTGTCTCGGACAGAAGTTCCTGGGTAAAGAAAAAACCAAATGCTTGACATTCCCAGTTTTCATTAAAAAAAACCCAAACCTAAGCAGGAGAAAAGAAAAAGTAATTTAAGGGCAAATCCTCTTGGATCTATATTAGATGTAGACAAAAGGGCAGAAAGGTTAGGCAATCCTGTTGCACTATCTGAAATCCTTTACTGAAAGGAAAGACAAATGGCAACCCCCTTTTTTTTTTTTTTCCTGACGTTGAAGCTTATTTGCAGGCATACCAAAAAAAGAGATGAACCTGCCTGGCTGTCTGAAAAACGTGTCATGTTACCACAAGTAACCTGTCTGTGACTGTAGGAAACTCGAGATCAACATTGGAAGTGTAGGATGGGATGGTTCCATCACCTTTTCTATCTGTGGTATGAGACAGCTGTTGGGGAGAGAAATATCTGCACCTCTGGTGACTCAGTGATGGACAGATGTGGTCCCTAGTCCAAATTTGGGTTAAGAGCCACACTGTTCCGTTTGGGGATATTTTTTCTTTTTAAAATGTAGATTTTAGGAGTCTTACAGAAAATTGCATGGGATAAAAAACCACTAAATTTTAAAAAGTTTCTTTGAATTTGCAGGTTGGATTTTGTTGTTGCTGTTGTTGTTGTTGTTGTTTTGGTGGGAAGCAAGTGAACAAAGTCCTGGGAGAAGCCGAGTTTCTTGCACCAGTCTCTGTGACCAAGCAGAGCCGCTTGCTGACGGCTGCCAAAGGCCCTTTTAAAACTGTGCTCTCAGGTATGATTGGTATCAAAACCCATATAGCAGGGAGCATAACTCAACCTAATGATGCTTTTTATTACTTTCTAGTTTTTTAACCCTGCAGTTTCACAGTAGGGACATCATCAGCTGATGATGTACGAGCAGTTGCTTAATTTAATAACATGTTGATACCAACAAGTAGGGTTGGTTTGTTGGGTTGGGTTTTTTGGTTGGTTTTTTTTTTTTTAACATTTAATACTGTGATGATATTAAAAGTCAATCTGATGAGTTAGTGTGATCACAAGGGGGTTAGTGTTTCACTTGATGATGCATCTTCTGTACCCCAGAAAACATGATTCTGTCCGTAAGGGCCCGAGTGCAGCTCCAAGGCCACGGAGGGGTTTGGGCTGGGCTGGTTCAGCCAGAGGGGAGCTGGCCAGGAGCACAGGGCTCTGGGAGAGCCAGCCCAGGATTTGGGGGGAGCAGAGGAGCAGCTCTGCAGCTCCCAGCAGCACAGGAGGGACCCTGCCAGGACACCCCAGGGGAGCTGGGCTGTCCCCAGTTTTACAGTTTAACCTCATGACCGAGTCGTCCCCCCCCACACCCCCCCTATCCCCGATGCTGTTGTGATGTAGACAGTGCCAAATGTCAACAATTGTAACCATTAAGTGTTATCTGAAACCAAGTGCTATTAAATACCCCTTATGGCCAGAGTCATAGAGTGATTAGAACTTTTTGTCAGAGTATCCTACATGTTGGGGGTGTCCGAGGCAGAGTGTGGGGTGCTGCGGTAACAAAACATTGCTGGCTTCTCGCTGGCAGGGGGCTGTAGCCCGTGTGAGTCTCTGCATGTGTGCGTGTGTACGTGTCACGGTGTGCAAATGTGAGGAATCAGAAGGAAAAGAATCATGATAAAATGATAAAAGTTGCAGCTGCCTGATGGCAAAGGCAGGGAAACATCAGAAATCTACACACCCGCCCCCCCCCAGTCTCCCACTTTCCTTTTAAGGACAGTAAATAATAAATTAGGGTGGATTTTCTTTTTAGAAGAGAAACATCATCATGCTTTGGGCTGAGTAAGATTTTTAATGGTGGGGTTTCTGTTCCCAGTGAGGTGATTGAGAGCTGTGAGCTTGTGTGTGTGAATGGAGGCCCAACAAACCTCCCTCCTGCAAACAACTTACCAGGTGGAAGTGAGAAAGCGAAGAATTTAAGGGGAAAAACACCCCAGAGAGAAGCAGCACCAGTTCTCTAACCTGATGAACCTGAGCCTTCCCAGCTGCCCGGAGTGAGCCACAGCCAACGCTTGAACAAGCAGACCGTGCTGAGGCTGAAGGCTCCTCTCTGCCATCCCATCCCCTCACACACGCATCCTGGCTGGTTCCATAAGAAACAGGCCTGGAAAAGGGGAGATGACAGAGAGTGACAGCAAAAGAACAAGCTTGAAAGCTTGGCCCTTAAATGGGGATGGGACACAGTTGTGGGGAGAAGATGATAGGCAGTGCAAGGGGATGGAACACCACAGCCCTCAGTGGGAGGGCCGAGATGCTCACTGGTGTTGGAAAGGGGGGTAGAACAGTGCTGGGGGGTTGTTTGGGGAAGGGTGTCTTTCAGCACACTACAGCAGTAGCATTAATGTGTAATGGTCTCCATCTCTTTGAGGATGACCTGAAACTGAAAGCAGTACCAGGGTGTGGGATGGTCTGAGAGCATTAGTATTTAGACTTGAGTTGCTCCTTCTTTTCTTTTTTCTTTCTTTCTTTTTAACACCCTTTGAGTAACTCTTCTGTCTTACAAAACCTCTCTAACATCAGCGGTGGCTATCTTCACTACAACAAACACAGGGACAAGAGGATTAGCCCCAGGCTGTCCCCAGTGTCCACCAGCACTGATGAGCCCAGTGTATCTTGATTGCCACCCTTAGCTAACGCACTGGTTAAATCCTGACCACCCCTGAGGTTTCTCCCTGCTCCACCAGATTTTTTTTAAGCCCCCCACCCTGCACTGCAGGGACACAGACTGGGCCTCACAAGGTGCCTGCATGATGGTTACACAGCTTGGTCCAGAGAGGGGTGCTGCAAAGGGTCTGGGCACAGGATCAGCTCTGCTCACATCACCAGAGGAAACACAGCATCCTTCCTAGAAAGGCTGCCCTCCCTTGCAGAGAGAGGGAGGTAGGTGTGTGTCTGAGCCAGCTGGTGGGACTTCTAAATGCCCCTCTTCCACCCCCTAAGCCAAGGCCTGTAAGGTCTGCACGGGAGAAGAAATTCACATCCTCAACACAGGATGCGTATTCAGGAAGATTACAGGACTTTTTTTTCCCCAAATACCATGCTTTTAAATAGAGTCAATCATGATGCCAAGGGAAAAGGTGATTTTCCAAACACTGGGATTTCCTCTATCCCAAGCAGATGCAGAATTGTGGCCTGACAAAAACGAACAAACCAACAACATCCCTGCTGAATCCCCATTTTGCACCCAGCCTGTTACAGCCACTCTATTCCCCAGCCCCAAAGGAATAAAAGGAAGTAGCAGAGGGTGCAGGCAGCCCCCCCCATGGCTGTGTATTTAATTTTGCCAGCTCTGTGATAAGCAGAGAGGCCAAGAGTGTGCCCAGGATGGGCAGAGGGGGCTGCTGGGGCAGGCTCTGGTGGGCTAAAGCCTGAGGATGCTCCCTCTGGCTCTGTTCAATCGCTGGGATAGGTGTGGGGGGGAGGGCTGGCACATATACTTACAGTGGCCCAGATTCAAGTCCAATTTATAAATGGGAGCTCCATCCGAGATGTTTTGGCTCTGTCTCACAAAACTGCCTGGTAAGTGTCTCCGAGACAGCCAGGCCCAAAACAGCAACAGATGCAGCTGATTAGAGCTGTGGTGTAACACCAGAAGAAGATATGGACATCTGGCACTGTATCTCTGTCATTAGTAGTTGAGTACATGCTTTATATATATATTATTTTTTTTTTCCTCTTCCTGAGCGGCACATTTTCTAAGGTAAAGTTGCATAAGATGTTTTTTGATAAGGCAGAGGCTGCTTCCACAGCTGGAGGATGGCATATCCGATTCTCAATCTCCTCATTTAATCAGAACGCAGCTCCAATTGCTGGTCTTAAATGTGGGAATAATCACAACTTGTTCATCTTTATCAACTCTGTAGGGTACAATTATCCATTAAAAGTTGCAGCAAAACCTTTCTTTTTAATTATTAACAAGCAGCCCTGGTTAAGTGCATTAAGTAGATGTGATGCTGGAGGGAAGAAAAAGTACCCCTTCTCTTGGTTAAAAAGAAAATCCTCTTCAAGCAGTGAAACTTTGAGCCTCAGTTGAAATGAACACAGTTCTGGATGGAAAACTTCCTATAGTGTCAAGGAGTGAGAAGCCTCCAGCTCCCTGTTCTGCCTCAAACCCTAATCTGGAAGCAGCCAAAACAGAGAAAGGGTAGAAAGTTGAGCAGGTGTTACCTGAACATCTGGGAATAAACAGCACATTTAACAACCTCGTCCAAGGAAGCAAGGAGCACACTTACCTCCCGGTTCTGACTGACAGAACTGCACTGTGCACTTGTGGGTTGTACAGTCAAATCAAACACTCACTCAACTGCAACTTCTTTTCACCCCCTTCTAAGGGCAGGGCCTCTTGTCATGTACAACTGGCAGCACCTTCTGCCAGGATAGCCATGAGGCAGCCTACGGAACGCCAAACCGCAGGTGGATGAGGCTGCTCCCGCCTCCTGACCCGCACCACCGACGTGCTGAGAGATCATAGAAGGGTTAGAGTTGGAAGGGACCTTAAAGATCAAGTTCCAACCCCTCTGCCATGGGCAGGGACACCTCCCACTAGAGCAGATCCCTGCAGCTGAACCACAGTGTGCATCGTCTCCTGCATCGCCAAACAAAATCACAGCCTGGCATTAACAGCACCCTCCAGCTCCCACAGGGCACAGTGAGGACACACCGGTGCTGCCCACAGCCCCACTGAGAATTCTGAACCCGGGGGTGCTGCCAAACGGGTCGTGCAGCACTGGGAGCCCCCGCTCTCACAAATCTCAGCCCTTCTTTACTTCGCCCTTCCTTACTGCTGCCGGGCACCGGGCACACCGTGGGGGCACACGGCACCGGTTCCGCACGGTGGCAGAGGAATGCATGGCTACAGTTCACAGCCATAAACAGAGACAGGGTTTGTATTTAATTTTTTAATAAATACACTTTACATTAAAGAAAAAAGGCCTTCAATTTGCAGTTTCCACACAGAGGGCAAGAGGGAGGGGTGAAAAAAAAAAAAAAAAAAGATTAAAAAACTTGAACCACAAAGGGCAGAGGGGAGAAAGAGGGTTCAAACTTCAATCCCAGATTCCCATGTCTTCAGGAATACCAGGCTCTGACTAGGCCAAGCCAGGATTTCAGCCTCCCACTACAGCTGGTATCACAGTGAGAATCCGCTTCAAACAGCCTGTACTTTCAGTTAAACACCCCCAGGGCTCTTCCCTGGAGGACAAAATCATCTGAAACACACTGGTGAACTAGCAGGTGTTAACACCTGTTGCTTTTTTTTTTTCCTTTAAAAATAAAATCATATTTAAAATAAAAATATTCTCACTCCTCAACAATATTAGAAACCTTGATCCTCTTATTTCACTTAACAGTTGCATAAAAATGCCGCCTCTTTTAATTTTAAACATTTTTTCTCCCCTGAACCTACCCCATGGTAACAAGGTACTACAGGAATACAAAGTTCATCCCCTCTTTACTAGAACACCTGCCTTTTTTTTGTGGTTTTTTGTTTGTTTTGTATAAAACTATTTCTGTTCTTTAGGAAAGAACTTTATACAAAGAAAATATATTGTGAAATATCTTCAGAAGTTTCCTTGAAGAGGAGAGTCATCTCAGCCTAAAATAAAAAATAAAAAAAAAAAAAGGCAGAGAGAAAAGAGGCCTAACTCCAGGTCTCTTTATTGTACAGCCTCAGACTTAGCCACGAGCCTCAAACAGACTCAAACCAAGACAGCAGATGGGCTGGAGTTCCTCAGGTTTTCCCAGGAGAAAAAAAAAAGGTTGGGGTGCTCAGAATCGGTTTCCAATTTGGTCTCCGGCCTTCTGCTGGGAAACGATGGTCTCCTCCTGCCAACACCCCGCCTGGCAGTTGCTCCTCACTCATTCAGAGACAGGATTATGTCGTCCTCCAGGTCAGAGTTATCTGAGCTGTCAGCTGAAAAGGAGACATGTAGGTTATGTTTGGTTTGGGGGAAGAGTACAGCTGTCAGGGCTGCTAAGCAAGGCAACACATTTGGAGTTACAGGAGATGGCCACCACCTGCCTGAGACCAGCGACCCCCCCAGCAGCAAGGGAGACACCTAGCACCATTAGTGCATTTCAAATCCATCAAAAGCATTTAGTAAATCTGCACCAGAGCTTTCCTTCCCTGGTTAAAGCAGGGGGTCAAGAGGAGAGCAGCGTTAGCAAGTGCAGTTTCCATATGCTGGCAGGTTGTTTCCACCATGATAAGATGGGGAGAAGGACACCAGCAGTAAGTTACCTGCACAACTAAGATCTAAGTGCAACAACTCTGCATTGGGAGGGCTGGACAAATCTGGTAGTCATTCCTCACAGCTGCTAGTGGAAAGCAAGCTTGGCAGTTCCACCAACCTGATGTGGTGAAACATGGCCTCTGTATAATGTAGGGGGGGGGGCTAATTCATCACACAGTCAGACCCAGACTTTCTCAGGATTAGGTTCTCCTTGGCCTGTCGCTCCCCTCCGCACAGCACAGCAGAAGACCTCCCCACGGAGGGGGAAGCAATCCACACACTCACAACTAGAACCTTCCTCCAGCAACCCAAAGGTTTCTGTAATGAATTTAATTACATGGGACTTGTTAAAGGTGACCTGAAAATTGTGCTTTTCCTGGTTTTCTTTGTTTTCCTGGTTTTTCTGGCACAGAATGAAGACACAAAAGGATTTGGCAGAAGCAGTCACACACACACATCTGCTTTTTGTCTTATGTTTTAAGATCTCTCTTCCCTTGGTTGTGCAAGAGGGAAGTGGTAGTAGCTCTGGTAGCAAGAAGTCTCCTGCCTTACCTTAGAGGTGACACTGGTTCTTCTTATGTGAATTCATTGGATGCTGCAGTTAACTAGGTGTTAAAAATAGTTAAAAAAAAAAAATAGACACCAAGACTTCCTTTTAGCCTTCTCAGTTATACTGGATCTCTAAAACACCTGTCAAGGTAAGCAAGGCCTTCTGGAAGGTTCACCCCTTCTCAGATGCTTTCCTTAGGAAAAGGAAAAAAATTGCAGGCAAGCAGCAGAAGGTACAAACCGTTTCCCCCAACCCTCCTCCCTGAAGATCAGCCAACTGCCCTTCCACTGTGATCTGAGGGCATCACCAGTGCTCCCAGAACAGCTACAGCCACGTAAAGGGACTGGAAAAACACCAGCCAGTGCTGCAGCAGCTACACTTGCACAGTAAAGGGAAAGAAGCACAAGCAAGATAACAATCCAGAAACTCTGGAGAAGAGAAGCTGAAAAAGATGTTGGGTTTTTTGTTGTTACACGTGCATTTCACTAAGGACATCCCACTGGCCCAGGAAAAAGCTCTTGAAAGATCTGAGCAATGCATAAACTGCTTTGGATAAGACAGATCCACCCTCCCCAAGGTGGTAACAAGAAAGAGGAAGACCAACTGATACGGAAAAGGTTCTCCATGGATTATTATTGAAAAGGAAATAAAACCTCTTCTAAAGCACAAGGAACCAAAGCCACTCACTCCCCTGTTTCAACTGTTCTTTGAAGCACACCCACTGTTACGGTGTGGAGATTCATCTAGAGTACAGCAATGGTCTGTGGTAGGAAGGACTCTAAAAACATCCCCCTGCCCCAGATGTGCATTTGCAACAGTGTCAGTGCCCTTACAACTTTTAATTCTGGAGCACAGCATCAGCAAACGAGAGGGGGACGTTTTAATCATGCTTGCTGGGTGAGAAACAAAAGCAAGCCTGTTGAAGTCACAGAGAAGAAGCCACAGAACCCTACTCATCAGCCTGGCAGAGCTGCACTCCCTACTTTAAGTTCCCAAAGATGCTGCCAAGAAAACCAAGAGCCCCAGGACAGGCTGGCAGCAGCTCCACAGCAACACCAGATCAAAGTTCTAATCAAGTGGTTCTGTCCGTAAACACTGTACAGATGTGGCCATTTCATAATATATAGTGCTCACTTGAAATAGAGCACACTTGAAATAACTAAATGTTAAGTAGCACTTAGTTTTGTTACAGGAATAGTTATTGGAATGGCCTGAACTTCCCTTCCATTCTGCCCCTTGGACAACTGAGGTTTACAGCACTCTGGTGCTCTCTAAGTAGCTTCCCTTGAGGGAACAGAAGCAGGGTTGTGTCAAGAAGGTCCTGCCACTACTGGGACAGGCAGATGTTAGCTGCAATCCCAAATGTTGAACTGCAATACACTGTTAATGAATTTGAGCTGTGTAAATATCCTATATGGCCCGGCATTTGTATACCTGCTACCTTGAAGAGAACAGCAGCCTGACCCAACAGAATAATCCTGGCAACCTGATGTGGCCACGTCCTTAAAAACAGCTGAGCTACTTTTGAACAGAAGAGAGGGCTACGAATGAGCCTGCCAGCCCCATCAGTGCCAAAACACAGACCTGGCACGTTTAATCCTCCAGCTCAGTGGCAGAGAAGATTGATTCCCACCTTAGCTCCCACATTAATCTACTATCACTGCAGGACTTCAAACACCTTGCACACTGTAATTACTTACCCTTCCCAACTTTTTAAGTTATGGGAACTACAATATTCCTGTTTTACAGCTTGGAAATTAAAAAGAACTGAATGGCTTGGCCATGAATACTCAAAAATTGTGCTGCAAAAAAGGGAACAGAATCTGGTGTCATAAATCCCAAGCCTGATGCTATCCTACTCACCTTCCCTTTCTTGTGAAGCCTTTTTCCAAATTGAATTGCAACATTAAAAGTTCAGAACTTTCTTTCTTATACACACACATCCACACATACAGTGTGTTAACTTTTCAAACCTCTGTATTTGTGGAATAACAGAAAAAGGGAACAATTTAAATTTTATCCCCAATCAGAACAGCCTAAAAAAGGAAGCGATATCAGAAACATCATGTTGCTTTTGCCCTTTGAGCAATTAGAAAAGGGAAAGAGTAGCACCAAGAATCAAAAATGTTAGTTGAACCTGTAACATACAAAGGCAGAAAAGACAGGTGAGGTAAGAGTTCAACCAGTATCCCCCTGAAGGGCAGGACAGGCCAGCAATCAGGCAAGGCTTCTTCACAGAGAGTTTCTTGGCCCACCTTTAAGTTCTCACACACACACCTGGGAGCACTTGAAGAAAGGAGATACCTTCCTTTCCAGAACTCACAGTTGTTCTCTCAGATTTACCAACAGATTACTTTGAGAGGCCACAGGTGAACAAGGATCATGGTTTGTGCCTTTCATACCAGCAAGGGGGAAAGTCAGCATATTTGTCAGGACATTAAACAGAGGACAAGGTCACCTGTGGTCACCAAGCTGGGCACACACTTACTGTCTCCAAGAATGAGCTCGACTTCCTCATCAGCATCAGAATCTTCATCTTCACCTTCATCTCCCTCTTCCAGGAGGTTGGCAAGCTCCTCATCATCAGAGGGGGAAAAGTCATTTTCTCCATCCTCACCAGCATTCTCGTTGTTCTCATCCTCCTCCAGCTCAGCCTCCAGCAGCTGGTCTGTATCTAGTTCATCAAGGTCATCTGTATCATCGTCATCTTCATCATCATCTTCTTCCTCTTGCTCCTCTTCCTCCTATAGAGACAGCAAAAATAGTCCGTTGCAGACATTAAAGCAAATGTAAAATGGAGTAAGAACTGAAGAAAACATACCTATAGTTCTCACTTCTCCCCATATCCAGACATCACACGTTATTAACACTTTCCCATCACCCCTATAAACACTTATTCTCTGCAACAGACCATGACACATGCTAGATCATTTGCAGGCCTGCAAAGTCTTATCCACAAAATGCCACACAGGTACCACTGGCTCAAGCTCCTCTCCAATACTAGCCATCAGCAGGTGTCACCACAATGCACTCTTGAGAAGGACATGCAATAAGACCCGTTAATCCATGGCTTTGACGCTGGACTCGTACAAACTGCTTTAGTTTCAACTGGACCAAAACCTCTACTTGGCATCAAACAGCATGCATCACTGGTATGCAGCCTCTCAGGCATTCCTGATTTAGATGAGATGTTGAATGTAGGGAAAGATGCTATTAACCTAAAGCAATTTTCAGGTGATACAACTGTTAAAAGCAGCTCAGAAGTCTCAATCTTTGGTATTTACCTGTGGATCAAGATCTTTCTCTATCAAACCATAAGAATTTGCATTCAATAAAGCAACTGAATTTCTCATTGTACAAACCAAATCCAGAAATCCATGTTTAACAGTTGAAACTGAATGGGAAGAAGCTGTTACAGTCCTATCATTCTTCCAGACAAATGAGAGGCCAAACGAGAGGCAAGTTCCAGGAATTCTCCAAGACTCAGAGTTCAATACACTGCACATCTCCTCAGGCTCACACCCTTTTTCTCAAACAGAATGCTCTCATGTGGCAGGAAGGCAGCTCTCAAGTCATTCAGCTTTAATTGCCCCTTTGTTTTGGAGGGAACACGTTTTGCACAATTATGAAGGTATTTAAGTTAGGTATAGGTATTTATAGGTTAAGATAGGTATTTAATAACCCACTTCAAGGGTTAGTTTGGTCCTCTTGCTCACCACATTCACACTGTGCTGCTTAGACTGCTACATTTTCAGATCTAAAAGGACAGAGGAAAAAAGACCTACTGTTGTCTCCCCAAGCTGCTTTTTCTTCAGTCAGTGCTATAAAAAAAATCCACCACACCCACAAGTCCAACATCTGTCATAGGCAAAAGAAACAAGGAATGCCAAAAAGGTCTCCTCTTCTGACTAGAGGCACCATGTTATTTAAATGGAGATTGCTGTATAGAAACATTGGTTTGCTACACACCATTTTCTTTCTGAAAGAGCTTGTATTAATATAGGTTATTTTAATTTTATACTTAACGCCTATGTTTATCTTAGGCAATTACATACTTTACTTTGAGTCAATGAGTCCTCAAATGAAAATACATTGCTTTTTGAATTGTATACACACTGGGAGAGGAAATATCTTACTTGCAGTTCAGTTTTAAACTGCAGTGCCATGTTGAACATAATTTTCCATAAAATATATTGAATGGAGTGTAATAGCTTTTGCCTGGCTTTTACTTTTGCTCTACGCAGTATCTGCAGAGAGACCAATGTCTAAACTTTATTATTCTATTCAGAATGGAAAAACAGATTAAAAACTGAAAGGCATGAGAGTTTATTTTCCTTTTTCAGTCAGCAACTCCGAAGCTGGAAAGGAGGAGATCAATTTATTTTAAAAGCTTGGAAAAATTAAGCCATGTTTTTCAGTGTCTGGAGATCAACACAAAACTGTAGACATTAGATAAAATAGTGTATTGTGAGATTAATTTAGAGTCCACGTAGTGGAAACCTAAAGAATTCTGAAATGAGTTAGGTACCCCATTAGTGTCCTCACCTGTGGAATTTCTGAAAACATTTTCCTAAGTATCTAGCTCACAGTTACTTAAAAGAAAACGTCAAAGCTACTGAATTTGATTATGTTTCAGATTTAATGTATTTATTGGAAATTGAAATACTATTTCATCAACATCTTAATTCAAGCTTAAAGCAAAACAGCAATACTGTCCTTTAAATATAGGATGAAATAAAATGAAATATAGTTGTATAAAGCTAAAGATTTCTTCTGACTGAAAGAATAAGTGGCAAATTACACAGAAAGGATGTATAATCAGCTGCAAATTAACTTTGAAGGATTATACCTACCAGTGAGGAAAAAATCCTTTGTGAAAATACAAATAGCAGCAGAAGACTAGAGAACCAAAATCAATGTTTCCAGCTTTCCAGTTTAAATTACTCAACCTGAAGTAGGCAATTATAATCAGGCCACACTCATTTAAAAACCACCTAAGAATAGTAAGATAAGATCTAAATTACACCTGTCCTTGGTAAACCAGGAGATAGTGTAAAAACCACACTTTGAGAAGTCACGTGTGACAGAGAGAGTGTGACATGCACACAGTGCACATCCCTCACCAAGCTGAATGAGCCACACACAACACTGTTCACAAGGAGGGATCACAAGTAGCAAAAAACCTCCACCGTGTCATGGTCTGAAGAACACGAATGGGAAGGTGGAAAACATGTTGCTTCTGCTAAGTAACAGGCAAATTAATTGTGCATTAGCTTCTGAACAATCTCCAAGCACAAAGCTCTGCAGGCACACTGCAGTACTTCAGTCTAGAGACAAGGCTTTCACTGATGAGGGGAGATCTCTCTTAGGAAAGCCCACTGTGTTTCTGCATCCAAAACTCATCTGTGGGACATACAGTGCAGAAAGACTGCACTTGGTCTCTCCTCACACCTAGTACCATCACATGTAGGCAATACCCAGTCTGCCAATGGATATCTAGGCTGTATCCTCATCAGATACCACAACTGGCTCACATAAGGCTCCGTGCCTTCCCCAACAACTCCTGCAAACACACTGAGTCAGAGAAATGAAAAAAAATCCTTGTGCACCGTCACAAGGGGAGACAGGCAGAACAATAATTCCAAAACATAACTGGATTTGTGAAGGAAACGCCTGTAAAAGTAAACTCCTACCTACTCATTAGTCATTCCCAAGACCTTTGGGCAATAACACAGGTGCTGCTAGAAAAAAAGAGCTAGAATCCTTGCACACTTACGCAAAACAAGTGTGTACCTGTGCTCATCTTCCTCATTGGAGAAAACTGATCCACAGCATCCATGGACCAGCAACTCCACAGGACTTAAAAAGCAGTATCAAGGAATGGTTTTAGCCATCACAAACTCCTTTACATGCCTGAAGATACTCTTCTATTTGGGTTGTTCTCTGTAAAAGCTGCTTAGATCAGAACTTGAACTGCTCACAGTCCTCACATTTCTCCTCTGCTTCCTTAGACAATATTCTCTTCCCTCGCCATCAGAAACCACTTCACAGCTGCCAGTGTAAGTCTGTGACAGACAGACAGTCCACTTGTGTGTGGACTGTACAGAAGACATGAGGGTAGTATTGTAGAATCACAACCTGACCATCTCGTAATGTTCTACCTCACTATCATCAGCACTCAGACTCACTGTCTGCTATTTCCATGTAGCCCAGTGCTCTATTACTACAATGCAGCCAGACCAAAACCCTCTCTTCCTGTGTAACTCTGGTAAAATCGCAAACAATCCCAACATGAGGCTATGATGGAAGAAAAAATAAAGACAAAAAATAATCTACAGCTCCCTTTTGAATAGAGTAGACAACACTCAGAGGGTCATGACAGAACCCAGCTTTTGAATTAAGGATGTCACATTGCCACCCATTTTAGTTACACAGTGATTCAGGTATATTAATTGCTTGTAGGATTAATTTAAGGGAGCTTTACCTTGATAGACGCCAAGAATAAAATAGTTTAAAGTACAGTACCCACTGACCCCTAATGTGACTTAAATTTGTAATTATATAGATATGTTTTAATTTTATTATTACCTAATACATTATAGAGAGTACAAATGCCTGGGGTTTTCTGTGTTATCTTCACAATACTGTACCAGTGTTACTTGCCTTCATCTCCAGCACACACAGATGTCACAGAAGAGCTGCAATGCAGAGGTCCTTATAGTATCACCACATCTGAACAACCAACTCTTTCTGCTCTTCAAAAGCACAGCATCACAATTATAATTTGGGAATTCTAGTCTAAGAAACGCCCACCCTGTTTCATACACAAAATGGCTTCCTGGCCCCACTTCTCTGCATGAAAACTTACAGAGCTGATTCACCCCAGTTAAAGCAAAAAGGCTGCAAAAATAAAGCTATGAACAAGACAAAGCTGACAATTTAAAGTGATGAAGATAAAACAAAAGCCTGGTTATAATTCTAAGGAGATAGCAAAGAGGGAGGCTGCAACTTCAGTGCGTTATAGCTACGCACAGATATAAGGAGGATGTCCACACAGGGACAGGCCCCAGAGTAACCTAGAAACTGCGTGACTCAACTAAAGAGTTAATTTGACTTAACTAATAAAGACTAGCTTAGTCTGAAAAAAACCCCACCACCTTTGCACATACAAAGAGTTTGTAACAGATTATCTCCAAAAGCCTTAAGAATATAAGTCAATAATGTATAGTAGCATCAGTTACAGACTTCAAACAAGTATAAAAGAGGCAAAAACTACCAACTCTTCTAGGATAAGATTGCAAAATTCACTAGTTCACTTACACAAATTGCTTCAACACAGTCTATGACACTGGAACTACTTTGAGAATGATTAAGAGGGCAAAAGAGATTCCCATCAGCTTTTTAACATGTCTGCAGATGGGCACAGTTACAAGAAAAGCTGGACATTAACTTACAGAATCAGAAAAGTTGATTCCAAAGTAAAGGATTATCTCAAGAGCATCTCAAAGGAAATTACTTTTAATTTTACTACATAAGATTACAGGTTGTAATTTTATGTAAAGATTCAGAAAGCCAAGCAGATTTGGTTCAATTAATTTATCATTTACAACTACAAAGAAAAAAACTAAAAAAACATCCCTAAAGGAATGGTATATATAGGGGTGGCAAGACTGTAACAAAAATATACTTGACCTAATTCTTCATGTTGCCAGTATTTACAGCCTGTTCATAGCTTAATAAATACCCTTCACTCTTGTTCAAGCTTTATGTATTTTCTTCCATACTGTTCTTGTACACGTTTACACACCTTTCAGATTGGTGAAATTGGTCCCCTTTCTTATTGGTCCCCTTTACCCATTCATTTTGCACATACAAAGTTCACAAAAATTGTCTTTTTGGGTAGTAGGAATTATTGATACTTAACATATTCACTGGTGTTCATCTCTCAAAAAACATCCAAAGGCTCAGGAAAATCCTAGTCTTTCACTTACTCAAACTCTGACGCAAAATGGATGTTAACTAGGCAGGCCTTTGATTATATATTTTTTTAAAGTTTTAATGTATTTCTGTCTACCCTTCTCTGAAAACACAACCTCTATTGCACCCCCCAGTTTGAGTCAGTCAGAATAGTAAGAATAGTTAGAGTAACATCACATAGCATGATACTGCTATGCTCTATGGTACTAATTACTATGTGTATGATGTTATTCTAACTATTCTTATTTTCTCCTATGAGATTGCCTTTTCTCTACCTGCAAAACAAACAAGTATCAGTGAAGTTTCTCCCACTTTTACAAATCTTTTGGCTCACATTTAATTCACTTCTGGCTATTTGTAGCCAAAGTCTAATCCTCTGCTAGTAAGCACCTGCTTTTTTTTTTTGTAAATAAATTCATGTTTCCCAATCTCATTATTTTGTTCAATTTATTTGTTTTTGCAAGAAACCACCTACAAGTTTACTTCTTCCTTTCTTTCACCCTCCTTCCCCAAGTTCCTCCTAGAAAAAAGCAAATTAATTTTTAGTAAGCTGGTCTCATCAGTATTGTTTTAATTACTATCTATTCCCAGCATGGGAAGGTGCATTCCTTTTATAAAAGGAACATCTGATCACTGCTCAAATACAAGTTCACCAAAGAATGTTTTGCTCCAGAGGAGTAAGTCTCTCCTTGGTTTAGCAATTTATCCTTCTCCACAATCTCCTCGTCATGTCTTCTGACAGTTGCACTCGTCGCCCCCCAAGCGTCTGTGCAGTGTATTGGTACTTTCTGATCCTTTGCTATGCAATGCTCAGGAGTGACAATGTCTGGTGTTCAGTCAGTTTAGAGTTTCTATCCACTTCCTCCCCCCACCCACTTTTTCAAACTCCTTAAACAATGGGCAGTGGAAAATGCTTAAATATAGGCAAAAGTCCTTCTAGGGATCAAGCATGTAAGGAATTTTACATCCTAGGTTATCTAGTCTCCATCTTTCCTCTCAGCCAGCAAGCCCAAACTCACTTTTTATTATCAGACCCTTAAATTCATTCTAAGTATTCATCTCCTTCCCACTACAGGGTTGTACCTACTTTTACCTTCTTAGCTACTTTATTGTTAGAATTTCTACTTCTTCATAGCCATTAATGGGGTCACAGAGCTAAAAAGTAATGTGCAGAAGTTACTATATGTAACAAGCAAGGAGTCTTACCATAGGCTAGTATGCAGATGTAGGTAGCAGATTTAATACAAGAAACAGCACACAGCATACAGTATGTCAGAAGCAAAACATGGAGTGAAGAAATAAAAAAGCAGTTATTCTCTTAGTCTATGTAAGTAGGTTTAGCTTGTCTAACAATCACTACTTACCTGTGCTGAATGAAAAAACATCTGTGACAGAGATAATAACTTTAGAGTATCTGGGCCACAGTTGGACTGGCATGTTCAATTGGGACTCTTTTGACCAATACTCTGGTTTTGCCTAAGAAATATTTTCATTGCAACATGACTGCAGGTACCTGATGATAATCAAGCTCCAGAGCCACTGTCCTCTTTAAGGCATGTGCAAGTTATCATTTCACAGTTGATATATCCCTTAACTCTAGGAATAAAATTGTGACTATTATATTCTCTGTGCTGTTGGGCTCAGAAATAATATAAAGAGTCCAAACCTAGGTGCAATTTCTGAATCTGCTTCTCTTCCTTCCTCTCACTGATCTCACACTCTCAACTCACAAAAATAAGCCAATTCCTTTAATTGCATGACAAAAACCAATAGTGTGCAAAGGAATCTCAAAATTTGGCAGGTAAATGAACTTTCCCTCTACGGATGAGAATTTGTTCCTTTATTTTCTCAAGCTTCTGACTGATATTTCTCATCACAGCTGGGGCAGCTTTTATTTTCTTGGATCCCAACTGCTCTGGTAATTCTAGAAAGATGTGTTAGGAGAGAAGAAGTCAACCTTTGGTTTCTGTCACTGAACAGGCAGAATATGCTTTCATCTCTGCTGAAGCTGTTCTACTCCATAATACTAGGTCTAACCTTCTGAAAACTCAACTTCTCCCTTCAAAAGAATCTCCTGTGTTTGCACTGATAGCTGGTGAAACTAGATTTGGAAACAGCAGTTTAGGCTGAAGCAGTGACAGTCATGTGGTACTATCTAAAAAAGTGGGAAGAAGTGCAAATACTGGAAAAACTCTCGTTTGTTTTTTTTTTAATACCCATTTCAGAGCATGCCTGTTCAAAAGATGCATTTGTTATCTAAACAGGTTTTTGATGGAAACCACTGATTACTCAGCCTCCCCTGCTGCAACTATGTCCAAACATTTCTATTAAGGTGTGCAACGTATTTTTTTATCAGTTGAAACATTTGTCTGAAAATACTTGTTCCTAGCTATTATCCTGTAAACCATTTAATCTTGAGCAAAATTTCAAAACAAAACATATTTTCAAATGTTACAGGAACAGTTCCTGAGAAACTAAGGGTCCCTGATGACAAATCATTCTAGGCAGCTTGTAGTGAGGAAGTGCCATCATGGCCTGATGGCTCTCAAATACATGTGCCAATATGGATTAAGGTTTGTGGTTTTTTTTCCTCAGCAGGTAAGTATCTGCATAAAAGCAAACTTGTATCAAGCCAGTAGCAATAAAAGTACAGAGGAAATGATACTGCATGCGGAGAGGGGAAGAGTCCTAAAATAAAAGTAGAAACTGGGATCACAAAGACTGCATAGAAAGCTGAGGAAAAACATTCTCCATCCCGGCTAAACTACATTAGAATTGTCTTTTGAGTCTTTATTGCCTTAACTCTAAAGCTTTCATTTCACATCACCTAGAATTTTCTAAACCAATGCAAAAAGACAAATTATACACCTACCATCACCATTTCGATAGCCCAGAAGCACTGCAGAATAATTAACAGTTCTTCAGTTCTGGCAAAAGAAGTAGAACACACTTTATAGGACAGGGACAGCTAGGTGAAGCAATCTGCTGCTGAAGCCAAAAGTCTCTCTGAACATGACGATAACCAAGAATACTACTTGAGCACCACAGATGCAACACCATCCGCATGTACCACAGGGAGAAAAAATAAGCCTTAAAGAACTAATATGGAAAGAAAAACTAAAACAAAGAAGTAAAAATGCACAGACTGAAAATCCTGTAACCCACTCGAAAGATTGCATCATCCAGACGTAAGTTTCACAGTTTTGAGTCTACTCTGTGGTCTCAGCTAGTTCCCTTGGGTTTAGCTTTTCTGATCACTTGATATTTCTGTATTTTCCTTTTCTACCCTGTGGCTACTTCCTTGTGCCATTTCTAAGCCATATCAGTACAATCACTTTCCTTTGGACCATTCCCTCTGAAATTCCTGGTCTGTCTCACTACAGACAAGAGTAGATTACTAAGAGAAACAGGGGATATTAATTGGCCAAGAAAAGGAAATAAATAAGAATTAAGCAAGCTAACAACCAAAAGATGGTCCAGCATCTGGACCTGCAGCTCAGGTACCCGTCTTATTTTTGCTATGTCTTACTCTGAAGGACTCTATGAAAACAGTGGCAAATACAGGAGGAAGGTCTAGCTGCAGGACTGAAGAATAGGGAACTGCCTATTTCCCCATAGACTGAACAGTTTTGCAAATACTTGTGAGTGACACTGTCAGTCACTGATCAATCCATTTAGACACTCACCCAGCAGTGAAATTATACAGAAAACTCATGAGAGTTCAAGCAGAAAGACTATTACTTTTGCAGTAAAATATCCAACAAAAAAAAGCTCACAAACCAGCTCTTGCTAAGAGTGTTACATCTCCACTTTCCCTCAGTTACCATAGTAAGTACAGACCATGAAGTATCAATGCCCATTTAGCATCTGTTCCATGTAACAAGGCTTGACATTCTGGATTACTGGCCATAACTGGGAAAAGGCAGTTTTCCAGAGACCTCAGATGAAAGGCTGGTATAACAGCTGAGGAGTCACCCAGCTGCAGTGGTGCTATTCTCAAGGATTTCAAACAAACCCATAAACATTTATTGCAGCAGTACAATGCACAATCCAGCTAAGTCAGCCTGATCATTACATCTGAGAGTGATTTATGTGACAGATCAGTTGATTTCACAAGATTTGCCTTGAGAAAGAGGGAGTAATACAGTTTTTTTTATTTGCTTAAATGAGAGAAGGAATTAAAAGATTTCCATAGGCCAAACAAGCTGGCTAGGTTCATTTCACTGACTCTCAGTCTTTTGCTTTTAAAAAAAAAAAAAAAAATCTGTCACAGAGCTATCAGTTGACATCATGAGGCCTCAAAATTTTTCTCCATGGTTTTTAATTTTTCTCAAGCACAATTTTTAAAGCAACTTTACTCTGTATCACATGACTTCCAAGCATGGTTTGCCCAAACTTGCTTCTATTAGAGTATTTATTATTTTCTGTACAGGCAAAAAACTGTACTTGTGGATCTACATAGATCACATGCAAATATATAAATATGCATGAAGTCAAGGTGTGAAGATACAGGGGCCAAACAGATTAATATCTACTCCAAAAAATCTTGACCAAAGAGATACCAGAATAATGTTGATTCACATGGATTTCCTCCCTCACCACTTTAATTAAAGAGATCAGAAAGCAACTTTTTAGCCAGAAGGTGTTCTAGAATAAGCCCCAACACATTCAAAAGTTTCTTTCCAATTTTACAAAGCCTATATCACAGAAACTATCCAGATAAGTAGTAAACACCTACATATGTTTGAGCATCTGCAAACACAGAAAACTCCTGTTCATGAGGAAACAAATTACTGTTGTGAGAAGTGTGCCAGAGAGATTCCATATTTATTCTGGAAAACCTCTACTCATTCTTGCTCAATGCTGGATGTCTCTATGGAGACAAAAGCTGTATTTTTTAAGCCTAAGATTAGGACAAACCTGGAGGAACAGCTATGGGACAGAGAGCAAGGGGTTTACTTTATGTTTTGCTACAGATATACAGATTGAATTGAAGTGTTGTTTATATTAAATCCAGATCTCTCTTACTGAAGAAACTTGATTGCATTCATCCCTAGAAGTTACTGTCTAGGAAACACCTATACAATCCAGAAATGAAGATCATAAAAAGCAGCAATTATGCAGTACCACGTAGTCACTCTTAGCTTGCGAATCGATCCTGAAGCAGCTCTGTTTGAATACTCCATAAGCTTTACAGAAAAGCTTTTAGAATAGTTGAATTCTGCCTGGGGCAATCTCCATTTGTAAAACAGGGAGCATCCTCAATCACATTTGATGGAGGATAGATACCTATTTCTGCTTGGTACCTGAGGTTACAGCCTGGAACCAGCAGCATTCAGATTGCATCCTCTATACAAACACAGATCTCCACTTAAGGCAACACGTACCAGTGATTTTGCAAAACAGCATCTCAATAGCTGCTAGTTAATCATTGTACAAAATGTAGCAAAATCAATTTCTGCTACAAACAACTTTTTTGAGAATTTCGTAAAGAAAAATGTGAATAACCTTACTAAAATATACTGAGTGTGAACAAAACAGTGGAAGCAGAGACAAAAAATAGAAACTGTTGCCTGAGGCAAGCACTGGATGGAAGTAGAAACACTTTGGAAGGAACAGTGATTTCCCCCCCACCATTTTTTCCCTAAGGAATTCTAGTCTTCACCCATCTAAAAAGCTCCTAAACTGAATCCATCCAATGCAGGGATAGAAACAGTGATCAATGACTCCATAAGAAAGCCCAGTGCAACATTACAGCACATTGAGAGTAGAGAACAGCAAACTGCATATGCAAAGCAGTACTACTACTTTAACTTCAGAAATACAGGGAAACTGTAATAATAACAACCAACTGCAACGAAAATTACTCTTTCCTGGGATCTGCCATCCATTCTCCTGAATTAGAAAGTCAGAGTTTTAACCTAGCAACAGGGAGATTCAGGGACAGAAAGGGTATTGGAAATCCAGCTTTCCACACAGTCTGGAAAACCTACAAAATATTACTTTCTGGCATTCTTTGGAAAAAGGTGAAGTCAGCTTTTCTCACAGGAGATACAAACATATGATCTACTAGAACGCAAACACCAAAGAGCAGAGAATAATGCATTTAAAATCTTTAGGGAATTGAAGCATAAGGTCTTTGCCTGTTCAAAGAAAAAAAAAAAGCAACAAAAACTGACACCCACAGCTACAAATTTGTCTTTAATTCTCACTGTACTGTAGTAAGTACTGTGTGCTACTGTGTATTCTAACAACTGCACCCTGCAGAGCTCTTATTGCAGTTCTTAACTCTTTTGTCAAGTTGCTGAGAGATCAAGAGATCAAATGGCTGATCTGAGAAGGAAAACCAACACATCCCAGTGCAAACCTACAGCTTTCTTTAAAATTCTTAAAGCTTTTGGCTGTGTAGAAGAATGGTGCAGTTTCATTGCATTAGTCATAAGTTGTCTCATTCATAAATTGGTGACAAATTATGCCCAAATATGAGACTTGGAATCAAAAAAAAGGAAAACCTCAAATGCTGCTGTCTCTGCTGTGTGTCAAAATATTAAAAAAAAACAAAACCACCAAGCAGAATAAAGAGCAAAGTTTCTGATTAAGATTGAAACACTTAGGGAAATTAATAAACAAATTATAAATTATTATGTTGGCTCACAGTGCATAAAGTCACTGTTCACACCGATTCTGCATAGATAGTATTAGTTTACACTGACAGTAAAGTGATCTACTTCACATTAGGTGAGACCAACCTAGGAATCTGTACTTTATGGGCAATAAATGAACGCCCATGGCCTCTTGCATATAGATAGCTAACAGCTGCTCCTGAAGAACCAGGTTAATGCTATACTTCTCACCTGATCTTCTTCTTCATCCTCTTCATCTTCTGCCAAACGCTGCCTGCCCACTTCATACAGCCTGCAAACTGTATCCATGTTCATGGCATCCATGCTGCCTTGATTCTGAAGGGGAGATGCCCACACAGCAGTTAGTCCCAGGAATTAAGCTCAGCCTTCCCATTCAGTGCTATATCTGATCTCAGTGAAAGAAACACAACCAAAATCCTTCCCTCCCATCTACTAGCAGCATTACAACTAGCACTAAAACCAGTATCTACTTTCTGCTCCCATCACCTGCAAGTTATATTCTTATTAATAGACTAATTTGCCTCCCTATCATATCATGTCATTGAACCACGTGTCTTGAGAGAATGCTAAAAGCTGTTGTATAGCAAGAGATACAGAAGACAGCATCTGATGCCCCACTGCTGCCACATGCACTGACGTAACATTTTCAACGGCTTCTTTAAAAGAAAATTCTCATCTCTTGGCCTCACAAACTAACTTCAGTTTGCATGAAGCTTGCCCTACAACAAATTCTTGACTCACTTTTTTGTGAGTCTTTGTGAGTCTTTTTTGGTCTGTAAGGATCAGTGGTTCACAGATTATTATGCTAACAGAATTTTAAATCAGTCACTACAGGTACATAGTTGGGTTCAAGAAATCGGCTACAGACAACAAATTACTGGGCAAAGAACTGGACTCATTAGTTTAATTTGACTTTCCCCTTAACAAACCAGAAGTTTCGCTCAGTAATTTTTGTTTCAAATCCTTAGTTTCTGGGTCTTTTGCTAGAAAGACAAGTGAAAAACTAACAGTAAGAGTGATTCACAGAAAAGCTCCATGGGAAGCCCCAGGAAGACTGTGTTTCTCAGTTATTCAGTACAATGCAAATTTTAATAGGAAATCATTGTTATAAATAGGAAAAAAATGCATTTCTCTCTACGCTCATGAGAATGAAAACCTATGCTCACTGTAAACTAGGAAGTGTTTGAAGAAGAGAGGCAAATGTGTTTAGAAGATTAAGAAATCAGAAGAAGAAAAACAGGGCTGCTGTGTGTGGACAGCAAAAAAACTAACAACATCTTACCATCACCAAAACATCACCACTGCTTCGGACATGAATAACAGTAGGAATTCCTACCAGTTCTGAAGGTTTTAAGAAACAAAACCATTGCACTCAAACTACAGCTACAGAGCCCAAGTTTATTCTTAGCTCCTTTACCTCAATGACAGCCAAGTAGCAGTCCTTGCTGTCTGTGCACAAGTCAAAGATATTCCGCTTGACATCTATTGTAGCTGGAAAACATCACAAAACAAACTCAGTGGTTAACTGCATATTATTACTATAGTACGTATATGTCTAAAAGCAGATAATAAAATGTGAGGAGAGGAAAAAACAGCCAAAATAAAAGTTACACGAACATTTGCAACTAATTCAACCTGTAATAAAGAATAGAAATATTGGTGACTGTCACAAAAAATAGCCAGATAAGTTCTTAACCTGCTCTGCACAGTGCCCCCTCCTTTGATAACACATTTATTGGCTTCTCTAAGCACAGTAAACAACAGATAACCTTCCAGGATAGGTGGCAACCAAGGCACTGAGTTATGAGCCAGATCTCCTTTCAATAGCAAAAGCTAGATTTTTTTTATATCCATAGCAGCAATTAGTTTAGCTCCAGGAGCTTTGCAAGTTGGAGGCCAAACTGATAGCATTTTTAACTACCAGCATAGGAAAATGTGTTGGGAAAATAAAAAAAGAAGAAAAGAAAGAAAATAAACCAAAAAGCTACAAACCTTACCAATAACCCTCCCCCCATCAAAAAAAGAAAACCCAGCCGTTCCTGAAACAAGACCAATGACATTTTGGCCAAATGACCTACTATCTCAGATCATGCCCTACTTGGAAAGGAGAAAGGAAAATAAAGCCGGAACCGCAATCACAGACTGAACAGGATTTGATACTTGAACCCATTTCAGCATTAACCAACTCTTGTGCTGCAACCAGAACAGGCTGTAGCAGAATTTGTTTTGGTGCGTGTGCAAAGGAGAGGAGGAAGCAAACGTTACTAAGAAGAACTTTCAATAAACCTTCACACCTCCAGACCAACTTACTTACTCCCCTCTTCTCTTACCTATAGGTTTGTAATCAGTTGCATTAAATGTCCTGAAAGAAGAGCCAAAGGGACTTCTCATTCTCTCCTCCAGAAGGTCATCTTCATCATCTGCCTGCAACATAGCTGATACAAGGAAAGATTATTTCACAAATGCACTTTCCATTCATCACCATCACTAATCAACTTAAGATAAATCAAAATGACATGAATTTTCTTTTTATTTAATAGCTTGGTAAGACCTATTCTTCTCTTCCAGAGCTGCCTTTATTAATACTACACACCATTGAAACTTAGTACAGAGAACAAACTATATTCTCAAGCATCATCAGATCTGCTGTTACGCACATTTTCTCTTTCAATAGTTTGATTTTTAATCTCACAAATGAGTTGTGATGTTGCTGATGTTAGAGCAAACTGTCAGCAATACATGTACCATGAACATCCTGGAAAAATTCCAGTTTGCAAATTCCAGGAAGGCCTGGAGTTTCTAACTCTCTGAAGCTTACAATTTCACTGAACAAGCATCTATTTATCTCAAACCAGAGGTGACCAAGGAGGGTAATACAAGACTGGGAAGTCCTACCTCCATACATAACTGTGCCAGTATAGTTGAAGACCACACGACACTGATCCAGTGCAGGTACTGTGTGTAACAAATGGAAAGTTCGGAGGTCCCACTGAGAAAACAGAGGCTAAGGAGCACAAACAATTGAAAGTTTCCATGTCCTTTTCAATACAGTGTCAAACAACTGATCAATTGCATTCAAGAAACCTCATTGCCACCCTCTTGCAAATATGACAGAACTGAAATTGGATACTAGCACCACAATCCCTTCCACATGTTCAAAACAAAAAAAAGCTCTCTTTCTCAAAATCTCATTGCCAGTTACAAGTTTACTGCAGAGCTTCAAGGTTGATCTCGGCAAGGGATGTGAAGAGAACACAGGTACCACAGAGTGTATTAGAAAAGAAAATTTCTCTTGCTCTCTGTGTGTTAAGTATTTCCTCTAGGCCATATCAGAAGCAGAATCCAGATTTAAATTACCTACTTGTCCTACTTACTTGATTCACAGACAAAACCTGTTGTTACCATACATACCCTGTAACACCATTAATACAACTTCTGCAAACAGCTACTGGTTGATCAAGACATAAGTTACTGCAGTGCCCAAAGGATACAATTTCTGTGTTGACTATGACCTCGAGCCCATTGGGATGGAAAACACCACTGATAGTCATGTTGAATTTGTCAAACTTGTGGATGGCTTGTGCCGATCTAACATCCCAGAGGACGCCATCATTTAGGACAAGGTCATCAGTGGGGTTAAAGGTGGCACAGTTCTTCTTGTAGTTGTTGGCAAGATCTGGGTTAAACAGAGTCAATAGCTTGTTGCCAGTCTGAATATCATAGATCTTTCAGATTAAAAAGAAAAAGAAAGATTAGTCACAATTTGTAATATACCTGTACCTAAGATCACCCCATGTCCCCCTTTCCAGATTGTTTCCAGAATCACTCTTTTTCTCTTTTGGATTTTCAATTTCAAATAAGAACATTCCAAAGATAACCCTTCCTATCAGTCCTTCGACAGTTTTTCACAGCTGGAACCAAATCTCACAACATTTTCTGGGCAGTACTTAGCTTACCACAGGTCCACTGATATATTTTAATACGATTATGATTTCCATTAGGAAAAGCGGGCTGTGAAGCTGCAGTGACAAGGTGCCACTTAGCCAGAAACTGTTGCAGAAACAGAACTGCTTTCAGAGCAGATGGTATTTACAAACATAAAAACTCCAAAGCACACACTGGGGAAAAAAAAAGCCAGAAACTATAGAAAAAGAGTTAAAATTCCTGGCATTTACATGGAAAGGCAACTTTCCAAGCTTTGTCCCAAGAAACTGTTGGAAGATAAAAAGATAAAAAAAAGCTTTAACTAGTATGAAGGCTTTATGACCATCTCCCCAGATAAATTTGATCTGCACCATCCCTCAGAGCCAAGCTCTCATTCAAATTTAAGAAAAAGTCCTCTAGAATTGGAAAACAAATCTGTTTATCAGATAAACACAATACATGAACTGATCTGACTTCCAGATAAATCCAAGTTAAAAACTAGGCAGGAATGGGCAGTTTGCTTAAACAAATAAGAGAATTAATTAAAATCATAAATAATTTAAGTTACATTTCATGATATTGCTTTATGCAAATACCCTTTCAAAAGAAACAGTGCCTATAATGAATGCAAATTAACACTGAGAAGAAGCAGAAGCACTCTGAAACCTGCATCTGTCAAATTGCAGGTATTTGTACAAAACACAACTGCATTCTCTGAAAATACGTTAGTAAAATTAAATTACCCAAAAGCAAGCTGCAAATCAGGGGGGAAGGGGGGGGGGGGGAGCAGGAAGGGAGGCAAAAGGGTGCTTTTAAGAAGGACACTTAACAGGGCATTTCCCACAGCTGTTGACTGAACTACTGAGAAGTTATTTGACACTTTCAAAGCTTTCCTCTAAATCCTCTTGGCTCATGAATTCCACAGAGCATAATAGCACCCAGATCTGTTAAGAGATGTCCTGTGAAAAATTATATTCTTGTCACAGCTCCACAACCATGACCTGTATTGGTACTTACATGGGCAATGTCTCCTTTTGTGCCAATGACCCTGTCCTGAGAGTGCTTGCTGAACTCCACATAGTGGTCATCAGGGAAGGAATGCCTGTAGGTAAATGAGTCAGTAAGGAATCAAGGAACTGCAGATTTAAACAAACTGTGTAAATCAAATGCTGCCCCAACACCTCCAGCAGAGGTTTCAACAACGCAGAAGACAAGAACTGTAGGAAAGACTTTCCTTCACCATTGACCATGGCATACTAAGATGCTAAAATGCTCCATGGCATTTACAGAAAAATATCTATTACAGACACAGCCCTTACAGCAGACCAATGAAAAAAAACACAAGCAGCAAAATCAGACATTTCATCAACAGGGTCTGCCAAAAAATCTGACTATTTAAAGGACCAAGTAATTAATGGCATCATGAACATTGAAACACACATGCAGGCCTGAGGCATGTTAAACCTTTTATCTGAAGAATGCCCTCTAGCTGACCTAAAACAGGTCTCACCAAAACTATTGCTTACAGCTAAGGCAGACAACAGTCAAACTTTTTGCAAATGAAGAGACTTCCACCCATTTTTTTTTTAATGAAAATGAACAACTGTAAATACTGAAATAAATTTTAAATAGTTTTATCCAGGTCAGTAACAGCTTGTATCCAGGTCTGACAATTTCACCATGCAAATCACCATACTAGGAAAATTCTGTAACTGACTGCAGAAAGAATGTCAAAATAATTTACAAACATGAGAATAAAAATACAAACATTTATTTGCCTTCGGGGACAACAACAATTTTACTGATCTGTCTCGGGATGTTAATTTGGAATGTCTAACTACTTTAAGTAGTTAGAATTTAGCAAAGCTATCTGTACCAAATAAAATAGGGAAGATACTAAACGTAAGAAAGGGAACACATTTTATTTTTTCACAAGAGACACTGTAAGAGCTGGGCTGCACTGTTCTGTCATGGAGTTTGTACTTAGGGTTTCTGCCTATACTTCTAGCTGCAACATACCCCACAGCTGAATCAGAGTATACCTACTTCATATCAAAGACAGACTTCATTCCCCATAATGCAGACAGAGGTTGGCTCCATGTAGCAGATGTCAGCAATAAAGATCCATCCTGTATTGCCAAATGGGAATGGAAGGGAAAAGAATATCATGGAAGAGAGAGGTTACCATTTTATCCATACACTTTAACTTGCACTTAAAAGATGAATTTAGAAACTATAGCAGATTTTGTACTTACTACTCTAGTCCCATGGGGATAAAGTATAGGTATCTAATACTATGTATAATATAAAGAGCCTTTGGCAGACAAAGAAAAAAATTACAGATAACAATGGAAGTGATCTATGATGTTTAGAGCAGATAGAAATCTCTTGAGGTATGATTCTAAGAAGAAAAAAAACGTAACTGATTTATAAGCAGAGTGAACTCCACTCACAGGGCATCAAAATATAGGCATGGATTATCCTGATTTTTTTCTTCAACAAAGGGAAGTTATATAAACTCTGATCTCTTAGATCACATTTATCTTAAATACATAGTCAGTTTAAGCATTTTTCTGCTTCCGAATATACATATTTGTTACTTCTGTTGTCTCACAGCCACTGTGCATCTTCTCTATTATCTTTGGAAAAAAAAATAATTATTGTAGAACTCACAGAGAGGGAGTATGTAACTATTACAAGTACTTTAATGACAGGCATCACAGGCCAGCCAACAGGTGCATTTTAGATACACATATCCAGAGAGGCCCAAAACGTATCAGGGCTTATGCTGTCAGAACTTCTAAAACTCAGTGTGGTCTCTGGCTACTTACCCTGGATGGCTCAAGGTGCGTGATGGCAGAGTTATGGCAGTTGTAACTGGCCTCTTCCTGTCCACTGAATACATTATAGAGTTTCAACTGCCCCGTGCAAGTACCCAGCATTAAGAAGCGTTCCCTTGCAGAAAACGCGCAACAGGTAAAGCCACTCTCATCCTCATTTGCTTCCCTGAATACAGAAATAGGACGGAACCTAGAGAAAGCAGAAGTACAAGGGTCACCCAAAAGAGAAAAAAAAGCAAAATTGAAATGCTGTGCGGTTCCTTAAAAACCATGTAGGTACAAGTTACAGCTTTCTTCTAGGACAAGCTAATTGTCAATTGTAAAACTTGTTCTCAAGTGAGTACATTATAACAGTCTTTGCAACGAATGTTTCAGAGTTTGCACTATTAAGTATTTCTTTTAAAGCACATTATTAAACTGAAGCACTCGGAGTCTGTCTTCAAAGTTGGAGTGATGGATAGTCTGCAATACCATCACCTGGATAAGTACAGACAGCCAGCAAGTATTTTTCCTAGCAGTTCTGAAACACTCAACACAAGGAGGCACAGCACATCAGCCAAATAACCTCCTGTCATCATAATTTCCCAAGGCGATTCTGGTTTCACTGTTTTCATCTATGTGTCATCTTTATTTTTACAAACTTTACATCATCTTCCAATTTAAACTCAGCAAAGAAAGACCACATAAAAAAATCTAGCAGCTTGTGGTGCCATGGATTCAGCTGAAAGAGTAAAATATGGATTCTGCCATCCTGCATCCGTCAGCCAATCATCCTCAAGGCTGTGCTACCCTCCCGCATAAAACTGGTGTTACATACTTACCTTCCACAGGAGAGCATCATAATGAGCTTCATTAGACAAGGTGGCTAAAGAATTAATGTGATACTGAAAATAAAGTGTGCTTTATTACTAATGGTCAGTGCTAAGGACCAGAGAAACAGAACAACTTCTAAAAATGCCTTTCAAGACTTTCCCACTTGTCGCTGTTGAATTAAAACACTTTTCTTTCTAAGGATACTCCGCTGTGGGCCTGCACAGCCTGAATCCAGGTAAGGCTTTTTGGCACGTCCTAACAGGGATCAAGAAACATTTTCCTTCCTTACCTGCTAAAAATAAGGTGTCTATCAAAGCAGCCACCATCCACCCCTCCGTACTTCGGAAAGGCTGCCCTGCGGGTCAGCCGTGAGGTAAAGTTAGTGGGCGCTTGGCGCCTCTGTTTTGGTTCAGGACACTGGTGGGGAGTAAAGAGAGAGAAAGGGGGACAGGTGGCAACAGGGTTCTTGCAGCGGGCATGCTGCTCCCTAAGGTACTCTGTGATTATACTGTCCAGCGTGGGTGGGGAAGGAAGGTGTCTGTCCAGCTGCTTTTTGATAGCTGGGCTCTGGCTGTAGGCGCCATGGTCCGATTTTTGTCTCAACGCTCTCATTTTTCTGCCGTTGCAGGGAGACGGCCTCTCCCTGACAAAGCTAATCCTGCCAATCAGAGGAGAGGTGCTGGCATAAGAAGGACCTGGAAGGGCAAGTGGACCTTGGGATGCAGACGGCCTTGCCTGAGCGTGGACAGAGGTGGCAGTGGAACCTACGGAAGCGTGGCTACTCAAACGAGCCGAGATGCCGTTAGCTATGCGAGGAGTGCGAGGCAGGGTCACAGGAGAGGCAGCAGCCGCAACAGGGGTGAAGGCAGACGAATGAGATGCTGCAGTCATGGGTAGGTCAGCCTCTTTAGTAAGGACAGACGCCGTTTCTCCTAGGCCCTTAGAGATGAGATGGTTCCGAATGAGGAGCAGCAGCTCCTTCTCAGGAAACGTGATCCTTGACTGGGCCACCACATCCGCCTTCTGCAACCGAGCCAGAGAGACATCCGTGCCGATCAGCAACGGCTTCCCCGAGACGCGCTCTATGAGCTCCGCAGCGTACTTGCAGAACTTCACATGCTCGCTGCGCTTGTCCTGAAGCACTGGCTCTTTCATCAGTTGCTGGATTTGACAGCTGCTGAAGAGGGGGAGCTTGCTGATAATCTGCCGGACAGTACTGCTGCGCGAGAGCCCCACCAAGGCTTTGCAGGCTAACGCTCGGATCTGATCGGCATCCGTGATGGGCATCTTTACAGACAGCAGTGACAGCAGCACTTTGATGCCGTTGTTGGACTGTACCACATTCCACATCTTAGCTAACGTGTGCTCACTGCTCTTGGGGGCCTGAGGAAGCTTTCGCCTTGGAGTTCCAGAGATGAATTTGCCAATACTAGAGATCCGATTGTCTGGGCCACATACACAATTGATGATGATCTGAAGGGCTGATTTCTGAATCTCGGCATCATGGATGAAAAATTCACCTTCAGCAACTCCAAGGATGATACTAATACCTAGTGAGGGAAAGACATACATTTTAGAGTACTAAAAAAACTGTCTTACATAGTTCAGACAAATAAGGGAGTCTCCATCAAATTTGAGGAAAATAGGTCATTCTCCTCATTCTGGGAATTTCTGAAGTTCTGTTAACTGGTATAAGACAACTTCTACCGCCCTGGCAAAATTTTTTCCTATGCTGATGTTCCTCCGCTTCATCATCAGTAAGTAGAGAGTCAAACAATCTTTCAGAGAAGATTGGCCTGATCTGATACAGAGATCAGATACAAATCTGATACAGAGAAAGATGCCTCTGATTCTTACTGCAGAAAACAACTCTCCTGTATAAACAGTAACAAAGTGGAAACAGAGAGGAAGGAAGGGGACCATGCTATGAAGTGAATAAAACAAATCATATCACAACTTCCAAAAGGAGTCAGGCAAAAAATGAAACTCTGGGTTTGGTTTTTTCCCCTCAGACAGAGTTCCTGTTAGTATCATGTCAGCTTCCAATCAAAACCCTCATTCAAGAAAGAATCAGTGTTTTATCTAGAGAAGTGTTTTGTGCAAAATAAATTGTCTTTCGCCTATATCTAGGACTCTGCCCATCTTTTATTTTTCTTTAAAAAAAAAAAAAAGTCAGGCCCCAGTTAACATATAAGCTTTAGATCTGATCCAGGCTCATCTCATCATTTGCATACCAATTCTGCAGGTACCCAGTTAGAGCATAACTCAGACAGCAATAATTGTTCCTCTCCCATATTCTCAAATGCCATATCCCCTTTAAGGGAGACCTGAATTTCTGAGAAGTTGAGGAAACCCAATAGTCCCATTACAGAAGTAGATTTGGCTCCATATGTACTTAATGAGCTCGTGAAAACAAGTGTGAGCCAAAGACCATGCCTCCAAATGTGTAATCCAATCACAGTGCTAATTATGACACAATTTTAACCACAGTCTACTCTCCCATTTATTTGCATCCCTGACAATAACTCTGAATACAGTGATTGTTTTAATTCTTGTCTCACTGTAGGTGAGAAACAGCCAGCTGAAAAACCATGTAGTAGAAGACAATTGATAAGTATGCAAATGATCAGGACCATATTCAGCTTACCCACAGTGGAAACAGTAGATCCAGCTTCATCTAACACATCCACAGGTTCTGCCAGCTGTAACTGGATTTTAGGAACCACAGTCAGGATGGCTAGTACATCCAAAGCATATCGTACTGTGTCATTCCTGGAAGACAACAATAGAAGAATTTCTTAGAGGTGTAGATACAAAGTTGTTTCAACAACATAAAATAGTATTCAATCTAGCCTACTCCAACAAATAGGAGTAAATCAGTCACACTGAATGTATTTGTTGATGCCTTTTGATTTTAGAATGTTCCACTCAAAAGGCTGTTCCCCACAGAAGACTATTTTATAGAAATAAAAATTGTTAAGAGTTATCAACAAAAAAGCATTCTAAATTAAGCTTCTAAATCTAATTTAACTCTACATCTTAGCTGGGAAACACTGCTGCCTAAAATTCTCTGTCACCAATCAACTAGGAAGGAAGTTTTTCTGAAATAAAAGGAAACTGTTCAGTGGTAAAACAGACAATTGTGGTTGGGAAAAAGGCATTAACTTAGGCACCAGTGTAAGAGAAACACAGGTGTGTGGGAGATGAAAGGGCTGTTAAGCAAGCGGTGGAAGAACAGAACAATGCAAGAAAAGGGGGGAAGGTTTATAAGCCTGTATGGACTGGCAGGAGTTAACCCAGGTAGCAATTAGGAAACAGCTGCAGAGAGTAAGAAACAGGAGAACAGAAACCACCCAGGAGAACGGAACCTGAGAGAGAGAGGGAGGCAGGGGATTGTAGAAGCAAAACAGGTTTCCATGGCTTTTAAATTACGTTAGGCAAGGAGCTCCTGCAGGCAGCAGAAATAAGGAGGAAGTCCTGGTGACAAGAATACCACTGATGACAACTAGTTTTAGCAGACAGTGACTCACCAGTGAACATATCTCTAGAGAGGACTACAGCTTCACTCTGGGGAGCTGACGGTCATTAGGATGAACAAAGGCTGGAACTTTGCACCATCCTCCTTTTGAGCTGAGGACAGGATCCTAAAGGTATTCTATCTGAGCCTGGTGGCAGTTCCCTTTCTTTTGCAACAATAAAGATGCTGCAGATCTTTTGAGGAAATTGGGGGGGAAGAGGTGGCACAAAAAGATAACATAAAATCATGGTGTCCCCCCCCAGCTTGTCTGCAGCCAAGACAAGGGAGAAGCTTAGAAGTGGCACCATAAGGTGGGTCCCTCTACCAACATGTAGAGTTTAGCTACTGGTGGCATATCATCTAGGGACATGAACCTGAGCAACACACAATAACAATCTTCAGTCTTTTTCCTCTCTCAAACGTTGGCTTGTTGCATATTCACTCAACTTGGCTCAGTTATAGCTGCTCAGTAAACTTGAAATATCAATGAAGTGATATGGTGTCCCCTCGAGTCAGCTAAACTCACTATACATCCAAGTAGACATTCCACCTCTTTCCAGGATTACAGTCTGTCTTGATTTCACCCTGTCTTGATTTCACCCTTTATTTTGAAGGTTTTCTACCCTTTCTCTAACAAAAAGGTAAAGAAATTGAGACATGCAGAAAAGTGGCACCGAACTGTGATTAAGGTCTACTATGATGCTGATTTCTCAGAATCAAAAGCCTGAGTTATTTTGGCTCTTCAGAAATCTCATGACATCCCTCTCTCTACCTCAAAACTTTAGTCCTGCTTTCCACAGTGATAACTTTCATAATCACTGTGTAGCCACAGCACAGGCCCTAACAGCACGAACCAGTGTGTGCCTGTTTTAAATGCTATCAGAGGGCTAGAAAACTCTAAAAATGTTACATCCTGTCCAAGAGTCACAACTTAATTGTACTAAAATACAGTTTCACAGCAAACAGCTCACCTTGCATAGTATGTCTTCCAGTTGCATGCTATTGAAATGAGCTGAAGCATGAGTTGGACACAAGACAATTTAAGAAAAACCTCTGCTGGCTCCCAGTAGAGCTGTGCTGGACCATACTCAATCAGGAACTCCATCATCTCTACAATCTGCTCATGAGTATATGAACAGGCCTGCAGGGAAGTGAGATGGAAGCATTAGAAAGAAATCATGAGGGTTAGAAAAACCTGCACATCAATTCCCCCACTGATGGGATTTAGCTGAAAACTGCATCTATAAAGAGCAGTCTACCAGTATCTCTTGCAGATTAAGTATTTACTTTCTTTTTTAATTCCCAATTATAAAGGAATACAGCAATTGTCCCTATCATATACAATAATAAGCTTAGGAACAATATCCTTAAAATTTCTCTGCAGTCCTAGAAGGCTCAGGCCAATTTAAGAAGTTACACTAAATTAAATTTCTACTCTGCTTTTTAAGCTACTACTCTAGTAGTTACTAGACCACCACTCAAAGTTAAGTTTCTATTAAAATATTAAAAAAGGCTGCAAAAAATATTTAGTTACAGTTTCTAAGTTCTGACAACAAAACATACTAAAGAAAAAGGAAACTCCTAACAAGCTTGCCTTTCAATATTTTTTTTAAATTACACAAGACAACAGCTTATGCACATTTCTTTAGTTACTGAAAATAAGTAATGTTTGCAGAAGCAAAGAAACCCTGATGTTTTCTTATTTCAGTTCTTCTAGAAAATCATTACATATTAAACTAGAATTCTATCACAGATGAATGTGCTCCCTCAAAACAAGCAACCATATAATTCATTTTTTAAAAAAACTATAATTTTTCAGGGATAAAATAGAAGAAAAATCATGGTTAACACAAGAATTTCCCAGGTTATTCCTAAAATCTATAGTGTCCAAAAGAGACATTTTATTTGTGTTTATCAAATCGAAATTATTTCCAAGTTTTTCATCATTATGCACTTTCCTATGCATATAGATTTTGACCTTTCAGAGATGAAAAGCATATAAAAACCCACAAGTAACAAAAATAACCTGCCTTTAACTCAAATTTTTCAGAGATGGAAAAGGAACAAATGAGCAAGAACCTTAATCAAACATAGTTGAGATGAACCTCAAAAGCTCTTCTGTTTTTTTCCTGCTGCACTGTCATTACACAAGGCAGGAAAAGAATACAAATATAAAAGTCCCTATCCCTATAAATCACACAGCACCTACTTATTCCACTGGCTTCCACACCCACATACTCCTGCAGCTTGGATTTACTTGAAAAACCATGTTTACTTTTAACAAGACCATGTTAAAAGCTTGCAACATCCTACTCACCTTGTAGGGGGGCTGCGGATGGACCAGAATGCCACCTTCAGTGCGCTGGAGCGACTGCTTCACCTGCTCAAGTTTGATAGCAAGGTGAGCCTCAAAGTATCGACGCAAGGCCATGCAGGTGTGTTTTCCGGTCTGGCGACTGGCAAAGATCTCATCATCACTCAAGAGGGCTCCTTGGTCTTCCAGGTTTAAGATCTCAAGAGTGCTTATCTTCAGAAAGAGGTTGGGAGAAGAAAAAAGAAGTTTCATCAGCTCAATCTTCGGCAAAGATTCTCAGCTGCACTTGTACTAAACCCAAACCATCTTTATTTTGCTATAGAAGACAAACAAGCACACCTTGTTAGCTCAAGAGCTAACAAAAGCTGTCTGAATAGAAAAGGCTATCTGCATGAATTAAGCCTAAAAAGAACCATTCCCCTTCCTTCACTACCTATGACAAAAGAAATCCAGAAGTTACATCAATGTAGATCTGAAGGCAGTGTTGTGCCTAATACTGTTAGGCATTATATTACACAACACCAAGTGTGCTTACACCCTGCACTGCTGCTGTCCGAGTCAGATACAACCCAAGCTATTAGGACTGCACAACAATACCATGCAGATGTACCAGCTTTTGTACATAAACTGTGTAATTTGTGCTCAGGAAATACCATGGTTACCACAACACACACACAGCTGTACCTCTCCTGGAACAAGGCTGGATTTATCTGTATCCAAAAGGGTACATGACACCTATGTGGAGTGGTGAGAAACATTTGAACTACCACTAAGCCACCAGTAGTAATTACTGCCTAATCCAGGAGTTCCACCAAAAAGTTTTCAAAAGGGTAACAAGTCTCTGGATAATAATCATCATCATTGTAATAAAAATAAATATAAAAGGATCTACATAGATGTTGCTTAGAAAACTCAGCCCACTTCTCCATTTCTTGGGAGCTGAGGAAGGAAAAAACCCCCAAGCAAACCTAAAGAACAGAATTCTTTCTGTAAAGGGTGGAAAACCTGACACTATGACCCTGTTCACCATATAAAATTACAAGCCTTACCAGGTTAACCAGACGCCGAAGGCCATCATGCCTGTCAAAGAGCTCCAGAACAGCACGGAAGGAGAAGCAAATGGAGAAGAACATGGTAGCATGGCAGCAGCCTGAAGCATGGGAGCACTCCATTAGCCATAAGGTGTAGTTTACTACATCTGAAAGCACGTTATGGGGATGCATGCACACCTAGAAAGCAAAAGAACATTGTTGAGAAGGACTTCAGACTGCTGAAGAGAATTTGTTCAAGAAGAATGAGGGCTCTTCGAGGGGCAAACACACAGAGGACAAATATCAGTTACTCCCAGCTTCATTTGGGACATACAAGACATGAAATAAAAAGTCCCATTTCCAGATCAGCAAAAGAAACTCCCAGTGAGACTAATAAAGGCTGTGATGTGACAATGTAGGACTAACAACTGGTTCATTCCCAGACCTAAACACAACACATACAAAAGTCTTAGTGCAGTATAATTTCCGAGAGTCCTTCTCTGTACTACTACAAGCTATCCAAAGAATGCTTTGCTAGAGGCATAGAAGGAAGAGAATTTTCCATTGAAGAAACAAAAATTCTTCTCAGTGTAAGGCTATCATACACCATGCTGAAGTTCTAGCACACTCTAGTAGCACGGAAGTCTAGGGGAACTCCAAGGATCACAAATGCAATTCAAAAGCTTGACTTTTTCTGGAAATAGACAACTGAACTGTTCTCTTTCTTTTCTTAGACCCTGCCTCTGACATGTGCAGACCATGTGCTCAGAAATGCACATTTGCATACATTTGTTAGTTTCTAATGAAGAAAAACTAAGAACCTTCTGCCAGGGTCAGGGCCCAGAGGAATAGCACAGAGAGCTGAAGCACTGGCACCAGCTGCTCTGTGCCAAGTTAACCGATTTTTTTTTGTCTCTTCTCTGCTGGTGTTGGACGTACTCAAGAGAATACAAGCTACCAGCTCCAGCCTTGCTTCCACCCCAAGTCTGGGGGCTTGGCATGGGCTAAGTGACACGGGACTCACCCTTCAAACCAGCTTCCTCTGAAATCCAAATAGAAGAGAAGGATGTACTACAGAAACCTGCTCTACCTGCTATCTGTAGATATTGGGAATGGCATCTGGCAGAGGACACAGTGTCACTACAAAACAGCTGCATGGTTTTAATGACATGGCCTGAGGATGTCAAGCAGAAGGAATCCTCATGCAGCACACACTGCCATGGCTTTTGGGTTTCCTTTTGAACAACCATGCAAGCAGCAAACAGAAGCAGGTTGGGGGGGAAGAAAAAAGGGAACACAGTTTTCTTGTGACAAAGTTCAGAGAAACTCCAAAGCAAAACATAGGCAGCCAGGGTCCATCTTTCTGAGATAATGGACAAAATGAAGTGGAAGGAACATTATTCCAATTTCACCTTTCTTGCCCTCATAAGGGAGATGTAACACAGGGCACAGCCAGCCTTGATCAACTGTGATTACCAAAAGGTTTTTGAACTTGCTCATTCAAATGCCTGCAGAACACAAATGCCAGCAGAATCCAAACAAATATGGCCTTAAACAACCACTATTGGTCCAGCCTCTACGTGCTCAGGAGCATTAAGCATGTTAAATCACAACACACATTCAGATAGCATAAAAAACTAGGAAAGAATAAGCAGAAATGTATAGGCACTAGTTTAATTGCTTTCATTTTCATCTGAAAAAAAAAACAAAAAAACCTAGACAATGCCAGGGACAGCCCAGGAATCAAAAGCCATCACTCAAAGCAGAGTTGGAAGGCTTAAGGCTACAACTTTGCAGCTGCTTTGAATGAATCTTAGAGCAGGATGCTCCATATGCCAGTACTAATGCTCACAAGCTGAAAGTTGATTTTTTTTTTTTTCTTAGCACAGTAGCAACTTTAGAATAAACTAGATCAGTTCATAGATCAGCACAGACATGCTACTGCCAACACAAAAAGTAAAAAAGGAAATAGAATCACTGTTTAAAGTACCTGGGAAACTGAACTGAATTTTAAGGGTGGGCTGCCACATCAGCCTCTCTGAAGGAATGCTTGCTGGAGGAGCACTACTGAACTGAGAGAAGGATTCCTTTTAACAATTTTTTTTCTATGTTAAAATATTAAATGAGGAACTTTATTTTTATTATCAGCTGTTTTAACATTTATAAGCCCAGGTCACAAAGAACCCTTAGTGTCATTTAATTTGATTTTCTGAACAATGCAGACCAGACCTGTTGTACTTTAGCACCACCAGTTGCACTGCTGTCTGGAATCTGACTGAGGTACTGTGTGACACTGAAGCTACACACACTGGGACTGTGCATGGGAAAAAAAACCAATCTCAGGTAATGGAGTCTGTTGGAACAGATGGGAAAGACAAATGAGAATGGTGGAGTTTCTCTTTTTTTTTTTTTGAGGGGAAGAGCAAATAATACAATGAAAAGTGTGGTAAAAGTGTTGAGACAAGGTCTTCTGTTCATTCCCTAGGAAATCTACACCCTTTAGACAAAACACTCAAATACACCGTTATTTATATACTTCCTATTGCCTCTGCACATACCAGTGTCTTCTACATAAATTTCCTTTTTAGCTTAGAAGGTCTTTCTTTGCTGTTTGAACACAGGTAGAAACACTTTGAAATGATGGGAATCACTGCAGTTAAGAATAAAAGAATGCCTCTTACCCTCTCCATGGCATCTTGATTGTAAGACAAATAATATAAACACATGGAGACCCCTGTGGCTGCCATGGAAGGACGAGGAATCTCCAGCAACTTTTGCACTCCTCCATGAGCAACAAACTCTGTTGCAAATTTGTTGTGCAGCAGCAATGATGCCAAATGCTAAAGAAGGATAAAAGCAGATTACACTGGAATTCTTCAAACTGTCATCAATCCCATCCCCTGCCCCATAGAAATACAGATGGCAGAAAAAAACAAGCACTCTGTGCTTTGTGCACCTTAATTCCTCCTCCCATTATACTTAACTGCATAATGTAGTATTTATCCCAATGACAAAACCCCCAAAAGGCACTATCACTTTATTCTATACATCTTGCAAAAGAAATACAAGAAAAGCAAGGCAACTCAGAAATTATCCAAAGGACACCTTAAGTCTTCCTAGTCTTTTCATATTAACTCACTTTCTATTATCACTAAGAAATATTTAAATTTGCATTCGCACTCTGTACACATATTGCTGGCAAGCAGAATTCTACAAAATGAAGTTTAAAGGTTATTGTTAAAATGGAAGTCTGCAGCTGCACTGAAGTTTACTATGCTTTATTTTTCTGTATTACCAACACCTTAGGAGGCAACAGTAAGAGCCACTGTAAACCCCAACCTACTCCCTACTGGGCCAACCTACACCTTTGGTAGGAACACTGCTCCTTGGAAGTAAGTTCTTAGACAAATGGCAATGAAATGTAGATAAAGATGACACTGGAGGACCAGACACAGAGAACTTAGTGCAAAAGGGAAACAATGCACAGACAAATATAACTTGTGTTGCTGCACTGCAGGTTTGGCTTGAAGAAGGTTATTTTGTGTGGGTTTGTACCTCAGGAAGGCAATCTAAAGACTACTCACACAAAACTACCGTATTTCAAACATTAAGCTCAGAGATGTCATGCTGGGGCTTCTGGGAGTAAGACCCTTATGCTTCTTACTCCTCACAAACTTCCCTTGAGATGACAGGCAGTGGAACAACTCAGGAATGCCATCTAAGGGCAGCAGGAACACTAGCGTTTCACAGAAAAAGGATTTTTTTTTATCATCTTCAGATAGGCAGACGGCAAGTGGAATCACTGGAACTTCCTGCAAAATTAAATCTTTTTACCCCCTCCCCTCTTTTTTTTTTTTTTAATAAATTTCAAATACTTGAGAGTTATAAAACCAAACCACAATGCATTCAAGTTGAGTGAAAAACTATTCCAATCCCAGTGAACCCTGCGAGATACGCAAGCCTAAAGAAGGGAAACATTTGCCTTTGACACATGCAGCAGCCATATACTCAATGCTTTTACAATGTTTATGGCACGTTTTATGCATTATGAAAGTAATTTACCTTAAGGGCTTCAAAAGTGAGCAGCACATCATTGGTTCGCTTCAGATCAATGTAGTACATCATCAGCTCCCTTGATCCCAGTTGCATAAAGATGGGCAGTAGCTGTGAAAAATAAAAAAGGAAGACTAGCTGAATGTTTCATGGGAAATACATGGTCTAGTTTGGTTTTCACTCGCTCAAACCCCCAATTTTCCCCTGTTGGCAGATACCTGGTTATGAGAGGTCAGTGGTAACCAGCTCCATCCATAGGAAGCAATAAAGGTTAACAGACCTCTTGTAATACATCTGCTGACTGCAGCAAGGTGCATGACAGCTGCCACAGGGAAATCTTAAGACTCTCCTTCAAGTGCGGCTAATGGCAAGTCCACACAGATATCACCCTGGCGATAGGTTCCACTTTTCATCTGTGCAAAGACAACTACCCAACAACTGAACAGAAAAAAAAACAGGAGAGCAGGGCAACAAACCAAAACCCTTCGTGTAATTCTTTGTGTAACAGCTTTATATTATTAATTCCTATTTTTATATCCTATTATTGCTGGCATACGAAGTGATCGAGTCAGCATGCAGGGTGTTAGGGGGATAATGGTTTCTCTTCCTCTCACAGAAGCAAGGCACACACGTGCACACATACAACACGTATATCACAAAGCACAACTGTGTTGCTTTGTTCTATTCAAATTAGGTTAAACCACCTAAAAAAAGATTAGACAGAGACAAAGGTGGCTTGCAGACATATGCTAACTTGAGGTTTGAGGTCAAAAAATAAAAAAAGAACTAAAAAATGAAAAAGGAAACATTTTGGTTAATCTGACACTGTGCAACTACTTTGTCCATATAAGTAACAGCTCTGAAAAGCATCTGCATAACATTGGCACTGCTATTTCTCATCAGAACTTCTGCAGAGGTTACACAAACCACTTCATATAGAATTTAAAGTTCATTATTTCCTCAGACTTTTAATTGCAGGAGTCTACCACATCCACTGGAGGAAACAGGAGAAATGTCTGGATTTCAAAGTGACTTACCCTGTGTCATGTAAACAATCACCAAATTTAATAGAGACCAGGAATAAAACTCCTAATGCCACGCTCCAACTACCAGACCACACAACTGCCAGGTTCAGGTTTGAGTATCACCTACCAAGTAATACTCAAACTAATGACTTCATCAATTTGAAAGTCATTAACAACTCAGAAAGATTACTGATCTTAAACATAGCAGTACACACATCAATGAGATATAATACTTCTGCAATTTTTTCCCCACAATACCACTTATGGTTACGTCAGGAGAACTCAAGTACAGAGTGCTTCCTCCCACCTTTGTATGCTCACCTCTTGGTACTCCCCTAAGGGAGTCAGGTACTGAAGAATTAGCCTCTGCTCTATGGCGGGAGTCAAAGGGTAAAGTGTATAATTAGTGCCAATCACCCACGGGGACATTTCTGACCAGCTGCTGTTGGAGAGTTCAACAAACATCCGCTCTGGTTCTGAAGCAGAGAAGCCCAGCTTTTGCTTGGCCTTCCGGAAGCCGTCTCGTTCATGCTGTTTCCCTGATTTGCTTTTTCTTAGTCCCCCATCATCTAGCTTCGTAGCAGAATTTACTCTGCTACTGGTCTTGTGACTTGAATCAAGATCAAAGGAGATCTCCATATCACCGGGAACTTCCTCTTGCTCTCCATCTACTGCCATCTCCCCATAATCCATATCCACAGCCTCTTCATCTAGAGGCAGCAGAGGGTCTGATGGCACTTTCCGAGGACTGGGACGCTTGTTTTCTTGTTTTGTAGTCATTTCAGTGACCTGTAGCTCTCGTAGCCGTCGAAGCACCAAAGCCACCTGTTCCAGAAAAGAAGCATGCATGAAAACACACTTCTTGCTTTGATCATGCAACTCACCTATTTTTTTATTCTTATCATCCAGCCAACACTACAGCATGCTACGGTGTACATGTGCCCAGAGAGAGAATGATTTCAAAGTGAAAAAGAAAACTCCAGTCCTTTTTGCTACAGCTACTTTTCTTTCTAAAATATCAGCACCCAGTCTCCTGCATGAGCAGGAAGTGGCTATACCAGTGTGAACAGAACCACGCACCAGCCTGTGCCATCCTTCCATCAGCCCTGCCTGGCCTAGAATAAAGGCAACATTCCCTTTCGAAGCAGCATCTTTGATAAATTGCAGTTCCACAAAACTTAATGTCATGCTTTTATTTTTAAAGGCCTTATCTGTGCAAGAATTAGAACTCACCTAGGCTTTAACACACTATACACTGTCCCAGGAGACATATTTGCCTATCCTGCTTTCTTCTGCAAGTCATCTCAACTGCTGATAAACATCTCTCCTGGTTCTAGCTGGGATAGTGTTAATTTTCTTTCTAGTAGCTGTTGTGTTTTCAAATTTGGTAGAAAAGAAATGGCAATAATATATATTTGGTTTAGTTGTTGCCAGGTGATGTTTATACTATTCAAGGACCTTTTTCAGCTTTCCAGGGAAGCTGAGAAGGAGCATAGACAGAACAATGGAGTGGCCACTGGAATATTCCATACAGTAAATGTCACGTTCGGTATATAAATGGGAGTTGGCTGGAGGCTAGAATCCATGGTCACTGCTGGGGAACTAATTCTCCATGTGGGGAGAGTGACTTGTGTTGTATTACTGTATTTTGTATATTCTTTTACCATTGTTATTATTATTGTTATTTTCCTTTTCTGTTATTGTTCTATTAAGCTGTCTTTAACTCAACCCATGAGTTTTTTACCCTTTGTTTTCCCCTCTTTTTCTCCCTCTTCTCCCTGCCCTTCCAGGGAGCACCTCTATGTATGTGGCTGCATAGTCTTGGCTGCTGGCTGAGCTTAAACTGTGACATCATACAGAATCAACACTGAACTGGTGGATCGCTTACTTACAGGTGTAAAGCTTCTAAAATTTTTCCTTAAGGAAGCTATGAATATGAGTCCCATCAAAAAGTGTAGTATTTGCCTTCCACTTGCATTTTTAACACAACTGGTATAACAGAATAATCAGGCCGCATGCCCCAGGCCTCAGCAAATGCACAGTCATGAGCTACTGACTCTTACAGATATTACTATAACCACTGTATGACCAATGGATTGGGGCCACCCAATGTGGGTGGCTCATGAACACAAGCCACCCACAATTAAAAATAATTAAAAGAAAGGTAAAGATATCTGCCCTCTAAAAGAGGAAAGCAATCAAGAGATCATTACCAACTGCGAGTTTTCGTCCCTGTAATTTGCAGCAATATCTTGGTTTTCCATGGCTCCTCCTAATAACCCTGTTGCGTATGTCCTTAGTGGCTGATCAGCCTCTCGTGCCCACTTGAAGAGATTTTCAACTATGCCTTCCTAGAACAAAGAAAATAAGAAAGCAAATCCAACAGTTAGATTTCATTTTTAACTTCTCAGTCACAGTGAAAGCATCTGTCAGTAACAATTCGCTCTCTCTCTAGTAATGACCAGGCTAGATTTCCTACCAATCATGCAATGAATCAAAAATATCTGTAACCAAAAAAAAAAAAAAGAATTCTAACATTTTTAAGCTGCATAAAACTATTCCCAGGCATCAGATATCTGGAATTAGGATTTGCATACCTGCAAAAATCTTCGTAAGTGGCCAGTCAACCTACTACCTGGGAAGTAGCAAAACACTAGGGATACAAATCCATCAATCAAAACAAACATGCCCAAAGCTCCTGTCACTTTCACTAATATAAACCCCAAGCAATTCAGCAGATCTCAAAGAAGCCATTACAAAGAGCTTACACCAAGTAGAATGGAATTTGAGTAAATTTCTTACATTTCAGGAAAAGCTTACTAGGGCGAAATTGAAAGGTCACTTAAATAAACAAGCTACCTGGTGCCAGAGGAACTCTTTACATTAATGATTCCTCACCATCCAAAAGAACAATTCTCAACATAGTCAGAAATCCATAATGTTTGGAGAAGAGAGAAACGTGTGTGAGTAGACCAATGTGTACAGTTAAGTACGGTTATTAATTTTAATAGTAACCAAATCATCAGTGTTTGAACACAGCCTGACAGGCAACATTTCTTATGGATGGATGGGTTTGATAACTGTTGATTAAATTGTCAACTAAAAAGACAATGATTTAGAATGAAAAATTAAGTTTTTTTCCTCTAAATCACTACTGGATTTTGAAACATCAAACAATAACACATTATTATGTATAACACGAATCTTGCACATAATTTGAATCATAGGTACAATACAATAAAACTCCAGTTAAAAGTAATAATGAATAGACATACATTTCAACAAGAACTCTCAGCTTACAGATATTTAAATATGTAACAGGCAACTCTTTAAAAACAACATTTTATTTATTTCATGACATAAGAGCATTTAAATAATATCGATGAGATGTGAAATACCTTGGCCACTAGAGGACCTCTTTAAAGTACCCTCTTCAAATGCATGTGTGAGCCATCCTAAAGCCCCCTAGGTACAGGAACCCAAAATGCCATAACAGAGCTCTATATATTCTCAAGTCAAAAGAAAAAAAGTCCTTAAGCGCAAAATTTAAAAATTTAATTTAAATTTACAGAAAGATTTAGTCTCTAAAAAAAAGCTATATCCTCCACAAATAGGGAAGTACTGTTTTGCTTTTAATTTTTTTTAAATCTAAGTGTCACAGCTATAGCCTTTGGACAGGTTACAAGTATCTCAAATTAAATTCAATCTGTCACCAAAAGGAACACATTATTCTTTCCTTTTATCATGCTTTAGATAGTAAAGAAACTAATTTGGAACTTTTATATAAAGCACTGCCTGATTTCCAAACTTTAAAAAACTGTTACATTTATTTTTACAGATAAGGAAACCAAGGCTCAGGAGTGAAACCAACTTTCTCCTCACTTTCAACCCTCCACGCATTCCTTCAGAAAACCACATTTGTCAACATGCAGAAGTCCAATTCAGCTGTCCATCACAGCTCCAGATAATCCCCAAAAAGCATGTGGATTTTAGACTGCTTAAGTATGACTTGCTTATCACTTAGCTCCAATAATGCTATCGCTCTGCTGTAGCTGGGGATTACTGGGCAAGATTCCTACAGCGAGTCTTCACATTCTATACAGCCTGCTCTAGTCACAAGCCTATGAAATAATTCAAAGTATAACATTTCCCAAAACATAACATTAGGTTCCAGCTCCTGTGTTTAAATCACTCCCATTATACCTTACAAGCTGTGAAATACCCAAGATTTGGTCAGTTGAACAAGCAAAGCTCACAAAGCCCCAAAACATTAGTAAGATTGAACAGATTGTCTCCCAGAGAGAGGATTTCAATACAGCTTTTTACTGGTTTCTCCCAGGGGAGGAGAGGAACTGTTGGAGTACATAATACACCAAGCCTAAAAACCAAGCCTTAGTAGAGATGATACCTTTTCCTGAAAGACAACAGCTGTTTCCAGTCCCGGCATGATATCCAGAAGAAGACGGCAGGCAGCGGTGTTTAACGGGGGTTCTCTGCTTGTCATCACATAAGCATTCACTAGCTAGAGAAGATCAGGAACACCATTGGTTTGAAATTCAGCTCTGACCAAAACCAGTGCAGTGGAAGCCTTACAACTCCCACAGCAGCAAAACAATAAAGAAAGAAATGTCAGTTTGTAAGCCCTGGATCTAAAGATGACTAGCCTTTAACCTGCTCCCTCCTGTGCCTCAGAAGTTGAAATTACTTCTCATAGAAATGGAATTCCCCTCTGATCTGCTCTTCAATGACTAAATATCTATCTTGAACTGATCTGTAAAGACAAATGCCTAGAAAAAAATTCCAGTTCAGTAACAGTTAAACATGAAGAGATAATAGCTGAAAAAAATAACATTAAAAAATGCACATTTTTAATGGCATCTATGTTAGTTTATGGTTTGCAGTTTAAGACAGAAAAGCACATGGAAACAACCTGTCAGAATCCTTATAGCAACATGTACTGATGCTTGAAGGGAGTTGAGGGTAACAAAAATTCTAGGTATTAACTAATGTTAGAGCATAGCAATGCAAGAGAAAAAACATACTATTGCCTCTTAATCCTCTGCCTGAATCTTCTAGAGCTGACACACTCCTCTGCCCCTACAGGCAGTCCATCATTTCCAAGTAGTCAAAGAAAAGGCATTGGAATTAGTGGTAATAATTTCCACTACAGAAATTAATTATACTTTTAAACTTGTCTTAGAGGAACTACATTTTCTTTAAAGAGACTGATAAACCTCAAAAAGAACTATTGCAATTGTTACTACACATATTCCAGCACTCCTGAACAGCTCATGAACTCCCCTTCCCTTGAGTCACATTAACAGTGGTGGATGAGTCGCACTCAAACCTATTTTAAAAGCCACTGCTATGGAAGAAATAATTCCTCCACCAGTAAAAATAAATATTAAATAAGGTCAACCAGCACAGAGTAAACAAAGCCCACAAGGTGTCAAGAATTGACAGAGTTTTCAGAGCAAACCTACCGCATTCATGAAATCATCATTCTTGAAGAGTATCCTCAGTAAGTGACCAAGCATGCACTCTGGGTCTGCTCGACCTGGGGGAGAAACAGAGAAAGATTTATCCATCTACCTTGAGATGTCAAGATCAATACTGGACTGCTCTCTTTAAACTGATTGTAGAATACACTAGTCAGCAGGACTTTTCTCAGAAGAAAAACTACAGAAGAAATCATACAAATTATTCACTGACTTCACATTTCTTCTAGCAGACATTACCTCCCAGCAATTCCTACCAGTCAAAGCACAACACATTCTAGTGCTCCAATAGTATTAAACCACCATTTTTGTAGACAGTGAAGACGCAGACACTAAGCAAACCATTCCAGTAACTTGGAAAAAGATATATCCTTAGATTTTATTTTTGGAAAACAAGATAAAACGCATCAGTGACTGTATGTAAAAGCACCAGTGAATTTAGTTTTCTAAAGCACTACACTTACTCAACAAAGCAAATTCAAGACAATCTGAGACAGACTGTCTGTCTAACATCGACTACTTCACATTAACTACAACTTGTTAACATGATCATACCCTTTTTGTCATAAATCAGTCTCTGAAAGACACTTCAAAAACTCTACCCAGGGCCTCAAAACCTTGCAGCAAACATCAGAACTGCCAGATATCAGCACTACAGAGCACAATTACCCACTGCAAAAATAGTATCAGACCTTGAGCAGCAGTGAGCACATTCAGGGTAAAATTTGCTCACTCTTATATATGAGCTACCAGGTACCTGTTGTGACAGAGCTGGTGCTGCCAAAACCATTCAGGGCACCTTACCTGGGTGTCGGTCATCAAACGGGTCTGGATCTCCTTTGCGATACTCCTCAGTCTCCTTCTCAATTAGCTCAGACATTCTGCAGAAGTAACAAGAACAAATGAGCAGAAGTCACACTCAGTCTTCTTCTAGAACACAGATCCTTACAGTAGCCTACCTGTCAAAGTACTATAAGACAGCTCATCAGCTTTCATTTAACAGTATTCAGTACCACCAGAGGATTTCAGACTGTTCACAATAGAGGGACAAGAAAAGAGACTTGCCTCCTATCTCACACACACCCCCCAACTCCAAAATATGCTGAATCCATATCAACAACTCAGTGATGCACAAGCACAATGCTCTGGAGGGGCAAATGCCTTTTATTTACTCATGTTAGAGTCCTGGTGATGTTCTATGACACGTACTGTAGAGAACTAGAGTAAATCAAAGGCTTGAGTAGCAGTTCTCACAGTCCCATAGTCTTTCTTTTGCAGTAGAGGTAACTTCTGAACAGGAGACTGAGTCCTCCTGCCCAGGGGCAGCCGCTCAAACTGCCTACACACTTTTTTGTTATTTTTGCATATTGAATTTTAATAATATTATTCAATAATAAAAATATTTAATAAAGTATTGTGAAACCTTAATTCAGCTTATCCCATCAGCTCCATTCAAAGCTCAACTTTTTAGCACGTGTCAGCTACCACAAGGGATAAGACAATGAGAAATGCAGCCAGCTCCCTATTCATAGACCTTCAAAATACTTTAAATGCTCCTCCATATCAGACAAAAATTGAAGGTTGTTTTGAAGTTACGCCTTCCCCTAAACTGAGAAGCAGCCTCAGACGACACAAGAAATCCCATGCTCTACTCCATTTGGAAAGAGCAGTAAGGGAATTAGCTATTATTTTTATTTAAACAAAATCAAGAAGGAGATTATCTGATGTTCAAGCAATAAATAACACCATAGTCATCCACTGCCTTTCTCCATGAAACATTACAGCAGAAATATATGCAGTTTGAGTTGAAATGAAGAGCAGGATTCAAAAAAAAACATTAGCAAATGAAATCTTATTTCCTTGGTATAAAGCCTCATTCCCTCCCCTCTACTGAGGTCTAGAGTAGGGTACAGAATCTATGTGCAGCACAGCATTTTAAAACAAGGCCTTAATGCCTCAGGGTAGAGATCTAGGCAGAGTTGTAGAGGAGGGAAGAACTGATGGAAGGCTACAGTAATCCCTGGAAAAATATTTGTCATTTGCAGAGGACTTCCCTCACAGAATGCCACTGACTTCTACTCCATTCCTGTTACTTTCCAGAAAATATCCTGTGCTCCCAGAGACAATTAGAGGCAAAAATGTACTTGGTTCTGTCTCGGTGAACTTGCCAGTATGGCAAAGGATGATGTTATGAAGCCTGCCCAGACTCTACAAACAACAAATTAGCTTATCAGGAACGAACAGAGAAGTTCCCTGCTTGTCTCTGATCTGTCAATTACCTTTCAGCAAACTGTTTATCCTGTGGGGTTACAATATTTACTTAGAGTAAGTCTGAATGTGAAGAGATACAAATGATGTCCCTTGCTAACAGGTGGCACAGCGTGAGCTCTCATGAATTTCTGGCAAAAGAAGTTACTTAAGTACTCCACTGCTAGCTCCCCTTTTTTTTTTTTTGCCATGAGAACTAATAGCTTGAGTTGTCTGCTGACAGACAACTGGGACAACTGCAGTTGAGAAGCTGCACCCTGGACTTGTCAGGTCTTTTAAGGTGATAATCAGCATTTTGATTATGTGCCAGAAAGGCCAGAGCAGCAGCAGGGAAAGCGAGCATTACATTCTCATCAGTCCATCCTGTTTAGGTAGGCAGCCAAACAGCGTGCCAGCTGAAGCTGCCCAGTGGTTTCAGGGACGACAACATTATCACAGCCTAGATGAAACTGGGATGTGAATTACCAATGACAGGGGTTTTTTTGAGACAAATAGTCACAATTGTTTGGTCAAAATAAAAGCACTGCCTCTTTGAAATTGACTTTCAAAAAGAAAAAAACAACAACCCAAGCTTGTTTATAATACCCTTCTTTTCACAAACCACCTTTGTACGTGCTAGTTAAGGACTTGGATGAATCTATCTAGATCAACAGCTTTGTCAATTCTCAGTTGAAACAACAGGAGAGTCAAATAACTAACAAAGCTCATTCCTGCCTCATAACGTAGGCACATGGTACACAGGGCTTCAACAGAAAAGCAATTCACAAAACCACAGAACTTTTATTCAGGTTTCAAGATTTCCTTCATTCACTTGGCATTATATTGGTTCTCCAGCCACTTCAAAGTTTGCACAGATCCGTCCTATTACTGTTGAAACACTCAGTATTGCATTCTCACATACACTGTCTCAGCATCACATTTAACAGGTCCCCATCCTCACAGGGAAGTTCTCTTCCATCTAGCTCAGAAGACGGAAGGAAGTAGAACACCACCACTCACCAGCAAGCACAACCACAGCTTCCTCTGTAAGTCTAAAACAATATGCAAGGGCACTACTCTGCCTCAGGACATCAGCTAACACAAGCTCCAGTTGGTCAGGATTCCTAGCACCTCTTCCAGCAAATTCTTTTAAACCTATGCTGTACTTAAAACCCTCTACTCCAAACAGACATAAGGCTTTCGTTGATACCTGAAGCACTGTAAATCCAACTTCTGCCACAGCCAGTAGATCCCCTTGCTATCTGCCTCAAATAAACGTCTATTATCTCCACCAAAGCCAAAATACCCAAGTCTTCACCATCCATAACCACTCTACTAGATATAACCCTTAGAGAACAGGAAGAGTTATCAGACTTGTCTGGGCATAAATAATGTAGGGAACTCAAGGAGCTGAGGGGGAGCAAGAAGTGCCAGACTGCTATAAACACAAGAAAAGACATGTTTAATTCAAATTTCTTTACATTTCTTAGAATATAATAAGCTTCTGCTGTTTATGCCTGCAAGACAAAGCCTTGCAATAGCACATATGTTTCCTTAGAGACACAAATCAGACAATACACAAAGATACACCAAAACATGTTTCATGTTTTTCAAGAGACCGACTCATTTTTGAGTGTTTAGGATTGTCTTTCTGCTGCTCATCTCCCTCTTCTACGCTGCTATTTTTAAAACATAGGAAGAACAGCAAAAACATTGTACCTGCCAGGTAAGGCATGGCACAGATCCATGCAAAGAAGCTCCACCAGATTCCTGTTATTTCCAGCCAGTGCCAGCTCAGAATTTATGCACTGACTTGTCTGACCCAACAACACAGAGCAGCCCAGTACAGAAACCTGGATTTCTCTTAAGGTACAAGTGCAGTAAGTCCTTCTACATATACCATGCAGGCCCCAGGTCTGCCAGCAGAGGCATGAGGTGGAACTGGTTGCAATTTCTGTGAATCTCCTAGCATGTGAATCCATGAGCAGTATCAGCTTTCCCAAGGAGCTTGGGAAACCACAAATGCAATTGACAATTCAAATGTTTTTCTTGGAATATGAGATTTCTTTTAATTAATGGTGTTACTAGTACCTACACATCTCCTACAAAAAATGTATTGGTCCAGGGAATTTTTTCCTCACACATACAATACAGTGCCAGTCAATCAACATCCAGTTAAAAAAAAAAAATTAATCAAGGTTTAAAATTTTGCTTTAAACATGCCCTATTAGCGTCAATAAAATCTTCACAAGATAATCCCCTTGATTCCTCCAAGGGGTTGCTCTCACCCTTTCATTTAATCTGATGAATGTTGCTACAATCACAAAACCCACACCACCATTCTGATGGAACAACGTTCTCATAGCTTTTGAGCTTGATCAAGATTTTACAAGGTTCAGGTGAAGACACCAAAGCTATTTCAACTATTTCAAGATTCATCTAACTTCTATTATTTCAGAGAATTAAATTAATGTTTTAGAGATCATCCGTTTAAGATCTTTGCAATATAAATTTCTTACCAAAAGATGTGTGTATTTAAATACACAATCAATACAGTTGAACTTCCAGACCAAGAAAACAAATTATCAACAGGTAAAGCAAAACCAGGGTGAAAGCTGCTCTGAAGTAATTTCAGGTACTCAAATTTAGGAATTCATTTAATAGATCTTACCTGGTGAGAATAGGGACCATGTCTTGTCCGCTGCCATGTTCTTTCTCCCATTGCTCAAGCAAAGCAGTGAGCTCAGCCTTGGAGTCCACATGCCCAGATCCTGAAGTCATGGCTTAGCCTAAGGCAAAGGTAACACGGAAAAAAGGAAAAAAAAAAAAAGTCAGAAAAACGAGCAAGAAATTCCACATTTAAATAATCTAAATCCAAAATTACAAGTCATCTGGAAGAGGCAACAAGACGGAGTGAGAGAAGATTGACAGAGTATTGCTGAGCTTCACTTTAAAAGTTGGAATTTTCTTTTTTGTCCTTTGCCTGAAGAATAAAGAACACGCACACACTTTGAACACAAGTCTTAACTGGTGTATGACAACTCTGACCACATGGGAAGTAAGCACACCTAACCCCAACGGAGCTCGGTACTGAAGCTTTTTAAAACTCTACCTCAATTCCATGAGCAGACCCGAGTTAGTCCTTTGGTATTGCTTTCAAGAAATTCAAGAAACACAAAGCCAGGGCAGCAAGATTATGATCAGTGTCATTACCCCAGTTTAACACCCTCCAGCCAGCAGTGAAAGTGCCAAGAATCATATTAGCTTCACACTGCCAAGGAGGCAGAAAGCAGCAGTTCTGAGCAGCTGTGGGCAGTGGAAGGAGCACCAAAAGAGCAGTAGCTGGGAAACAGAGCAGGTCACCCCATCACTACTTGTTCAAGGCTTCCAAAGACAGTCAGTGGCTCTACTAAGAAGGAAGAATGGTCACAGCAGGCAGCACTGGAGCAATTACTTCAGGTTTATCAGCCTTTACTGACAAGACAGCAGCTGACAAAAGATTTATCTTCCCATCCTCAAAAGTGAGATCCCCCTGCAGTACTGAGTGACTTGTTAAGATACCATTTAATGAAGGGAACTATCACTCTAGATTCTGTTTAAGCCTCTAAATTTCCAGGCGTCAGTTTTTGTCAGTCTGATAACAATCTACTAGAAATATTAACAGACCAAACCAGAACACAATCTGTCTCAAAACACTGCCATGCCCTTAGTTTCCAATCTGACAGACTGTGATAGCTGTGAATGCTGTGAAGAGTTGTAACTTCTGGAGGAAGCAACACCCAATCCTAATTTATAAATTGACCTTGTATTGAAGATAAGGAGGAAGAAATCAAAGCAAAAGAAATTCCTTCATGTCCATAAACACACGAAAGTTTTCAGCATTTCATTAGCCATAACTTTGCCAATATCCATCTGCCATCAAATTAAGCATCTGTTTGTCATAACTGACCCAGAGAAAGAACTTTCCAAGACAACGTTAAATAAAATATATTTAAGGCAGTGACATACACATCAACTCCTGAAATACATGTTCAGGAATCAGGCAAATGAGAGACTAAAGGGTCTACAGGTCAACACAGATTACATAAGCATTTATAGCCCAAGTTCATTCCGAAAAACATCGCCAGGTTTAACTGAGCACTAAATATCTCTAATTTGCTTAAAACCTTTCCTCATACAGGGAATGGATGAACAACCCTTCAGCTCTACCTCCTGTCTCATAGGTGCTTCTGAATTTAATGTAGGCTGGCTAGTTAAATGGAAGACAAGTGAAGACCACCTGGCTGAAAATATAACTGCCAGAAACCCCCCCAAAAATCATCACATAAAGGCTATGGAAAAATAAGCCTGCAACTACAAGACATCAAGTCTGAAGAACACCATTTTGATAAGGACTATATGAAACAAGCATATGCTAACAAAAAACTCTACCTAAGCATAAAGACAGACGATGCTTTCTAAATGACAAGTAATTATGATTTTATCCAGAGCATTCATTATTCATTCATCACAGAACTAGACTGGGAAATTTGATGCAAATGCATAAATTGCTTTGGAAAAAACACTACCTAAATGCAGGCAACAAAACATAATAAGATTGTACACACACACCCCCAAAACACCTTTGGAAAGGAAAATTATTCCAAGCACATAAAGCTCCATTCCCTTTTTCATTAACTGAACACCACTTGCCAGCAGCACTTCGGTGCTTTTAAACATCACAGATAAACATTCAGACAAGTCTACTCTGAGCCTCAGAATGCAAGTGTTGTAAGGGTATCTGCATTCAACCATTTCAGACATCTCCACCTTCATTCTATAACCAAGGGATACAGAAAAAAAAGTGCCTTGCAACCCTAGAGATTTTATAATACCTGTACAGGCTCTACTGCAATCTGAAGAAAAGTTTACTTCCCCTAAAAATCCTAAATTATTCTAGCTAGAAAATAAGAAAGGTCCAGCAATACCTGCAACATGTCAACAAAGTTCCAGCCAGGAAGACCACAGGAACTGTCCACATTGCCCTCTGGGACACCCAGTGCTATACCATAACAAAGTGAAAACAGAAAAAAACCCCAGCTGATCCTAGAACCCAGAGTACTACCTCACTTAAAGCACATTATAGATATAAATAACTGACACACAACTATTTTCTTTAAATAGAATTAAAACATAGAAGTCCCATCCTTTCTATTGGTGCATAGCAATGAAATTAAATGTCTCTCCAAGGCATCTCATCTATTCTGAATGCTTTTCCCTACCCCAATTTATTCACATAAATTTGAATACTGTACATAACACCACAAAGAGCAGCAATAACAAAAATTACCTCAAAGCATCTGCTCCCACAGTTCTTCATCTTAACAAATGTTAGCAGTAAAATATACATGGATGGAATATTATGGCAGGTGAATGACTTTTAATACAAGAACCAAAGCAATTCCTACTGCATTCCCCCTTTTCAAGGATTCCCTCTAAAATCAAAGCAAATAACTCTGCAGAAAGGAGAAGATCATAAACGCTATGAACTTCACTGTGTCAGAAACATACCCGGCCTGTTGGAGAGGAAGGCCTGAGAGAGCAACTCGGACTATTTCCCTTGGACAAGCTGGTGAACAAAGTCAAAATTAAATTGCTCTCCAGGAATGAGCAGAACAGGGAGCAGCTATATCATTGTGGATTTAAAACCAGGAGGAGGTCAATTATTATTTTTTTTTGTAATACGCTTTGAAAATCAAGGCCTACTACAGATTTCAATTATACTATCAAATCAGCTAAGGAACAGAATATCTTTTTCCAAACGCTGCTATTACAAAAATATCGTATTTGAAATCAACAGAACTGATATAAACAAAACGTAAAGCGCTATTCAAAAGATTTGATTTTGAAAGACAAATATTTACAACCTTAAACATCATTCACCATGAACACTCGCACTGAGAATCCACACATGCAAGTTTTGGCACACCGTGGTGCATGGGGCATTGCTTTAATATTAAACACTTCTACATATTCCAATATCACAGCAAACGTTTTGTAAGCATTTTACTCTTCTGAACCGAGATGTAAAAATTTAACAGAAAAGAGAAACCTGAAGTAGTAGTCAGATGTAGTAGATACCTGGGAGCCCTCACATGCTTTTGAAATCTCAGGCACCTTGCTGCTTGCGTCACTTAGACACCTCTGAACAACAAAGAAATACAAGTCCCGCTGACCTCCAACTGCAAACCTCGATAAGAACCCGCTACAGTTCATGGGGTTCAGCTTCACCCTTTTGCTCTGCAACATATTTGAGCATCACACCAACTGCAACGCTGCTACAGGTCACTTATTGACTACGGGTCGTGTTCATGAAAAGGATTATAAGGTTCCAAACGCACCGACTTCGACAGAGATATGCAGTATGAAAACAAACTTATTTGTAATGTTTGAAATCCAACAATTTCGTTACTTGAGAAACAAGGGCAAAATCTATATCTTAATTTAAATGACAAATTAGAGAGCCACATAACAAAACCAAAAATCATACCTTAGGGGAAAAAAGTATCAATTTTAATCAACTCTGCAGGAAGCCTGCACATTTATATTCATGTGTGGACACAAGTTACAAGAGGATCTGCACATCCACACGTATAGAGCCAACTCAAATTCTAATAACTACACTCTGACCAAGCTTAAATAATCATGTTTCGTATTATTCCTAAATACAATTCTAAGTATGGCTGAGGACATAATGTAGATGAGAAGTCTAACGTAACAGCATAAACCCATAAGGGAAAATTAAGGGCCTGCGAGTTGGAATCTAGTTAAATACATTCCAAGAAGATCAGCAAATCCAGATGTTCTTCAATATTTATGTTTTAACACAAAGAATTCTTTACTTTATGAAAAAAAAAAAAACCCTAGCTCCCTCTTATCACAGTTATTCTTTAAATGGAAGAAATACCAGACAGCAATTTGCTTAAACCTGTTGAGTCTGAAACAACTGTACCAAAGGTAACGCTGAAGCATAATGAGCTGTCAACACTGAAGTTCACTCGCGGAAGAAAGTGTGCCACAAACTAACAAAATCTTCACAATCTACAGAGAATAAAATCGTGTTTTGGTATCGTACATGAGCGAAGCTCTGAGGGAAGCCCTTGCTTGTTCAACTTCCCACTTTAACCCCTAACAGAACTCCAATTTGGTGGCTACTACAAAACATAATCCTAATGCTGCTTTAAACACTTGTTTAAAATTTCATCATTTGTTACAGTCTGAATATTTTTAAGGCCAGAGAAAGCCACAAGATTATTTAGCTTGCTGGTATTTCTGCTTTTACAAAACAAACCTGGCACTATGCACTGATCTGCCAGGAGATGCACACACACACACAAAAAAAAAACCAAACCAGGAAAAAACTTCTGCTGCTTACAAGGAAAGGTACGAAAACAAAGCTCCGTTTCAACACCCACTCTCCTTACAGGCCTGGAGAGAAAACCGAGGGCCTACCTCGGCACAGGAGCACCCAGGCTCATGACAGCTCTGGCGGGTTCTGAGGCGGCGGCAGCACGTCCCGTCCCCAACCCCCCCCCCCCCGCCTCGTTCGCCAGGACCCAACGGCAGGAACCGCCGGCGCTGCCCGTTCCAACCGAAGGTTTAAAGGTTAGCTAAGGGGTAGGGGGGAACCCTCGAAGTCGGAGAGCCTCCCTTCCCAGGAGGAGGAAGAACCCCAGCGGCGGGGGCGGGCCGGCCAGCGGCAGACCGGGGCGGGCGGGCGGGGCCGGCGCAGGCCCGTCCCGTCCCCCCAGTCTCCCCCCACCCCCCGCCGGCCTGACAGGCCGCGGGGGGGGGGGAAGAAACGAGGCACAGCACTCTGCCGCCCCTCGCAGGGCGCCCCCTAGCGCGGGGGCGGAGCGCGCCCGCCAACCCGCCCTTCCCCTCGGCGGTTCCCTCAGGGCCTGAGGCGACCCCCTTCTCACCCCGTATCCCCCTGCCCGGCGCGGAGGCCGCGGCCGCCAACCGGCCCGGCCTGGCCCGGGGAAAGCGCGGCGGCGGCGCGGTGCGGCCCAGTCCGGCCCAGCTCCCTTCCCCGCCCGCTGGCCCGTACCTGCCCGATGTCCCGCTGGGTCGCCGCCGCCGCTGCCCCCGGCCCCTGCGCTCGGCCCCGCACACCCCGCGGCGGCCGCGATTGCTATGGCGGGCACACACTTTGCGCGTCACCACGCTGAGGAGGGGGCACGCGGGCGCGTCACGGTGAGGGAGCGGGAGGGGGGAGGAGGCGGTGGTCAGGCCGCGACGCTCAGCCTGCCGGGAAACGGAGTTCACGCGTGTTGAGCATTCTGCGCGCGCGCTGATGCCGCGGGGGAGTCTGGGAGTTGTAGTTCCGCATGGGCGCCGCCATTGCGCCCGCTCAGTCCAGCCTAGAGGCTCGTAGGCGGGTTTTCCTGGCCCAGAGGCGAGACTCTTTAATCTGCTTTTTCCAGGCTGGCGCTGAGCAGCCACTGAGCAGCAGCTGAAGGCCCCGATTCCCAGGTGTCTGCCCTGCTGCCCTGGTAATGCTGGGCAGGCCACCATCCCATCCTCTGGCCCCAGCAGGGACTCTCACCAGCTCTGTCAGTTTCCTTCTTCCTCACGTCAAGGCTGAGTGTTGGCCTGTGTACTGTTCACCTGCTTAACGTTACTTCCAGGCAGGCAGCAGGGTGTTTTAGTCAGAGGGCAGTGTGATGACGAGTGTGCCTGCCTTTGCTTCCTCTCCAGAGCAGCTTCTTCTCTTGTTACCTGCAAGAAGGGAACATCATCCTGTTTCTTCCTGGTTAAACGAGGGCTGTTTCTGGCAGTGGAAGCCAAACCCCACAGCACTGCGGAACACCCGCCTCTGCTCTGAGCCATGCCCAACAGCAGGGAGCTGAGACAGGGCTGAAGCCTTTCTCAGGCTCCCCTGGGCTTTTAGGGAAAGCTCCTCTTCCCACATCCTCACCCTTCCTCCTGGCTGCCAGAGCTCATCCCCTCCCCAGGCCCTCCCTCTAACACCCCGCAGGAAGAGATATGTACAATGACAGAGTCTATGTGCAGAGAAACCCTTTGGCCTCGCAGGGTCCCATCCCTGTTTGCTTTCCATGTGCAAAGTCTTCCGTTCCCCCAGGATCTTTTTTCCTTGCCTGTGGGCTCCATGGTGGGAGTAGCCCAGCTCTTTGGGGGGTACTGTATACTTTTGAGGTGGTAATAAGTTGTTACTCTGAATATTTAGCAATTCTGACACCCAAAAAATTACCATGATATCATCAAGTATCTTAAATCTTCTGCAGAGTGGTGTTTGCAATCTATCACTGGGAGGATTTTCCCCTCCCTCTGTTCCTACTCAATCCCTGACGCATTCACCTCTGTTCTGTCTTTAACAGGCTCCAGCACTGCGGGGGACAGGTAGATATTAGGCTTTTCATTTTCTAGATGAAGATATGGGCAGCACGGGCTAAGGCCCTGTATTTGGAAATATTCTCTCACTTAAGGTCCCCAGAGGCTGCTGAGGGGTAAAATGCTAAATACCGGTGAAGATCTAAGCCTACTCAGCCTCCTCATGACCACAAAGAAAAAACATGGCACTCTGAGGTTTGATTTCCCAGCTGCACCCTCCCTACTGGAGGATTCTTTCTCTTGTGAATCAAGTTAAGAGCCACTTTCCTATAAAGAAAATCCATTTGTAATCTTTACTAGTTACTGTTGACCCTGTAGCAATGAAGCCCTCTGCCCCTTCCAGAAAACTATCCCTTGCCCCTGGCATATTAAGTTACCCGTGGAGAAGGTCTCTTTGCTCTCAGCAAGGTCACAGCATCTGAGGGAGAGGAAGACCTAGAAGGGTCCACTTCTCCCCCATGGCTGTTTGGAGGATCAAAGCTAACAGACCTGCCTGCAGCATTGTTATCTGCTAAAGAAGAGCAGTCCATCCACAGCTGCACCTTCTTCTCCCCCTGCAAGGCATCTGGCAGCCCATAGACCAGCCACATGCAGAGCCATGCAGGAGGAGGCTGCAGAGGTGTGCACCCATCTCCTCATCACCTGAGTTCGAAGAGCAAAATTAAAGTTTCCAGTTCCTGACACATATACGGTGCACTGGAGACAGAGAGGGTCACTTCTCAGAGCAAGTAGAGTTCAGTCCCTGGGCTCACCTGAGCAGGTGAGGGGGCTTGGAGCCTCCTGCTTCACTGCAAGAGCCTGGTATGTTGTCAGAGTAGAACAGCTTGCAGCTACCCACCAGCAGCTCTGCTGCGGCTCCCTACACAAGCTGCCTGGTGCTCAGGCCTCCAGCTCCTGCATTTCCAGGCCTCAGGAGATATTTGAGAAGGACTCAATCTGTCACCCTTGCTCCCCACAGGGCAGGTGAGAGTCCTACTGGCTTGCTTTGCAGAGCCTAGACAGTATGAGCTCCCCTTTAACTTGGCTTCTCTTGAAAAAACGCAGAAACCCCAGCTTGTGCTGCAGTCCTCTCAAAATTGCCCAGGTGCTGGAAGAAGCTCTTCTTTCAAGAGAATATATGAGAGTAAATAAGAGGAAACAGGGTCCTCCCCCTCAGGGAAAGGCTTCATATGCCCTGGCACCATTCCCAGATGAAGTGCTTCCTCCCTCAATATCCTTATTAACCCCCTTTCTTACTCTGCAACCATATAAACCTCTGCCCCGGGTAGTGTTTGGTGAAGTACAGATTCTGCTGCCACACTTAAAATATTTGACTGTATCATGGTTTAACCCCAGCTGGTGGCCAGGACCGTGCAGGTGCTCACACAGTTCTCCCCCTTGCCCTGGAAGGACAAGAAGAAGCGGGGGGAAAAGGAGGGGAAAGGAAAGGGGGAAAAAACTCTCATGGGTTGAGATAAAGAGAGTTTAATAGAACAATAACAGAAAAGGGAAAATAGCAATAATAATAATGGCAAAAGTATATAGAAGACACAAATCACTCTCACCACCAGGTAAATTGGTGAATTGGCACCACCCTGGTAGTGATCATGACTACCACCGTCCCCCTAGATAAATCTACTTATATACCAAGCATGACGTCTATGGTACAGAATATTCCATCAGCCATTCCATTGTTCTGTTCATGCTCTTTATCAGATTCTAGGGAAAGCTGAAAAACGTCCTTGAAAAATATAAACATCACCTGTCAACAACTAAACCAATATGCATTATTGACATTTCTTTCATATCAAATCTGAAACACAGCAACCACTAGAAAAAAAAATTCTATCTCAGCTGAAATCAGGACAGACTTTGTAGTCTTGATTAACTAGAGGATAATGACTGCAGTGATGAGAATCCTGCAGCAGAAATCCCCCTGAGCACTGGATGTAATGAGTGAGTCCCCACCCTCACACTAAGACTTCGTTTTAATAGTGAAATTGAAGAAAAAAACCCAAAATATTGCTGTGGATTGCGGAGTGATGAAAACAAGAGGTCAGAAGTAAGCATGCACTTCCTTTCCTGTGGGATCTTGTGGCTGAGAGGTTGCAGAGAGAAAGTGTGCAAGGAGGTGAAGGTTCACCTCTGGATGTCACCCCCAGGGACTCCCCAGCAGGAAAGACAACATACTCGCATGCGATGGTCAACTGATAGTAATGATGACTTCAGGCTGAATCAAGATTTGAACTCACCTGAACAAAATAACCACTTCTCTCCATTGCTCTCGCCAGATCTCTTCACAAGATTGTGGTAAGATCAGCAATTTATAAGGAGAAGATAAAAACACTTCACCAGCCTCTAATAAAGCTTCTAAACTTAAGGCTAATTTATTGTAGAATGGAAGGAGGACCAGTGCTGGTAAGAGAACCCAGGGAGACACAAACTGTGTTTCCAGAGGGTGCCCGAGTTCAGCTAAGAGTGGAAGTGTGTGGCTGGGACGACTCACCCTCTCACAGCTGCTGACAAAGGCAAATGCCCCAGACCCAGCATCTGGGCAGGAGCTTCACCTTCCCTCCTGAGCACATCTTTGCTCTGAGAAGGAGAAAAAAAGGCTTGTGATCAGGAAGCTCACAACATTCAGAGAAACTGCTCTGAATGGTGGCTGCTTTACCAGGAGAGGAAGAATCCTTTAGGCTTTCAGGAGAGTCAATTGCTTACCTCGACCTCCAATACAGATCTACACTGACAAAATTTATTGACTTCCTGCACTTCACCTTTTATTAATTGCCCTATCTGCTTGTGGGAGTCAGTTTGCTCATCACCATGTTTCTACTTGCAATTGAGCTTCTGTTTTAGGGCAGCTGAGACAGTAACTACTGACTTAGCAGTTACCAGCCTCTGCAGCATAATTTTGCTGCATGACTCATAGCAGGTGAGTAGTGAGTCCTGTAACAGAGTCCAGTCCCTTCTCAGCACTAGTGTGTGTGCAGCACTGCACCCAGCACCCAGCTGGATCCCCTGCCAGCATCTAGAGAAGGGTGCAGTTCCAGGAACCAAACTTTTGGGAGGGTCTGAACCTGCCCTGGTAAGATGCTTGTAAACCGAAGGGTGTGTGTTTACAACTCCCATGCCCCAGGGGGCTGCAGAAACCAGGCAGGAGGTCAGACGTCTGGGGAGCTTCTGTCAGGAACAGAGGACATTTTCCAGAAGTGCAGTGGCAGTCAGTCTGCCTGCACACTAGTTCAGCTGCGATGCACTCCTCTGCAGAGCACTTTCCCCTCTTCCACCCTGCCTATCACCTCCAGGTTCTGTGGGGAGTGAGCAGCAGACACAAAGCTCTCCCAGGAACTCCTCAGCTCCAGCCTTGCTACCATCTATTGCTCTTCCAGCCTTGATCTGCCCAGAGCTCCCAAGTTGTTTTATGAGGTGCAACGCAGTACCGTGTCAGCTAATATGTGCAATACCCCTTATGCTGCAGAGGCTTTAAACACTGTCTGGACTCCCCAATGGCACCTGCTTGACATGTATGTATTGCCAAATTTTCACATGCTGTGCAAAAATATTGCTTGGTGGATTAGATTATGGCCAGGGGTGACTTGCAAACTGGCAGACAGCAGGTCTCCTCCTATTTCTTATCTATCTCTGCGAGAAGGCAGATACTTCAGTTGAAAGATGGGAGAAAAAAGAGATAGAAACTGAGAGTAAGCAAGAGAAAACAGTGCAGTGGGATCCTCCCTGCTTGGATACACCGAGCACAGTGAAGGGACTGCAGGCATTACCACAAGTTACCTGCAATCCAAGTGACTGTGGGTAAATGGGGCCAAAAGAGATGCCCTCAGTGCCCGCGGTAAATGATGTGTGATGAGGGAACAATCCAATCACTAGGTGGCACACCAGGATCATCACACCAGACCAACATCCCCTTGGGAGGAGAGGAAAGAGCACAAAACAGCCCAGAGTGCAAGTTAATAAGCAATCATCTGGGACTGATGTGCTTAGAAAGAGCCATTTGTGTGCACGAACATCCAGCAACAGCAAACATTCAACAACTGGGTGGGGAAATAAAACGTAAAAGTGCAGAAAAAGTTTTGTTCATTCAATCAAATTCTGCCTGTTCTCCTTTACTATTTCTGAGTGGTTGGTAAGACCACTCATGAGTGGAGTGTGAAGAAGCAATGCACAGAGGGCAGTCGAGGTGGATGTTGCCCCAGGAAATGCAGTTACCACCTCTTCTGAGAGCTAAGCCTGCTCCAGTGTGTGGAGGGATCATTTGGGTTTTCCTTCCAGCAGAAAAGACCAAGCAAAGTGCAAAGATAGGCATCTTGCAGCAGATAAAACTCTGCTTCCCAGAGGGAGAAAAAAAGTGAGGGACAGTGGCAACAGGTTGACATTACCTGCTGAAAAAAGGTTCAAGGGTAGTTATTTGCAGGGAGAGAAAAGAGTGATAGAAGAAGAGTGATAGCATGGCTTTTGGGGCAGGTTTTTCTCTGGGCTGGAGCTAACACCGCAACACAAGCTAGAACCAGCTAAGGAAGAGGGGCTGTTTGTGAGGAGGGGCTGAGGAGAGACCTACAGGGGTCCCAGCTACCACTATGCATTGCTCTGGCACTACAAATCAGCAGAAGCAGTTGACTCTCAAAAGCATTACAGACCAGACTGTATCATGGCCAACTACACTAACAATTCTGACCACTCGTGGGGTCTGCAGGACTTGCCATCAGGCAGAAAGTGCACCTCAGGCTCTCCAAGTGAATTCAGCAGTGCAGACACAGGCTCACCAGCCAGCTCCCCCCAAGCAATGGCTTGGCTGAGAATTTAGCCCAGACTGGAGAGAGAAGCCAGATCTATATCTAGGAACATAGAAATGCAGAAGAATGTTCATCAGCTCAGATACTAATGAGAACATGAGCAGACAAACAGCTTTCTTCCAAACAGGCTAGTGCCAAAACCTTCCTCTCAGAACTCAGTCCGATGCCAAGAACACATAACTCTGCCTAGCTGAGCATCTGAATGACAGCGCATCTGCAGTCGCAAGCTAAAAGTCAACAGGAAAGTTAAATAATACAAAGTGATCACTGTTGTGTGAAGTAGAGGTTCATGCACTGGCATAAACCTCTTGCTTTCCAGTAGCAGGACACCTGAATCCTGACTATGGTAGCTCGTACTGGGCAGAGTCTTGCTCAGAGCTTTGTGCTCAGTTTCTCACAGCTTCTCACATCTAGCAGCTTCAAGCAGATATTTGTACCTCTCCTCTCTCCCAAACCACTGTAAAGGGGGGTTATTGATGTGTCCTGTGATGTACAGGCTGTGTATTACCAAGGGGGATGCAGCCGTGATCCAGCAAATGGGAAAGAGCCTTTGGGAGAGTGGAAGTGCAAAGATAAATGATGTACACAGAATAAAAAAGGCAGAACATGAAAAAAGTAGGGGATATTAAATACATGGAGTAAGTACACAGAAAGTGACATTATGGCAATGACAAGTGGTTTTCTGAGTAAACACATTTCTCTAACTGGGAATGAGTTAAAAGTTCATTTCAGGCACTACACAAAATCCCTTGCTAGTGTTTGTGGTTTAACAAGGGTTTTCCATTTTTATCTGTTTTGTTACTATAGGAAACAGCCACTCAATCAGCAAAGAATACTCTTCATACAGGAGGAAGCAAGAAAAGATTATACACAGCATGCTGTGAAATGCCTGCAAGACACACACTGGGAATATAAACAAATATCTCCTAATGTTTTCCAGCAACAAAGATCTCAGGGATTACTAGTAACAACAGCAGCTTTAAAAAACAAAGACTAAACAAAACCAGGAAAAAGTATGGTTTTAGGTTTTTAAGAGGAGGGAGGAGTTTGTTTTGGTTTTCTCTCTCTCTCTCTCTCTTTTTTTTTTTTTTTTTTTTCAAGAGAGATTATCAGGCCTTAAGTCCAGGTTATATATCTGTTCTCTTCATGACTTCTCTCTACAGGAGGTTAATTGGGTCAAGTGTCTGTATGTGACAGTTTTGAGGAATGGGGAAACAATAAACAAATTGGTGAAGGTAGGCTAGAATGATTGCAGGCACTGTAGATGTCTGTAAATGTTTAACTTTGGACTCACGAGCTGGTTTATCCCTAAGGGATTCCATGGAGGGTCTTAGTAACAACTGTGATGTTTGTCATATGTAGTTTTTGCAGTGTTTGGTAATCCTAATCTCTGGTTTGACAGCGGTGGTGGTTACAGGAGGCACTCATGCATAGAGACACTGCAATCACCAAGACTTTTGAACCTGGACCTCTGTAGGTTCAGCCACACCTAGGAAGAAGCCCTGGAGCTGCCCTAGCAACATAGAATATTCAGCAGCTTTTGACATGGGAAAAATCATCAGCTGAAGTGAGGTATCATAGAGCTGTGAAGAGGGACAGGCTGCAGGAACTTGTACTGGGACCTACCCAACACCCAATCCCTAAATTTCCCCCTGCAAAGAAACAGATCATGTTTTTTTCACTCCGAAGGAATGACTTCCTCTAGCCACATCTCTCATTGTGCTGCTCAGACCCTGAACAGCTTCCACAGCCCCAGAAATGCTCCAGAACAGGGATGTTTCAGGGCAGCTTACTGAAACACTGAGCACCACCAACCCCACATCCCTTGGAAATGCAGGGGGCCTCCGTGTGTGGTGTTAATGGTGCAGCCCCACATCCCTGCTGTCATGGGTGAATTCCTAAAGTGCTGGTTCTACTGCTGAACTCAAAATGCTGGGTCAAGGCAGCAGCACTGGCTCAAGGGCTCTTTCCCTCCCTCTTCTACTTTCGCCCTCATGCAGATGACAGTGTCTCTTCTTTTTTGGAGGTGTTCCATAGCCCTGGTCAGTGGGGAAGGAATACAGAAAGAATAAAGTTTTATAAATTTCTTTGCTCAAGCAAAACAGAAGCACTTGGAGACAGGGCAGAAAGAAAAGGTGGAAAGCACTGAATTTTTAGTAATTCAGTCTGGTGCCAACCCACAAAGGAGAAAAATCCCACTGCCTCCTGGGGCACGGTGCACTGTGTTAGCAACTGCAGAGATGTACTCCTGGGCTTTCATCTCCAGGGAGCTTTGTTTGCGAGCATTTAGTTGCATTTATGGGAGTGCGGGGTGTTTTATACAGCGGTCTATTCCTTTTGGGATGCAGATCTTTATTCTAAAACCAGCACTGGTGAATGATAACCAGAAAAATATTCAAACGTGCTGTCTGCTGCTGGAGCTGGGATTAGGAGCAGTTTGGATGCCCAGTAACAACCGCAAATGGTACTAAATGGGTGACACAAAGGCCTGAAGCTCTTCACTCAAGCTGAAAGCCCGGCTGAAAGCTGAAATTCTCTGTAGCACACCCTCACCCCACTCTGTCACGGAAAAGGTTTATGAGAAAGACACATTTTTACCACTTCTGGACACAAAGGAACAACAAAATTATAAAAATATCGAGTTTAGTATTGAGTTATTACCTGTAAGTGTATACCGTTAAGAGACTGTTAGTAAACTTGACTTGCAACAATCTTGCAAGTCACATTTGCACGGCAACACTCAATCCTGGGAAACAATACTGTTGCCTAAAAAGTAGTACATTATTCCGGGCCTAATGGCCATCTCTTAGGTGTATGTAGCTAGCTGTTGCAATACGATTGTTAAGTTCTGATAAAAATACAAATAATTCTGAAATAGGGGCATTCTGGAGGGACAATTCTGTTATTCCTCACTATGAGGAAGTAATATTTATTTATTTATCAGAGAGAGTTTTTCTTTTGATTCTTTCTTCTTCAAGTCAGAGGTTTTCTCTTGATTCTTTTTGCTTCAGGTCTTCTTCAGAGAAAAAGATCTTTCTGAGCTGTTGGACCTACCAAATCACCAGTGCAACTGGATAGGACTGACAAGAATTTTCCCTGTATTACCTTATTTGACAGTCTATTTGTGTTTAATGTTTGTGTGCTTATCGTAATGCAACATTATGTTTAATGTAGTGTCTGGGCAGTAATCTTCTGTGTAGTCTGGGAGGAAAACAATGCTTCAGCCCAAAAGAGAAGATAAAAGATGGGAGGAAGTAACATGAGATGTTTATGGCTTTTGCAGGCTGTTTGGACAGCAGAACTCACAGGAGATTTTAGCAATAGATGCAAAGCTTTGCACCAGGAAGGAAGAGGGAGGCGTGTTTAGCTGCTTTTTTGAGGCTAGGATGCTATTTCTCATAAAGCAGAGTTTTGCATTGTAGCTGCGAGTAGTACCAAGGTTTATTTTGCTTTGTCTTTGGATCGTGGGAGTAAAATGCTGGTCTCCTTGAAATATGTGGGATGTTAGTGACTAAGATAATAAAGGCAAGATTTCACCATAGACGTTTTGAATCATCTCCATGCCAGCCTCTCCCAGCATGCTGTCTGGGATCCTTCCCAGCCAGTTTTGTAGCATGGCCTGATGCACCTGTCTGCTGCCTGCCTGATGAACTCCTCAGGATACACAACCTTCTCCCACTAGTTACTGTTAACTAGTGTTAATGCTCTCCTGGGCTATGGAAAGCTGCTCATGAGCAATGGGAGAATCTCCTGGAAGATGAATCCCCAAGGGAAAGCTGTAGGGAACAACATTGCCTGCTGTGGAAAGTTTTACAAACAAGCTGTGGTTACTTACCATCCAGGAGATTAATATTTAACATCTACTTTAGAGCAGCAACTCCAGATCTATGCAACTCCCTGTATCTCCTTTTCACAAAGGCAACAGCTAAAAAGGGAGCACTGAGATCTCACAGCTCTAACTCTTCAAAACTCATTCCCTCCGTGCCTGGAGTTGATCATCACCTCTCTCCCAAGAGCACGCAAGATGGGAGAGGAGGAGGAGGAGGAGGAAGAAACTAGATTTCCTGCAGCCAGGTAAGCTCACAAAACCATTTGGCTTGCTGGACTGGCTGCAAAAACTCTCTACGTTTTTTAGAGAAAAGTTTTTGCTCTTGTTTCCAATGCTGCTTTTCTCTCTAGGCCTTTATCTTTACCTTTAGCAAGACTTTGGTAACACATGGATTTTGTAGTTGGTGGAGTTTTACCCTTTACCTTGTGCATGTAGGAGAACATGTCACCCTGCAGACACTATCGTACTCCACAGCTTATCACAGAGTATATCTCCCTTTCTCAAAAAACAGCACCTGATAGTGGGAAATTGCCCAGTTAGGAATAATCCCCAGGAGGGACTCAGCAGCAGCTGACTGAGAGGGGTTTGCTAGAGGCAGGGCTGTGGCTCCCCCTCCGTTTTCTGGAAGGGCTTTTACTTCACCTTGTGTTTCTGCCACAGTCACAGCACCCAGGTCTGTGAGTTCTGCTCAGAGCCTGTCGTCCCATCTCTGATGGGATGCTTGACTGCTGGGAGCACTTGTGTCCCAAACCTCTCTTGGGAATTCATCTCTCTCCTTCCCATGCCGGCACCAGCTGGGAGCAATCCATTCCTGCTCAGCTCTGCATCCAGAATGTACACAAGCAATTTTAGACCCAGGGTGGGGACTAGCTGCATATGACTAAGAAAATAAAAGATGACTAAGAGAAACAAGTTTGTGTGCTGTGGAATATACCTCCAGCCTGAAAAAAACAGAGAACTTGGCAATTCCTGCAAAGCCCCGAGAGGTACACAGATCTGATAACATCAAAGCACCCTGAGAGCCAGAGTCCTTGCCTCCAGCTCTTCTCCCAGCAGAGCTGAGAGTATGACACCCATGTTCAGAAACACCTCCTCTGCCTGGTGGTGTTCCAGTAGTCTGTATCAATGGAAAAATGTTCTCTGATCACTGCTTTTCACTCCTATGCAGCAAACAGCTGTGCAAAGGAGTAGCCAGAGCTGTCATCTCCTGCTGCACCCCTCTCCCCCATGTCCTGTCCGTTTGTGACTCCATGTCAAAGCACACCAGGGTTGCTGTGCCCATGGAAGCTGTTGGCAAGTATATGCAAACTTGTCTGGGTAAACTATACTCCTAACACTTGGTTGATTTATAACCCTCTGCAGCTAGAGTTCCAGTCATTCTCTGGCTTCTTCTGTCTCTTCTTTTGTGGTTTTTCTTTAATTTTTCCCCTAATAATTCACATAATTCTGGTTGCTATGCAGTGTTTCCAGGCTTAGCCATCTGTAACAATCCTCCACCACGGGTGTGTGCAGCTTGGCTGCAGCATGGATGCTTTGCTGATTAATTTGCCTTTTTTGCATAGTTATTTTGGATGCTTGGAAATAAACTGAAAATAAAACTGTTACTAATACCTTCCCCTTCCTAATGCCAATTAACTTCAGCAAATTAATCTTTCTCAACATCATCCTTTGTGTGGTCTAGACAAGAGTGCAGACAGTAATGTAAACTGTATGGCTCCATTTATTCCCCACTTTTGCTCTCACCAGTGTCATGTAGATGAAGAAAGTGGGTAGAAGAGAGCAAGGAATTGGTACATTTGGATGTCTACACGGGTCCTGTGCTGGATCACTACATGGGGTGATGAGAGAAATCTCAGAGGCTGTTTCCTTTGCCAGAATCTGGAGAACAGGAAGGATCTGGGTCCTCTTCGCCCACATGCTGAACACATGTCCCAGTCCCTGGACTATTAAAAGGCAACTATTTGCTGTTTCATAACCCTTTGGTTATGAAAGGGAACACCGTACAGTTCCCAAAGTGTTTCCAATAGGTATGTTGTCACCCTAACTATTTTTCTGTAAACAGTAAGTTTCCAAAAATAATTGCTCACCCTTGATTGCATTGTCCTCCCTGCCTTCCTGCCCATGACGTGGCTGGGCAGGCCATGCTACATTTGAGCAGGGAGGGTCATTCACCTGCCCAGGCTCCCACCATACAGGGGAAGCAACAAGACATTAACGTTGCTTCCCATTTTATGCATCAGGACATTTTAGGTATAAAAGCAGTCCCAAGATTACCCTCTTCCTATATACAATTCCATAATTTCCCTACTTAGAGACATCCCCCATCAAAACTACATTGTTAAGTCATGTCCCCAGAGACTGAGAGCCTTGCAGGAATGAAAGTGTGCTTTAGAAACAGAGGTGTTTCCTTAAGCTTCTGAACCTCAGAAACAGTTGTAAAGCTAGAGCAGTCAATGAAAGGGAGAACTATTGTTTAATGTAGTTTAAATGGCTGTTGTTTAAGGATTGTTTTTCAAATGAGTGAAATCACCTGGGGCGGGGGGGGGGGGGGGGGGGGGGGGGGGGAGCAGACTACAATGATGTAAGATTATTGCAAAATTGAGATACCACCCACTGCAGGAACACAGAGACTGCAAAGAGCACTGAATTACACCAGTATATTCCCACTAAGTGAGGAAGCAAGAATAACTGCTGTGAAGATCCTTGCTATTAGAACAATTATGTTCATCTTCAGCTCCAATGTTTTAGAACAATGTTTTGGCATCACAAGAAATGTGACTAATACCAACTGGTAATAAAACAGTGGAGGACATCAGAATAGCAACAAAGAAAATGTAGGTAAAGCAGGAGATGCTATGTCTTACATTTATTTGTATGTCATTTTGAACATTATAATGTGAATTGCAGTGCACAGGCTGTTGGGGAAATCCCTCCAGTACAACAGGCTCTGTATGGGGGATAGTGGGCAATGGCTGCAGGGCTCCAGGTGAGATGCAACCATGGATACCAGCAGAGTGTCAGGAAAAGAGCAGCTCCTGGTGACATGAACATTTCTTTGCCTGAACAAGCAGTCATGTGTATGACCAAGGAGTCTCACATGGTGCATTGCCTCAGGATTAGCATACTGAAAAGGAAGCACTACTGCTAATAAATGAGAAGTGAAATCAACACTAATCCCTACATATGGGTTGTTTAAATCAAAGAATTTGCAGTGATTACAGGTGTTTTAAGGAACAAAAGATTAGCTCCCACATGAAGAACAAAGAAGAGAGTGAAAAGCATACTGAAAAGCAAAGAGAAAAGCTGGCAATCTTGTTTTGTGGATGCAGATTAATAGAAAACCCTGGATGAGTCTATAGGATACAGAAGCAAATGTAGGTCTTATCAGCATTAGTAAGAAAAGCACATTAGTCTCTTCCCAAAGCTTGATAATCCACCCATAAATTTTCTGCCTGTTGTATATCTACTCAAAACCAAGAGCTTTTGTATCATTAGTCATTTAATTTCATATATCCTTCCCCAAACTCCTTTATTTGCCATCCTCATCTGTAAGGATAAGAGTTCTGGATAAACAATTAGAATACAGCTGCAAACTGAGCAAAACAGAAGAAAACTTGCTCTTTCTAGCTGGTTTATAGCCATCCTACCTATCAGCATCACTCATGTAGAGCCCATAGTCATAGTAAAGACCCAGGGTGTTCATCAACAGGCAGTCTGAGAGGAGAGGACAACTTCAACCACAGGGAAAAGAATAGGGACTGTAAAGTAGCCCCTCCCTTCTCTATCAATAGTAAATATCTGCTGTTCTAAAAGGGACAATAAACTAGGAGCCATAGGAATCCCAGGACAAGCAGGGCAAGGGTCTCACCAGTCAGCAATCATACCACAATATCCAAGTCAGAAGCCAAGGCACAGCAGTCAACATTAACCAAAACCCCAAATCATCAGGCAAGCCCTTGGTGATCAGGCTGAGCAAAAGTTACACTAAGAAATGAGCCTATAAACCATATTCAGTAACACCAATCAGAATCTAGACCTAACCCAACATTAAGTGCCCTGGGCTGCATTTAAACAGAGCCCCTGTGCCCACAGGTAGGAGGCTGTGAGTGGAAGCCCCAGGTGAGGCTGGTCAGGGCCATTAAGGCTCAAGAGGGCCCTAACACCTGCAGCCCAATATAGGGACAGTGCTACCACACAGGGGAAAAGCTTCTTGTATGGAATGCTTTCAAAGTTAATTCCTCAGGAGAAAGCTTACTGTAGCATTGGAAAGGAGGTCATGGCAGAGGAGTGGAAGTAAAAATCTACTTGCATTGGTCATGGATCATATAATCTCTGCCCCATGGCTAATGACAGAAAAGTAGAGCTGGCTACAGGCAAAAGCAAAGCAAACACTGTCCTTGCCCGGCTCTGTGGCCCAGCTCCTGTCTTGGCAGAAGGAGGTTGTCTTGTCTCATTGGAGTGGTACAAAAATTTGGTTGTGACTCCAGTAAGGGTAAGCCCAGAGCTGTCTGATGGAAAGACATAACCCTTGTCCTTGTAGCTTCCAAAGCACAGCTGGTGGCAAGGCAGTCCTGACCAGCACTGCAGTAATTTTCTGCTAAGGAAGATGAGGAGGTGTTTTTTTAGCCTGTGCCCTCCTCTTGTCCTAGGCAAGTGAAATGTCCTGGGATGCAGAAATCCCAGGCTGGACAGGAAAAGGTCAGTGTGTTTTGGGGGTGGATGTTGTTGTGCTCACCTTGCTGCACCTGCTGCAACCAACTGGTTTGGAAGGAGGGCTTAAAAGGAGAGAGCTGACCCTAGGAGAGGGTGTGAAGATGTCTGGTTTCTGAGGCTGGGCTTAGCAGCAAACAAGGATCTGGTCATGCCTTATTGTAAGGTTGTATTTTGCTTGCTTACTTCTCAGTTGTGCCATGGTATGTGGCTCTGGGGAGCAAGGGAAAAAAAAAAACAAACTATATAACTTTAAATTGGCTTTGACTTTGCTGTGAATATGCTAATGGGTCTTTGCAGGAAATTCAATGGTGCGCTTACATGTGCTGGAGCTGCAGGTTTGACTTTGTCCCCCTCCAGGGAAGGACTGAGCTCTACAGATCTCTGTGGGCTCTGCAGGTGGGCTTCATTGGTGGCTGCACAGTCCTTGTCCCTCGTGTGGGTAGCTAAGCAGGGTGTCCTGCTGTAGCCGGGTATCCTGCTGTGGGGATTGCCAGGAGCAGCTGTGTGACCTTTACTAATAAGTTGTTGCCTTGTATTAGTTCTTAAATTCGTTACTTTTGTTTCTTTAAATATATCACCTCCTCTCCCATGAGCAAAGCACCCTGTCTTGCCCTCACTCCCTCCTGTTACTCTGTATATCATCACATCTTTGCTACTCCCTTCCATGTAAACCCTTCCACCTTCCTCTAGAGGAGGAGGTGCCTTGTACCTTCCTGCTGCCTTCTCCGGGTGGCTGTGCCCAGTTCCCTCACCCAGTGTTTGAGAATAGGGTGTTGAAGGCTGAAGTGTGTTTTGAGTGAGCCGTGCTGAGTTATGCAATGGCATTACAGAATTTCAATACTGTAATCCTTCCCAGAGCAGCTCATCACAGGGGTAAGGAAGTAAAATAAAAGCCTGCTCTCCAAGCAGGAAGGTCTTGCTCTGTAACAACACTGGAGCTCCTATGGATTGGACTAGTGCAAAACTATAGCGTTTAGAGGAAGCATTCAAAATGTTTCATGTACTGAGGATCACCTTTCAACTTCTCCATGACAAAACTCCCTTGTTTCTGTTCTCTGGTGCCTGGTCCTTAGCCCATTCTAGTGGGGAGAGGAGAAGGCTGCAGACTGAGTGTTGAGGTGCAAGTGAAATCCCGGCTGGATATCACAATGCTGGTTAAATGTCGATAAAGCTGAACCACCGTAAGCTCAACAGGCTCCTCTAAAATAAGGTTCCCTGGTAATTCCTTGACCAAGCCCTTCTGCATGAAGCTTAATGTTATACTAAGTGTGATGTTAAAAATAGGGTGAACTTCTGATTGTTTTTTTCCTTCCCTCTGTGTGACTGCTCAAGTTCTTCTCCCAGGATGGAAACAACTTGGCAGCGCCTGCAGGTTTCCCATCCTGCAGTTTGGATGGGCCTGCTGTGAGTGGGGGACTGAGTTCCTTTCTTCAACAGTGGGACAGCGTACCAGGTACCCAAGGGAACAGTGAACAGCATCCAGAGCAAGCACCAAAGAAAGAAACTGGGAAAATAAATCAGAGGTATGTGGAAAAAGAGGCAACACAGATGTGGTTAAGCAACAATGAACAGTATGATGTGCTTGTGTAGCACCACTGGCCAGGGAACATCTGCAAGAAGCACAAGTAGTGTCACCACAGTGCACTCATGAATATGTCTCCTCCATGGCAGGTAAAGTAACACGGGTTAGAGCCAACACTTAAAAGAGGAAGATCTAGGAATGGGTATGGCCACCAGCAGTAGGATTTATGCTGTAGCCATTGTAATGCAGCCACTAGAGTACTTAAGAAACAGTTGCAGTGATTTATGGTCCAGTCAAACCCAACGCGTTTGTGCCAGTGATGAGGTTAGTGATTTATTAATTGCTTTGAGTGGGGTGTCACGTGCTGACTGCCAGCTACTTGGGTGGTAGAGTGGAATTCAGACCTGTTCCTTTGAACATGCCTGTGGGCTGCACCTGGATAGTATCCACTCTGTTTCTAAGCATCCCATCACAGGCTTTCAGTTTCCTAAACTCTTGGATGGAGCTGAAGGATGGGAGAATCCAGAGGTATTTTAGTGTAAGGCATTGAAGGCAAAGCTGAGTTATCCTCCTGATGAGATATGTATTTTTCTCCTGCTGTCTACATAGCTGTTGTGGAGCCTTGTCCCCTGTGGCAGGGTGAGCAGGTTTAGCAGGTGCTTCAATGACTTTCAAGGAAAGTGTGTTGGGATTTTTTTGTTTTGGTGGTTGTTTTTTTTTTTTGTTGCAAGGGTGTTTCAACTCCTACATGATCTATGAATTGGACATTTCTGAACATTTATCCTGAGGTGTGGACACCTTCCCCCCAAATCCTGCCTTTTACCTCTCTTAAAGACATTGTTGTGGGAAGAGGGCCCAGAGCATCCAGAACAGCTTGGTATGTTCTCCCAGTATGGTCTCCCAGTCAGGGCACTGGGAGCTGCTGCAAGTGGCAGTTACTTGATGGACGCTTTTGTCTGGACATAAAACTGAGACCTAAGGGCTCTGTATATTGAGATATAACTTGAAGCTCTGATCAGAAAATCTGTGAAAGGTAACACTTGAAAGTGCCTTTTCCAAGTTGCATAAAACTTCATAAATTGTGCTCTGCTGGACAGGAATGACATAGCCAAGTGCAGAAGTGCTCATGGTTGTGAGAGAATCAATTAGGGCATGTTGATGAATTATGCATGTGCAGCTTAGGAGGGATGGATGACATCTGTTTTATTTTTGTACTGTTAATTGAAAGTGATTCTAGGACAGAAAAAAGCACAAAGGGAAGATGGGGAGCTTTGGGGGAGATTCTGGTCAGAGCGTCAGAAGCTGGAGGCTCACCAGCAACACTTCCTGTCCATTAAGCTGTAAAAACCTCAGGAAGAAGAATTGTACTAATGTCCTCTACAGCTCCTAATCCATGTAACTGATACTGCCCAGGTACCCAATTCAGACTGTAAATGATATGAGCATTTAAAGAGACAAAAGTTGAAGCTGTTGCTCTGAAATCTGATGGCCTTTCCTGTGTTAAGATAGCGTCTTATATAGGATATATGTATATGTATCTATATATATATATATATGTATACAAATCTATACAGATAGCTTCACTCTTTCGGGTCCCAGTTGTAGGATATCAGTCAGCTCTATCTATCCTGAGAGATGAGGCTCTGCTGCTCCTTGGATGTGCAGGGATGTCTAAAGGAGAGCTGGTGCTGGAGGAAACCTGGCACCTTGGGTGGGAAATGATCTGTTGCTGCTCACGTGCGTCAAAGTTCACCACATACTAATATGTGGCTGTATCATGAGAAGACCAGGTCAAAATCAACTGCTGTACAGATTGTATAGGTCTGTGTGCTGGCTGTGTCTGCAAAAGCCAGGGAGCATATGCCAGTATGAGAGTGGCATAACTGCTGCAGGCTAGAGCGGGAGCCTGGCAAAGGAGGAGGAGCGCTCCACATCCCTTTGTTTTGGTGTTTCCCAACATCCAGCTAAGGGAATTTACATCTTAATTTAAAGCTGCCCAGCTCAGAGCAAAGCCTGGTGTGAGTGCCCTGTAGTATTCACAGAAGGGGAAGGACAGAGGGCACACTGCTGTGGTGAGCAATCAGCCTGAGGATCCATGTCAACCTCTTGTCTGTATAGCACTTTTGGTGATGGCTGATGTATGTGTGGAAGGCTGTGGGGGGGACTTAGAGGGTTGTGTGGTGGCTGCTCTGCTAAAATTGTGTGGGAACTATTGATTCCACCTGAAAGATTTAATTTCTTAATTTTCTTACACTGGGAAGGGTCACTCCTTCAACCACATCTTCCACAGTGATGGTAAAGAACAGCTGGTACCTGTTTAAAGAGCCAGAGCTGCCACATGTGGTGGGACCCTCAAGCATTTCCTTGAGGAATAACATGTGAGCTCTTACCCCATTTCTACCTGGACAGTGTAACTCCAGCCTCAGTGTTGCAAACCAGCAGTAATAACTCACACTTATTGCTTGGACAGAACGTTGTTGATGGTGTCAGTTTCTAGTGGTGTCTGCTTCATTGTGGTGACTGTGGGTGTCCTGAGGCTGGACTGTGACACACCTGCTGAGAAAGCACGAGTGGTGTGTTGCTGTGTGAGGGGGATGAACACTGTAGTGGGACTGAGCGGGTATCCCCTGTGCTGACTCCAGCCCAACACGTCCACTGGACAACATGGATGTCCAATCACAAAGATTTGTTGACTTTGAAAGATAGTGGTCATACATCTATCCAAGCCAAGAATAATTTCCTAGGTCTGTTTTGGCTGCCTTAGTTAACAGAAATCAGAAGGTGCTACAGGAGTGGCCCCTGAAGCAAGCATCCTTAGCTGGACTGTGCTTGTCAATGCTACTGTGAAGAAAATGCCTGAAGTGTGACCTTTTATTTTTCATGTTGTAATGTGAAATAAAAGCCAGTAAGGCCTCCTCACTGCTCTGCTGGGGGCTCTTTAGACTGCTTTAACTTGCACTTGTTCTACTCTGGCATCTACTCTAAAGCATCTGGTGTCATCCCTCTCTCTGGACGTGTGACGGAACTTTATCAGGGAAAGAAAACCTTGAATTTCAAGTCAGGCTTAACAGAAGAAGGTCTTATGGAGGATGTGGATGTGACTAGGTGGGGAGAAGGGTGAAGGTTTTCTGTGATACCTTTGTGAAATCCACAGGGGCACACAGTTTGTGAGATGACTCTGAGGTGTTATGGTCCCTTTATTCTGGATCAGCTCTGGCTTCCCTGAAATCCAAGAGACACCTGAAGGACCAAGGGTTGAGTTACACTGATTGTGCCCAGGGTGCCACTACATACCCAGGGTCAGACACCAATCTCCCACTTATATTTTTCATGCTCTGCATGTCTGAGTACCTTCCTGGGGACCAGACAAGCACTTTCTCTCCTGATCTTGTTCTTGTTCTTTTCCTTGCCTTTAACAAAAGAAAACACCAGGCTCCCGCTGTTGTACAGGATGAGCAGCACGATCTCAGAGCAGTGTCAGCAGCGTGTCCTGGCAAGGATGAAGGCTATCAGCATGCCAGGCTGTGTCTGTGGGACCATGGCCAGCCAGTGGAAGTGAGCGATGAGCTCTCCTGTTACTCAGCATTCATTAGATCACATCCGAAATGCCCGGTGCAGTTTTGGATGCCCCAACATGTGAAAGAGGCAACTTTCAGTGAGTCCTGTGGAAGCTGTGAAAGCCCCAGTGGGCTGGGGCACACCAGGATGAGAGAATGGGGTGGGTCGAACTGGAGAAGGACTTTGGGTGGATTCCTGTACCTGTGGAGAGGATGTGGAGGAGTCAGGTTCATTCGGAGGAAGTGAAATAGCAGCTGTAGATGTAAATGGATCTCCTCTTAGGCTGGATATGTGTGAAAAGCTCTCTGCTGTGAGGAAGCCCACTGCTGGAGCGGGAATTTCATACACGGAGGCTTTTAAGACCTGACAGGACAATGCTTTGAGGGGGAGGCTGGAGGAGAGCCCCCTCTGAGTCTCCTCAGTCTTAATTACCATGGGACCGTGTGGCTAATTAACAGCATCTCACGGTAGGTGTTACCCCCATGCTCCATGCGGTCGCTCTCCCCGCAGCCCAGGCCCTGCCATGAAGGCCCTGAGCCAGGCTCGGCTCCCATCGTTACCCGCTCCGGGACGGCCAGGCCTGCCCGGGCGGCGGGTGGGGCCCCCGGGATTCCGGCCAGCGGCCCGGAGCAAGCCCGGTCCCGCGGCGAGCGGTCCCGGAGGGGAGCGGGCCCCCCTCTCGGTCGGGGCGCATCGTCCCCGCCGCCTTCCCGCCCTCTGAGGCGAGGGGGAACCTTTCTCCGCCCTGCGGAACCTTTGCGGCGGAGGCGCCTGTTGCTGCCCGGGGGATCCTGCGGCTGCTCCGGCGGGGGGTGGCGGGGGGGGGGGGGGGCGGGGCGCGGGGAGGGGCGCGGGGGGGGGGGGGGGGGGGGGGGGGGGGGCCGGACGCTGGGTGATGCGGCCCCCGAGCGGCGGTTGAGCGCCGAGGACCGGGACGGAGGCGGGCGGGCGTGCGGTTGCCAGCTCCCGGGGGCTCCGCCGCGGACCCGCAGCCCCCCCGCCTCCCGCCGAGGTGAGAGCTGAGCGGAGCGGCGCGGTGGGGCCGCCGCCGTCGCCACAATGGCAGCGGGCCGGGAAGTGGGCGCGCCGGCGGAGGCCCGCGGCCGCCCGCCCCGCCCCGCCGGGGGGTGTGTGGGCAGCGGCGTGGGGCCACGGTCGCCCGCCCCGGGGGGTGTGTGTGCGTGGGGGGGGGTAGGGTGGTCTGTGGCAGCGGGCCAGGGGGCACCCGAGGTGTGTGTGGCGGGGGGCATTGCCGGTTCAACGGCTGCCGGGCCCAGAGGGGCGGCGGAGAAATGGCCACCCGGTCTGAGGGGGCGGCTCTTGGAGGCGAGGGGCGGTGTGAGGGAGCCGGGGGGCTGCCGGGCCGGGCCCGAGCCTAAGCCCGGGGACGAGTTACCCTGGGAGCGGGGCGGTCCGCCTGGGGATCGCCGAGCCCGGGGCTTTGGGGGCGGCAGGGGGGCTCGCCCGGCCTCCCTCGGCAACATCCCACTGAGTTTCGGGGCCTAAGGGAGTTTCTGGTTTTGAGGGGGGCGCACCTGCTTCCCGTGAGGTGTTGTGGCCCCTCGGGTGTCGGGATGGGGGGCCTGGCGGGGTCCGGTAGTGCCGGGGTACCGCCGCTGTCACCCTCCTGCTGGGACCGAAGAGCCGTGCCCCGAAGCAAACGGACATGCAAAGTAATGATGTCTCCGTGGGGCTTGTCGGTGGGCGTTAAGGGAGAAGGCTCGGTGTGTCGAGCTGTTACCTCCTCTCGCTTGATCCTGCCCTGCTGCTTTTTAACTCGTTCCCTCCGTGGGGCAGTTCCAGAGTTACTTTTGCTGGTTTACGTTGGGGACTGGATGTTTCGGTGCTCGCGGTTCGTAAGGTACTCGTAAACTCCCATTGATTTCCCCTCCTGCCCCTTCATTGATTTGTACAGAACTGGTGCTTTCAAAAGTTCTTAGTACACCACTTTAGTCCATGTGCAAATGGGGAATTTTTATTGAAAAAAGAAACCCTTAAAAGGAAATAATGGAGCTCTTTTCCCCCCCTTTTTTATGCTAATAATATGCTAATGATCACATTTGCTTGTCTTCTTACTCTAATCCAAGCTCCGCACCTGGTAAATAGTCACTTAGCCCACAGGAAATCGCTGCAGAAACTTCTGTATTGGTTTAAGATGTTCCTGCTGCCTGGTGCAAGGTGGCAACTCCTCTCCCTGACTTAGAGTAATGGACCTTGTGAACACTCTGTCTGCTTCAATGCAAAAGCAATTAATTTAGAATAAACAGCCTTTGTTTTGGTAGTTCTGCTCTACAGGTAGTAGCACCCAGCAGAGGGATAGAAACAAAACAGGCTGCTTAAACCACTGCAGGTGCTTCTGGTGGGAGCTTTGACCTGGCCTTGGTTTGCTAAGTGAGGCTTCTTTCCCCAGGTGTGTGAAGCTATACATCCTGAATATAGAGAGCAAACAGACTAGCTTCTTATCCTGTGACCTCATCAGCATCAGAGTGTAGGGGTTGTTCATTAATGGTAGGTGCCCGAGTGTGAAAAAGAAGCAGTTGCTGCTTTAAGGAAGAGCTGTTGTGGATGTGTGGTGTTTGGTGGGTTAACACTGCCTCAGACTCTCCCCCCACAAAAAGCTGAATGCTTAGCCACTGTTTTCCACATATACTCCACTTGAATAACTGTTCAAGAAACATTAGGGATGCAGAATTTAAGTTCCAGTTTTGATATTTTAGAGTACTGCAGATCCTGGACTGGAAGATCATGTGTTCCTTTGAGGAGAAGAACTAAACAATATGTTTTCTGTCTCATTTCAATAGCGGTTCCATTTTAGTGGAGATTTGAAAGGTATATTCTGGCATAGAAAACTGTAACAGGCCATTATAGTGTGTACTCCAGGGTCCAAGTTAATGTCATAGAATAATTCAGGTTGGAAAGGACCTCTGAGGTGTCTAGTTCAACCTGCTGCTCAAAGTGTCATCAACACAAAGCTCAGACTGGGGCTTTGTTCATTCAGTTCTTAAACCCTCCGAAGACAAAGATTCATCAGTCTCTGCCTCCCTGTTCTAGTGCTTGACTGTCCTCACAGGGAAAAACCCTTTCTTTACATCAGGCTACAGCCCCTGCTGTTGCAGTTTCTGTCTGATGTCTTCCTGCCATGTGCCTCTGTGCGCAGCCTCCTGTCCTTCTTGGTACCCTCCGTGCTTGGACAGCCCAGCTCTCACAGCCTCTTCTCACACAGCAACTGCTCTGTCCCCCTGAGCATCTTGGTAGCCCACCACTGAACTCACTTTTGTTTATCTGTATCTTCCTTGTACTGGAGGTGTCCAAAACTGCTTGAGGTGTTCCAGGTGGGTCTGAAAAGCACCAAGTGAGTGGGAGTGATCATGTCCCTTGGTCATAGAATCATAGAATGGTTAGAGTTGGAAAGGACCTTAAGATCATTGACTTTCAACCTCCTGCCCTGGGCAGGGACACTTCCCACCAGACCAGGTTGCTCAAAGCCCCATCCAGCCTGGCCTTGAACACTTTCTGGGATGGGACATCCACAACTTCTCTGGGCAACCTGTTCCAGTGTCTCACCACCCTCAGAGTAAAAAATTTCTTCCTAGTCTAAATCTCGCCTTTTTCTATTTAAAACCATTACCTCTTTTCCTGCCACTCCCTCATAGTCACTCCCCATCTCTCCTGTAGTCCCATAATGGGACTGGAAGGCTGCTCTAATGTCTCCTTGGAGCCCTCCAGGCTGAACGACCCCAACTCTCTCAGCCTGTCCTCATAGCAGAGGTGCTCCAGTGCTCTGATCATCTTCGTTGCCCTCTGCTGGACCCATTCCAACTGGTCCATGTCCATAACGATGCAGGTCATGCTCCTGCTGTTAGCTTGTGTCACTGCCAGGGCACACTGCTGACTCACGTTCAGCCTGCTGCCTGCCATGTGTGATGTTTTGTGTTGGTGTGTACATATATGTGTGCGCGCACGTATGTGTTTGTATACGCATGCACACAACCATTGTCTCTCATCTTCCTGATCTGCATCTCTGAAAAGAGTCTTGTTAACGTGTATATACATATATGTGTGTATGTATACACCCATATGTCGAATTACACCTTCTGTATCACTGAGCAGTGTTTTTCTCATCCTTTCCTACACATTCCAGTTGTCACCACTGGTGACTGCCTGGCCTTTCTGAACTCCTCTGCCATCACAGGTACCCTGGCTGGTGGTGTCTTCCCACCAGCAGGTCTGCCTGTTGCACGGCCTTGACTTTGTTTCTCCAAATTGTGTTGTTTCAAATCCCTCCTTGGGCTGTATCAGGTTACTGGGGCTGGGAAGGGAGCGCCACTGTTCCCATGAGGATTGAGTTGAATCCTCATTCGATCACATTCAAATCCAAAATGGAATAACGTAGGAAGTGTGTTTTCAAACTGTGTCATTTATGTTATGTTATGAAACATTTAGGTACAATGTTTTTAAGAATGCACTTATGTTTGTGTAATTTCTTTGAACTTGTCTCTTTCAAGTGCTTAGAAGTTTTTGGGAGATAGTTCCCGGTGGAATAAATATCCTCTGCTAATAAAGTTTCTTATTTTAAACTTAACTCTGGAGAACTTAGTTCCTGCAGAGGTTAAGTACCATTTGATATTCCTAGGTACTTGGTACAGATAGAAATTTGAGACATGTGTTTTCTGTTTACAGAAAATAATTTCTACATAATATTTTCCTGATTGTCAAGTATGTTGAGTTAATTACAGCTGGGTTTGCTTCAGAGTGCTCATTGCACGACAGGAATTTGTTGTGTAAAGCAACATTTTTAGCTTTATAAAAATAAAAGAGTTTATAGAGTGTGGTTTCCCCCTGCCCCTCAAATTGGTGTTTATTAATTACTTGCACCAACATAGAAGAAGTAGAAATCAATATTTTGGTTAGGGCTTGTAGAATAGCATGTGTGTAATCTGAAATTTATGGGATTTGAAACAATGAATGAAAATTTCATTTCTTGTTAACTTTTAGAAAGCTTAAGTTTAATTTCTAGGGTTTTATGCTTAATAGGAAATAGAATCATGAAGGGGAATGATAAAGGAACACCATTTGTTGTTTGAAAAAGGGGCAGAATTAGTTGATGAAATCAAGTGTCAGTACATACTGTGAGAATGAAGAAGGTAGAATTACAGGTTGCCATGAGAGGGGAAAAATTGTTGAACAGGCACCTTTAGAAGCTGGTTGGACTTTTGAGAATATGAAAGTTACTGATCAATATTTCATATGTGTTAACCAGAAAATGCTAATTGCACATATTTGCTAACAGAATTAGTGTATCTGAAGTTGAAGCAAGTTTTGGGGGAAATTTAAAAGAGGAAAGAGAGGGGAGTTTAGAAAGTATATATTGCTTCCATCCATGTGGATATAAAACTTAGCAAGAACTGATGCTTTGAAAAAATATCTCAAAGTATAGAAGATAGGATTTTAGAAATTAGAAGGCCAGATGTACCATTGACTCGATTTTATGTCTGAAGAAGAATAGCAGAATGTCAGCTTAGTCCTGCAAGAGAGACTCATTCAGTGCTATTGTAATCTCAGAGCAGCTGTGGTAATTTAAATCTTTTTCTTGCTCGGAGGTAATACTGAAGTTGGGGTCAGTCTGACACTTCCAAAAATCTTGTGGCGTTTTGAAGGTAACTAGAACTTACTTGAAGGAGGAGGGAGGAGAAGTATTACATCACTTAAATTTAATAGCAGTATTTTCAGCATGCTCTAAAACGTGTAAGTAGGAGCAGTGATTTGAAGCTTGTCCCAAAGCTGCTATTCTGCAGATATATCTGCAAGTTTAAATGCAGAAACAATGAAAAGAAGAATAAATCAATTTAGGTATTAGTGAGAGCTAATTATTCAAACATTAGAAAAGACTGAAAGGCTGGCGTGCACCTGTCTGGAGGAAGTATTGATTCTGTGCTCAAGTAAAATGCTGAATAACTTCATGACTGAAGATACCGTTCAAGGATACAGAACAAGGATACAGGGAAAGACTTTTAGCCAGTTGCTCCAAGATGAGGCCAGAGAAACGTTAGATGCTGTCAATGTGGCTTGTAGTACAGCATTTAAACCATATAAACAGTGCCTGCTACTACTGTCCTAAATCCTGGTAGGCGTTTTTGGGCTGCGAAGCGGAGTTACCATTAGATTCTTGAACATCTATTTGAAAAAAAGAGGAGAGTTGATGAGATAAACCAGCTTCTTGCTGATATGACTTGATGGGACTGTCCTCCTCCTCTGCATGTGGACATGCAGTGGTCCTGGTTGAACCTTTAGTAGATGCAATACACTGTCACAAAACACTTTCTACTGCTATAATTGAAATTTCTAGTCATGTATTAGCATATTAACAGAAGCTCTCTTCTGCCACTGTAATTGATTCTAAGGTGGTGGACTTTTGCTGGTAGATAAGTAGAAAAGCAAAGTTGGAAAAGCTCAATATATCCACAGGTTTTCTTGTGTCATAAATACATTGAAACTTACGCTGAACATGAGGACTTTGATCAAGGCCCAAGGTGCAAAACAGTGCACTTTATATAACAAGAGAGCCTTAAGAGATGCACTAAACTTATAAAAGCAATTGGAGAGGTTTTGTAGTGATTTGGCAGATTACAGGCAGGTAACTTTACCCTGACATACTCTGTGGAAAGCTAGCTTGATCTAATTACAAAAAACTGGAGCTATACAAGGGCAGAATTGATCAACAGGAACTCCAGAAGCTTTCCATTCCTTAGCTAACATGGCTGATTAGGTACAAAGAGTTTGTAGGCTGAGCACAGTATGGTAAATAATTGAAACATAGTGGAGAGAATCAGAGAATGGTTTGGGTTGGAAGGTACCTCCAAAGATCATTTAGTCCAACCTCCTCTGCAATGAGCAGGGATATCTTCAACTAGATCAGGTTGCTCAGAGCCCCATCCAACCTGACTTTGAATGTTTCCAGGGATGGGGCATTGACCACCTCTCTGGGCAACCAGTTCCATAACCTTGACTTGTACTTTCTTTCCTTGACAATAAAATAAAACTTCCCTGAAATGTTTGCTTGTGAAGAAAGCTTTTCTAGCCCATCAGAACCACGGAAATAATGTTTTAGAGACATCAAATATTTTCACCAGTCTCTGGGAAACCCAAGTCTTATCCAGGATATCAGACCAATTAAGTGTGGGTTATTATATTTAGAGTTGTTGAATCTGAAATAAACAGGTTGTTCAATGTGATGATTTCATGTGAATTGCTCTAGCTGTGTGTTGCACCCAAAGGCTAATACAACAACCAACCAACCCCCAAACCAAACCTATGAACCTGAAATAGCTTGGAAAGGGCTGGAGGTGCTCACACAGCCTGCCGAGTCAACTTGGACAACGGGATATTACTCGAAAAGGAATTGATTAAGGAGGGCTGGTGGTAAGATTTACTCAAAATTAGTGAAGTAAAGGGAACTTCTACATGGCCGGTGGGTGTCAGTGCTCTAGAAAGTTAAAAAAAAAAAAAAAGTTCTTTTATCAAACATATTGTCACATATGTGATTTGTGTGATACTTATATTCTCATTCCTCCTCTAATATTAATCAATAAGGTTATTGAAATGTGAATCTTGTTCAACACATTGTTTTATGTATGGTCGTTGAATCAAAACCTAGATTAAAAATAGTAGATCTGGGAAACAGAATATGAATGTAGGATTTTTCAGGGATTTATAGTAGTCTAGTGTTTTGTAGTATTTTGATCAGTGGCCTGGAAGAAAACATGAAATTAGAGCTGATAAATTTGTGGGTTATGTAAAGGTTGTTCTGAGTGGTGAAGCATAAAGAAGGAATGGCAGCTGTACAGCGTCCTCTGAATTGTTTGGGTAACTGGGTCTAGTATGGCCAAATAGGTTTTTTTAGAGCTGGAGCACAAAGTTACCATGTTGTGGGAGGCTGTAGGTCTAGAATAAAGAATTGTGCTTGTGGAAATCAGTGACCTTAGAAAGGATGACAGGAGCAGAGCAGATATATGGCAGTATGTGAGCCCTGAGAGTAACACCGTAGATATGAAGGCTACTAAAATAAGCTAATTATTTTTAAAATTCTGACATGTATCATAACCATAATAACACAACATATTGAATAAGTACAGAGAGATTAAATCAGGTAGGGGATGTTTTGACCAGATTTAATGTTAGTTTTTCTAAAGAGATCTTCAAGAGCAACAAGGATACTGTTGCGTTTAATGTTGCTTGGATGATGAAGTCACTCGTTATAAAACTGAAAGTGCTCAATTGATTTAGTTTATCACGAGGTATTTAAAAGTTTCTCAGTTTTCTTTGTGCAAAATAGGCTGCGTACCAAAGGGCTCTTTAATTTGGTGGAAAAAGATATGATAGCAGCCAGTGCCTGGAAGTTAAGGAGATTATTTCAAATTAGGCAAAAGGCACAGATTGTTAACAATAAATGTGATTAACCACTGAAGGCATTAGGAAGATGCTTATGACTGTTAAGGGAATTTAGGGTGTCTCCATCTCTCAGAGTCATCAAGTCAGAATGAAATGTCATTTGAAAGATGTGCATGAAGAGTATTTGCACACGTACATTGTTCATGTACTTGTAACTGTGTGAATGTAGATGCCACAAGTGCACTCACACACAGGAGTATTTGCACAGGCCAAACAGATCTCACCCAGTTGTGTTCAGACTGGGTCTGTCGTCTTGCCCAAACCAGAGCTAGTCAAATGATCTGATTACAATAGTTCATTTATAGCACTCTCTTAAATCTATTAAGTATACTTACATATCTCCTGCCAAGTAAATAAATGTGCTTGAACGAACCATGAACTTAAATGAAATCAAATGTTTGTGATCTCTTTTGTTTTTGGAAGCATTATAATTTTTGATGATGGGGAAAGGAGGGGGCTGTATGGAGAAAGACAGGGATGGCTGTTTCATTTCCTGAACAAACTGGAATATCTGCCCCAGTCTTTTTCCTCAAAAATCTGATAACGTGCTCTTGAGAAGTCTGCTCACCATCAGGGAGAGGTAAACTTTATATTGTCAGTGTTGGGGGCTAAGTAGTTACGTTCTGTAAAAATTACTTTTTAACTGGGGGAAGAAATTACACGTGCCCATGGTGACAGAGGTAGTTTTGAGGGTCAGTGGCATAAGGATGCAGTGTCCTGTGTTTCTCTGCCAGTAGGAAATCAGGGTTTCTCTTGTCCACCAAAGGGAATGGTTTCCGTTGTGTCCTGTCTGTCAAAGTGGTGAAAGATGTTGAGAGGGGGAAAAAAGCTCTGAGCCCTCTCCTGCGTTGGCCGTGGCAGAGATGATCTGATTGCCACTTTTCCAGACATCTTCATCTTTTCCCCCATCGCAGGCTGAGTGTGTGCCCCCCGTGTGAGTGGAGGGAGGGCCGTGGGAAATAGGGCCTGCGGGAGGCAGATTTCCTGCTCCATGGCCCTTTTCCCAGGTGCTCCCTTGGCTTTGGTAGGAGATGGGTCCATACCTCAAACAGCTATTATGCAGAAAAGATGTTTCCAGCAAGAATCAGACGTAATATGTATGTTCAGTAGCTCTGGTTTTGGGGAAGGGCAGGTGATGTAACAAATGACTTTCTTATCACTGAAAGAGCTCATCCTGCTGGAAGAAGTCACCTCCTCAGAGCATTGTCCAGCCAAGCGCTACCTTTCCCCCTCTGTTACTTATATTATTATTTTGTCAAGACAAGCAAGGTCTTGTATTCTTTTCTCTGCACTCTTGGGCTGTCCTGTGCAGGAAGACTTAAAGATAAAATCCTTTTGTTGAGAGAAGCTGTTTGTATTTTAATCTTTGAATTTCCTTGCTTTTGGAGGGGGTGTGTCTCTCCTTTTGCGCCTCTCCCTCTTCTTGCTGTTATCTTGTCTGACCCATTTTGCTGACAAAGAGAAGGTACTGAAGAGAGAGACAGAAGTTGTTATAAGCGAACAGTTTCTTTACTTGCACACTTAAACTGACTTTTTTTTTTATTAACAAGAAATGTTCTTCTGGCTTCTCTTTGCAGTTGCCTCTACTCTAGGAGTGTTTCAGATTGCAAAGTCTTTCCCCACACATGCATTTTTCTCCCCACACATGCATTTTTCTCCTCGTCTGTGGCTGTTGTAGGCAGTTGCGTCACTGAAGGGCTGGTGGAGTCTTGCATCTGGCCTGGGGTCTCTCAAATTTTGGAGAGTTAATGCAGTTCATTGTGATGTCCTGAGATTTGGGTGATTGGCAAGAGCAAGGCAGCAGTGATGAGTTACAATCATAGTCTAGACAACATTTTTGAGCTTTGTATGTCATTCTGGAGGGCTGTCAGCCTCCACAGCAGACAAGAGGTGGGAGGACACAAAGCTTTAAACTTGACCCTTCTTTCCCCCCCCCTTTTTTTTTTTTCCTTCTTAAATGTAGTCATTGTGAACTAGAATGGTTCGTAAAGTAATGATCCTTCTATTTCTAAATCTGTTGCTGGTTTCTTTCAGTTTTTAAGTATCCTGGAATGTAGTGTTTCTTAAAATATACTGTCATGTATTTTTAATAGAATTCTCTAGTTTTTCACATCTTGCTGCTTCAACTACAACTGTTGTTATTATGGAAAAATTGCACCATGAGAACCAGAGTAGAATGAGAGATGAAAATGAAGAGGCTGCAATTTAGCTAATGTTTTTTTCCTGATTTCCTTAAGGAAACTCCAAACAGGTATCCCTCAACTTTGAATACTGATACTCTTTCTAGATTTCCAGAAATAATGAATCTTCCTTTTGAACTTTTAACTCCTTTTTTTTTTTTTTAACTTAATTAGAAAGCCCTCATCTTTACTTACAGAAAATGGATTTGAAAGTTGAAATTTCTGATGTCTTTTCCTTGAATAAAAATAGTATTGCTAGCTCAGCTTCACTTTTTATTGTCTTTGGGTTTCAGGTTAGCTGGGTTGTATTTGCTATACTCTAGCCAAAAGAAACACAAGCCTATCCTTTAATAGGCTTTTTGAACTCTCACAGATCCTAGTTTTTCTTTTCTTCCTGAGTGGCTTTTGATGTGTGTTTACTGTCTTAGAAAATAAAAAAGGATGGGGCAGAGGGGAAGCAAACAATTTTTGCCTGCTCCTCTGTGAAGTCCCATCAGTTCCGTGCTGCTGCTCCCCATGAGTGTTATCAGCTAACTCCTCCCCTCTCATTCATGGCAGGGAAGATTGAGCGGAAACGGTTAATTGTCCAAGAGTCTGGATGAGATTTTGGGGATGAGGGAAGGATTGTGGAACTTGGGAAATAAGTATAAGTTTTTCCAACTTCATTGTGTCTTACTGTGCTGGAACTCCTTCTACATCCTACACCAGACAGGTGTCTTTCTCGTGGCTGCTGTGGGGACCTGTCTTTTCTCACCTATATCTTTGGTTGTCTATGACATTATTTAGTATTAGGTTGTAAAAATTGGAAGGGATTACTTGTGGCCTGGATCAAAAAATTGACATCAAGAGTAGTGGTTTCTGGTGTGGCAACTTCATTCCTAGCAGGAGAAAGCATGAGAGAAGGCTTTTACGACTTCATGACAAAGGTGGTTATGCCTCCTTGAGCAGTTTGGGTGAAGTTCAAGTGTTGAGTGAAACAAACACAAAGCAAGCAGGGGATGTGCGTGGAGAGGCTATGTATACCATAAATATGTGTATTTATGGCCAGACCTCCATGGTGACCCTTGGTTACGCAGGATGGGCTGTGGAGGGGGAGCTGCTCTTGTGGGAAGATTCATCCTTAAGTGGAGAAACCAGTGGATGCCAGGAGCTGTGCTTCTTAAGCAGGCAGCAAAGCCTAATATAGATTGGGAACAAAGCAAAAGTTTCTGAGATCAAGAATAAAATAAAAATATTGATTACTTGAAGGAGATCTTGGGGAAAGGTCTGTGTTCTAAGACATCCCAGGAATATCTACTTATGCCAGAGACAATAAGACACAACATGAAAACAAAGGTAGAGGGCTGAAGCATGTGATTTTCTTTTATTAGGATACTAAAAATTAGCCCTTGATTTCAGGCATAGGCGTCATGGCAAAAGCAAATTCTTCTTCATGAGGTTAAAGAAATGATCCATTTGTTCTCTTGGTACAAATTGCTTCACTTGCCTTTGTCACCACATCGAGGTGTGCCTTTCACAAGTCCTGCTTGAGTGCGTTTAGGAGAGGACCTGCCCTGGAGAAATTTCTGTCAGTGCTAGTTACCAGTTTCTCTAGGTCAGGGCAGCTTGTCTTCCTGCTCCCCAGAACAGAGCCTTATACCTTCTTTGCCACTTTAATGCCAGGGACCTGTTCATAGAGACTGTCATTAAATAGGTGAAATATTAAGGACTTGCATGAGGAGGTCTATTGGTATTTTACTTTGAGCTCTGGGCAGTTTAGAAGTATTTGCTATGGGGAGAGAGATGCTAATAGTGCACAGCGAGGGTCTCTAACCTCGTGATATAATTTCTGGTACTTTTGCCCTTTGAGTGGCAATTGCATTGATTTTTCAATTAAAATGAAAAAAACCAAACAAAACAACAAAATGAACTTCAGAAATAGATGCCTCTCTGCACAAACCACCTAATGATGGCAGGACTATTTAAAGAAGGGGACAAATGAGAGGATTAAATATGAGAATGGTGCACGTTTCCGAGGTGAGACATGAACATCCTTTTGACTGGTGTTGTAACTGAGGTAAGAAAGTCTTGGCACAAGGACTGTCTCACTTTGTCAAGTCAAACTGCTATCCCTCCCCTGTACTGGAGCAGCATCCTGGCTGCTGAGACCTTGGCCCTGTGGGCAGTGATGCCAGCTTTATCTGCCCATTCCCAGGGCTGCTTCTTCCCACCCTCTGACTGTATTGTCCCTTGTGCCTGCACAGCTGTTCATGCAACTTTGTTGTAAATTATGTTTGGGAACTGAATTTTGCTTCCAGTTTTTTGTGTGGTTTTTTTTTTTTTTCAGCTGAATCAGTTTGCTGTGCAGGCACGCAGATAGTTGTGCTGGTCCAATTTGGGAATGATGATGTGCAAGTGGGAAAGAGCTGCTGCTGCAGAAAGTGAGTGTGTCTGAGGCCTGAGAAGCTGCAATCAGCAAGAGGGAAAACGGATAATTTAATGAAGGCCAAATGTTTATTACTCTTCTGGTGCCTGTGAGATCTGAAAACTGTCTGTCGATGTCAGGGCATGTCACTGTCTTTCTAATTGGTGGGATTTGCATTTTGTTTTGATTGTCATCTTCAGCTTATCACTGTCTTTTATTTTGTTGCGTTTACTATTTGCATTACTTTCAGCTGAAAGTGAAAGGAACAGCATTCCTAGTGTAATGCAGCTCTGTCCAGATGTTTAGATTCCTCTTGCAGCATCCCCACTTAATGCCTGTGTGAAAAGGCAGCTGGCTGTGGCTTCTCCTTTCCAGAAGTAGCTCAAGAGTTGTATATTACTTCCTTCCTTAATAAAAAGTACCAGGCTTGTGCACCTCAGCAGCCTCAAAGACAAGAGTCAAGGCATAGGAAGCAAGAAAAGGTTGTTTTTGCAGGGGATGTTGGGGTGTGAGAAGTAGCAGGAACAAAGAGTATTTTCTTAAATCAAGAAGTTGTTGTATGAGTGGTGGTGTCGGTTGGGTTTTAAATTTCTTGTCCATAGGTGTCAACAAATTCAGGGAAAGGGAACAAAAAATAAGCCTTACAAAGTCAGTGCCTTTCAGTGCTTAGTGTGTGACTCTAAACAGTGTAAAGCCTTGAAAACTGGATGGTAAGGTGTTTGTTGCATAGAGTAGAAAAGATTTGGGGTTGAAGAAGTTAGGTGCTTTTGAGATGGGATATTTGGAGGAAAAGCTGTTATCCCAGCTTTTTTCCTGATTTTTTCCCTCACTCCTGGTCCTGTTATAGCTGGAGGAGAATTTCCTGGGGAAGCTTTTTTAATTTTTTTTTTTTTGGGGAGGGGGGGGGGAAGGTCTTAGCTCTAGACAATGCATAGTAAGATTTGCCCTAGCCAGTATATTTAAGTTTCTGTCTACTGTAACTTCACATCCTGTTCTCTAAGGAATGTGAGTAGCTAAGGCCTTTATTATGTGATCTGAATTTGTTTATTCTGTAATGACGATAGTTAATGACTTGAGAGAAGTTAGACCCAGATAATGAGTAGAGAACACTGAGGAAATGGATGATCTGCTTAGTCATGCAGACTCTATAAGAAACTGTGGTGTTTTTTAGAGGTGCCTTTTTCTTCCTCCTGTACTTACCATAGCAGTCGTGAAAAATGAGAGAGGAGATCTTGTATTTCAACTAAATCAATACTTCTGGTGAGGGAAATGCTTATTTTAACAGAATGAGATACAGAGCTGTTAACCTCTGCTGCCCAGTGTGGAACCTTTTTGTGAATATGTATATGCTTTTATTGTGATGAGCAAGTGCATCATCTAGAAAATCTTTAACTTTTATCATTTGCCTCCTTCATTCCTAACAGAGAGAACTATGAATGAATTTGAGTGAGATTTTACACCATTGCCAGTAAATCTGCTCTGAAAGTGCAACGTAACTGGTTTTCTCTGTTAAAGAATGCTATTAATTGTATCCAAGAACTCCCATAAAAAGAAGAGTTATAGTTACTCTTCAAATTTCTGAGTTTCAGCCCAGATCAATAATTCTCAAGAATTCCTACCATTACAGAAATGGGTAGTTTGGGTAAAATGACTTGATAATTCAGTAATCTGACTAATAATTCAGGAGGAGGGTTATGTTCCTGTTATGGGCAGCTGAGGGTAGGGATGTTGACTTCTTCCAGCATATGGTCCCCTTTGCTCAGGATGATAATGTGTCAACAGGGCACTAGAAGAACTGGCCTGTCTGCAGTTCCTCCTTGTGCGTGCTCACTGGGTACAGCTGCCAGTCAAACAGTATTTGCAAACACTCAATGAGCTTTGATAGAAAAAGTGGTCACTTGGGGAAAGCGGTTGACTGAAACTTGCGTTTAACTTTGAGGAAAGGAATACCCAAAGGTTATGGTTTTTTCGAAGATCACAGCTGAACGCTCTTTATCGTTCTGCTTCTGAGCCTTGGAAACATAACATTTGGATTCTGCGTGGGTATGAATGTCTCTACAGGATTGTCTGTTCAGTAAGAACAAGTACTCCAAAAGACATTCCTAGCATTTATGAAAATGAAGTGAGTTTATACATTTGGGAGATAGTGACATTTTTACTCTAGGAGTCGTGTCTAGTAGCCAGCAGCTACTTCTGGAGATGACTGTCATGGTGCTTATTCATCATACAGTGTTTTTTAATAATTGACTAATATGTCCTTATTCAATTGAACCTTCTTGTCTCAGCATTGGCTCTGCTTGTGCTCGTTCATAAGGGTAATTATGTCCTGTCTAACATATGTTGGGACTGGACAGTTGGATATGTTTACCAAAAAGGTCTGGTGACCTGCAGGGTATATTAACTTTATGTTAACATTTGTATATGTCGTTAGCCAAACTTGCATTGTGCTGCTTTCAAAACTCTTTTGAAAGGTCAAGTATGTAGAGCTGTATAGTCAAAATTTTATAAGCCAAAAATGTAATATGTATATACTGAGACTCATAGCTCAGTTCCTTTTGTGAATTAATACTTCTCTCTAATTTAGGTAGTTTTTGTGTGAATGCAGAGGGTGTCTTGAATGGTGTGTGGATTGTCCTGGATGGTGAGAAGCAGTAATTCTTTTCCCTTGCAATGGTCCAAACCATTGGGAGGTTTTGGGCCAGTGAAACATGACCAAAGTGGTGCTTCCATTACTAAGGACAAAACCACAGGAGATTATTTCATCCCATTGCTTTCCATGTGAGGTGCCTATAGTGTCAGTCCTAAATATTATCAAAACAAATGTATTTGGGCAGGAAAGATGAGGATTGGTGTGACTGCTTTATTTTGACCTGTTTAGTGGGAAAGGCAACGATCGACAGGTTTTGGTAGCTTTGTTTTCAAAACCAGCAGAAAAGTGACCTTTGTAAGTGGCACTTACTGTAATTTTTTCCAGCACTGTGCAAGCAGAATGTTCTGTTGGAGGGAGTGACTCTGAAAGAAACCCATGTTTCTGACAGATTTTAATCCTTTAATGGATTTTTAATCTACAGTGGAATCCAATTAAAAATAGTTTAATGTCTGATTGCTTGACAGACTGGAGCAACTTGGGTCTAACATATGCTAATTGTCATCTTCATATCATGCAACTTCAAAACTGTTTATTTCTATTTCCTCCTACTTCAGGATTTTTTAGTTTCTTTCTTTTTTTTCTTTTTTTTTTTTTTTTTCTTATGTTCAAGTTTCTTCCGTAAACTGTAGGTGGCATAAGTAATGCTTTCTCATCGCAAGTGGAATTATCATTGCCGGAGGGGGGGTAGGGAATAAAGAGAAACAAAACCACGTTGAATTCTTCTTTTTTCTAAAAACTGTATAAACCAAAACTCCAGGTTTTACATCCAGTTCTGGAAGAGGAAGGAAGATGAGGCATGGAAAACAAGCTCCCAGTCCTGTGCAGCTCTTTGTAGTGCACCGAGGGAAGAGTTAAGCTGTGTTTGCTTTGTGCTCTGTGGATGGCAGTGTGACTGGTGTCTGTCTCACAGGCAGGGGATGGTGGGTTGCCCTGGACTGCTGCTGATGGGGAAGCTTCTTCCCTGAGCACAGGAACGCCGGTAAATCATTCCCCTGTCATGAAATGTGCTTCTCTGGGAGGCGAAGAAGGAAGAGTGTGTGGATGGGGCGATACTGAGGAAACAGGACAGATCAACTAGGCCTTTCAGCATTGGGAAAACATGCAATTTTCATCATTCTGGCAGATGAAAACATTGTTTATGAGCTCTATCTGTTTGTTCCTGTGGGATACTCTTCAAGAAGGTAAGCCATAGTGTTGGCATGGCTCAATGAACAAACCCATAGCTTGTCATCACAGAGTGACAGTGACTGATCTTTACTTGAGAGGGGATTAGCTCTTTGCCTTTTCACTCCTCTCTCTTCCACTGCTTCTGTTTATGTAATTTATTCATGATTTATTACATAACTTTGCTGGCACCTATGGATATAATAAGAGCTTAAACTCCTAGAGGCATCTTTCAGTTATCTGGATCTTCCTTGCTTGTGGGAATTGGCTCACGTCTTGACATAATTCAGGTACTTGCAAAGAGGAGGCTTGGCATACCTCTCCCACGAGCTGACTTTTAAAATCTACCTTTTGGAACTTTGAGAATGGTTATCATTAATGTAGGGTAGGCAAATTTGCCCCAAATTAATCTGCTATATAAAATGCTTTGAATATAATTTGGAATCCTGACATGCCATGCCCTTCTGTTGAGTCTTCCCTATCACTTGAAATTTCTTCCTAGGATTTTATTCCTCTCACAGGTACTGTTTTTCTTCCTGTAACTATAGCACCATGGGCAAAACCTATAAAAATATATATATAAAAATAAAAATATATAAAAAAACCTATAAAAACGCACTTGAAAGCAGCTTTTATCTTGAAATGCTGTTTGCTTTGAAAGCAGAAACAGTGATCAGGGAAGGAAAGTTTCCTTTTCTCAACATTTTCTTGAGCAGGGAACGTGAGTGCCATGTATACAACAGTTGCCAGAGCTAAAAACATAAACGGTGATTCTGTGAAGTAAGAGACAAAATTTCTGTTCATTTGTGATGGTGTTAATCCAGATGAGTATCAGTAATTAACTGGAAGTAAAACTGATCACATGCTTCTTACCTCAGACAGCCTGAAATTTTATGCAATGCAAAACAAACCACTCTTCTAGATAGGGCAGCTCGCTGCCGAGGATGTTACGAGTATTTTAAAGGAAAGAGTTGATTTCTACTTTAATGGGATTAAATGAAATTGTTTTTGAAAGCAATGCACCATCGTTTAGGTAAATAACTATATATACAAACATAGAAATAGTTTGCCTGTTTCTGCTGACTCTCTCCAGAGGTAAAGAGCTGGTCACTGCCTGAAGAAGCCTGTGTGGAGGTGGGCGCTGGCACTTTAGGAAGAGCATTCAAGTTGGGTTTTTTTTTTTTCTTTGAAGGTTACAAAGCATAGGCGCTGTGGGCAGTGGGGTGTACCTGCATCCCTCCCGAGGCACGGGCGAGGGGCGGATGGTGGGTGGGTGAGGGGGGAGCACGGCTGCCACCCCTCTGGGTTGTGTAATGATCTGCAGATGCTGCCATCGACTCGCGGGAGCTCGTTTTGTTCGGGGGCGCAGTGGGAGCCGGGCCTTATGTAATGTTCATTGTCACATTCTCTGTTCCGGCACTCTCCTGTCAGCAGAGGGGAAGAATTAACTCTCCCTTTTCTTTCTTTATGGGCTGGTTTTAGGGTGGTTTTTTTACTTTCTCCCACCCCTTCTCGCAGCAGCTTTTGTTGGTTTTTGTTGTCAGGGAACAAGCAGTTTCTGGCTGATTTTGCTATTGTGGTGCCTTTTAGGAAGGAGAATAAAAGAGCAGGTCCTGCAACTCCTGAAACTGATATATGGAAGTGTTTTTTAAAGCACTCTGTTATTCTTTCTCTCAATTCCTGCTCTCCAAATCACAGTGGGCTGCTTAATACTCGCATCAAACGTGGGCAAAGACTAGCTGCATTGTGCCTGGCTTTGCATGGGGGGACCACACTTGCCCTTCTCAAAAGGGTAGTCCAGGGACATTCAAAACCCACCTGGACACATTCCTGTGCAACCTGCTCTAGGTGGACCTGCTTTGGCAGATGATCTCCAGAGGTCCATTCCAACCCACATCATTCTGTGATTCTGCGAGATGCTCTCCAATTCAGAATTTTACAGGCTGCTGCTTTCCCCTTTCTTCAGTTTAATATTGCTGTAGTAAAGACGTCTTTTAGAGGGGATCGATGCCACTTCATTTTGTTGCGATTAGAACAAGAGGAAATGAAGGAGGAGAATTGTTTTCTTCCTTCCCAGTTAGCAGTGTGTGGCCACCAGTTATCTGTGAGTCACAGCTGAAAAACTGTATTGCTTGAGTCTTAGGAGGCTCAGACTGCAAAGAAAGAAGGGATTTAAATCATGAAATAATCAATTAAGGATGGCTTTAAATGCAGTTTGGGAAAGTTATCGCTTGGGGAAAGAAGTTACTGTTGATTTTTCAGTAAACACTTTTGCATAAACAAGTATGTTTTGCAAAAACGTATAGGGGATCTCCGAGACCAATACTAGTGTTGGTCAGTAATACTGTTGGCTTTTTTTTGAGAAAATATTTATCCTTTTAAGTGCTTTTTCCCCCTCCCCTGCTGTTTTTTACATAATAATTTAAATATAGAGATGTTAACATGTTAGGTAATGTAAATTAGTGAGGTTCTAATGTTTGTTAGAATCAAACTGTCCAAATCCATTGATCTCAGGCTTGTTTCTTATTAGATTTTTGAAACTGAGCAGAAAAAGCATCCATTGTTATTTTGCAATAACATTGCAACTTGCAAACTGTTACAAGATTTTTTTTATTTTACAGAGAAGCTTAAGCTCATGACTTCCTTAATGATCCATCTGTATGCTCTATGACAATTTTTCATTAGTTACTGAAGGCTTCCTATAAGGTACCAGAACGGCGCTAACAGCCATTGAGCAAAAAGATAAGATTTCTTCTGAGGAACCAGCAGTTGCCTTTGTATGCATCCAGTCTGAAGTGTTGGTTTGTGAGCTAAGTGTGTAAGAGGAGTTTTATGGTCCCAAACAACCATTGTATAGAATCATAGAATCATCTGGGCCAGAAGGGACCTTCAAAGGTCATCTAGTCCGACCCCCCTGCAGTCACAGGGACACCCCCAACTAGACCAGGTTGCCCAGGGCCTCGTCGAGCCTCACCTTGAATGTCTCCAGGGA
>BJBW01004177.1:0-46511 GCA_004320125.1 Scolopax mira
TTGCCATCTAATCTGTCTCAGCATTATTCATTAGTTTTCAGTTGAGCTGTGCATTCAGAGCCCCACCTACCTTCCTCACAGAGGCAGGCTGGTGGAGGGATGAGGAGAGACAGAGGAGGCAACCCCAGGGCTACACTAACACCTGTGGGTGCAAATGAAAGGCAACAGCCTTGCTAAATGCTAACGACAACACAGATAACAGGGAACAGGACCGAGGGGCTAGCCAGGCATTGCAGAGGGGAGGAGAACCACAAACACAGCCCATCATCCTGCCCTGACCACATCTATCCCCTGGGTTCATTGGGCTAAATTGCACCATAGATGTCAGCAAACTTCTTCAGGACTTGCCTGTGACCCTCCCAAGGGCCAGGCAAAGAAAGAAGCCAAGGTCCAGCCATGACTGAAACGTTAATTTCTCAAAGAATAGCAATGGAAATCAAGAATACAGTTACTTTCCCCTGGCAAAACCTTTTCTCAGATTTGATACAGTGACTTAACTCTGCTCTCATGCTTCCACTCCTATCACAGGCACCAGGCGAGACCTTCTGGGGCTGATCAAATTTTGAACTTTAACAGTAGATCTCGCCGGAACAGCATAAAACAGTCATTTCAACACACTGGAAAAAGTCACAGTCTTAAACAATGGCAAAATACGCCTCTGTGCCTGGGTCTGTGTTTGCATTTTGTTCATATTTCTTACCATGACTTTCCCTCACCCCCTGGGTCACTGTGCTAGTGGCTGCAACAGTAGGAGCATTTTTGTAGACCACTGAACTGTTCACAGCTGGTGCCTTATCACATGGGTGCTTTTCCCACTTTTCCCATTGCTATCATTAATGCAGCTTATGTATAGAATTGGATACTTTCAATATACTGGGCTTCAACAAGTTTTGTAGCTCCCCTGTTTTTAACTGTCTGGTTTCTTTATGAAATTACCGCTTTTGAAAACCTTTGATTTCAAAATAAATGTAAAATATGTCCGGCATAAATACTACCCTGAAACAATAAATAAAACCTATGCAGTAATGACAGTCTTGTTCTTCCCAGCTGTGCGAATATTCCTGTGGGAGTCAAGCAGGCATAAGTTAGAACAGCCTTAAGGCAGCTCTAGTATGCACCTAGGAGGTGGATGGGTTGAACGGCTGGCATAGGAACAGAGGAATTTCAGGATTACCATAGTTACTGTTTATTCACCATCTCTGGCCCTACACAAAGCACAGATCATGGGGAACTAGGGGTGAAAGCCAGAAACTTTAATATAGAATTAAATTATGGCTAGCAAGGAACAAGCATCAGAAGTTTGGCAATTAGTTCAGCTTACATAATCTCCTCAAAGTCCAGCTGCTTCACAGAATTATCCAAAGTAAACTACCACTGGTATTCCTTCTTTTTACAAAAATAAATAATTTTTTTTTAAATAACCAAAAATAATCCTCACGTGTGGACTTTGTGTCTAATTGGACATACCTGTTTACTTTCACCCAAGCAAAACTTCTCGATTCAGTGAGAGGTTTGTCTTGGATGCAGTTATGAATCGTTTGAATTTTTGTCATACATTTTAAGATATATCATTATGCCACTCATTAAAAATTGGTCGTTTGTTCTGTACCTAAGATGTGTCAAGTCCTTGGTATAATAACACAATCAATACACTCCATCTGATAGAAGACACAAAAACAGGAAGGAGAAAGATACAAAGAAAATGAAATTTTTTAAAGGCAAGTGTGAACAAAAGCAACAAGAAAAGACTTTGAGTCACGTAATTTTCACATACTACCCTAAACTGGTTTACGTATGTGTCTGTGTCCTGGGCTGACAAGAAGCTGGTGAACCTTGGAAGACCTGAGACTTCTTTTGGCTTTGAATTTCAATTTGGAAGTGAAATCAAACCCTGAGCGAGTTTCACCTGGTTTTGGGTTTCACTGGAAGAGGAGGAAATGGACGAGAAGCACAGGTAGCTGTCAGAAGGCAGTTGCAGTGAAAGATGTGAGGTTGTGAGCAGCAGCTTTGAGGGGAGAGTGCTTGTACTGCAAACAGAAAAGTACCATCAGACAAGGAGCATCCACATCCCTGAGTGTATCCCTGATGCTGCTTCATCTAATAGGGACACATAGAAATTGGGCTCAACAAAGCAGTTTTGGTGGTGTTTAGCCAAATGCCTGTCTGTACATGACCCTTCTAAATGGCAGGGGCACAAAACACTTCACCCCATAGTGTATCAGAAGGCGCAGCCAGACTCCACAGATTTTCCCACAAATATTGTCTGCCCTGCAGCCCCGTTCCAAAAAAAAAGTTATGGGATGATAAACTTTTTGTCCCATAGTAAGATAAATGCACAACAGCTGGAATGCGAGACCTGGCACCAGAGGGCTTTTGCCAGCAGGCCCAGGCAAAGTGTGCAGAGCAAGCAGGAATGAAATTACATGCCTCGTCTGTCCGCGCCACGTACCAGCACGGGGCCAACTAACCCGGAGTGATAGATCAGTAATTCATCATTGTAAGGGAAGCAGTTTACAAAGAGCACCGGAATCCTTGAAAGATGTGTAACACATTGATTGAATTCCTCAAATAATGTTTTACCAGTAAGAAAAACCCAAGTGAGATTTAATTATATATCCCACAAAAGAACCCAAAACACATTAAGTATTACAGCTGCTTCCTTACGCCCTTCCCGATTGCTGATTTTTATCAGCAGATTAAAACGCTTCCAGCTGAAAGGCTAATTAACTGATTTCATGTTTTCTGCCTGTCCTGATCACAGGGAAAGTCTACGGTCCAAGGGAAGCACAGTTATAAGCCACTGGAAGGATTACTGCCTGCGCCGCGTCCTTGCCGATGAAAGAAAATGCGTTGGCCTTCAGCTCCCCTTCCCACTCCCTGACACTCACACGCTCAAAAGCTGCAGTGTCTGTCCTCTAGCTGATAGGGCTCCTTTGTCACCAGCTCTCCCTCCTTCCCGTTAAACATTTTCTCTCTCTCGTCTCCACGCACAGACCTTATTCTTAGAAGAATTCAGTTATAAACACGGAAAAGGTTGGGGAAAAAAAAAAACCTTTTGCAAGTTAAGCTGCAGCCTTTCAGAGAACAGACTTGAGCTTATTACTCCAGCAGCAAAGCACTACAGGCATAGAATCACATCCCAGGGCCTCTCTCTGCACACTGCCAGCTTCTATTAGGCTTTTTACATTTTTCCAACCATTTTCCACACATTTGACTGTGTGAAAATCTTAATCACTGAATCAAACTAAATGCAGTGATGATATGGGTAGATATTTTCCTACGCCCTTCAGTACCCGCAGTAAACTATCTCCATATTTATAAAAAATACCTAAAAATGTCTGATTGTGTAACAGTTCACAAATTCACACATTAGCAAAACTCCTTTCTGGCAGACATAGCACTGTGCATGTTTTGGACGAACGTTTAGTTGTCTGTGTGTTTTTATATATATATATATTTATACACACACACATCTCAGTCCAAAACATTCACAGCCTATATAAGAATATCATCCTGTTTTTAATTTTAAGGAATATTTTTTTTTCATTTTTACTCTGGTCTCCTTTTTTTGATTGCTTTTTCTTTCTTTTTTTCTTTTTTCTTTTTTCTTTTTTTTGTTGTTTTTTGGAGCAGTTGCATTTATGGCACAGATCATCATCTTCAATGCAAAACAGGAAAGCTCCAGAAAGGAACACTCTGAATTAAGTCATGTGAGCTTTTGACTTAAAATTAAGGCCTGGTGCTGCACGTACTTTATTTCATGTTCTATGTACGCAGTGGGATTGCTGAATGTGTGAAGTCAAGCATATATTTTGTAGTTTAATATTGAAAGAGCCAGATCCTTAGTATATATTGCATAACATGCACTGAAACAAGACCAGTATTGTACCAGTTTGGAATACGGTCCAAATCAATTATATATAACCCGTCTGAAAACATATATCTGTAAAATATATATATACACATATATTTAATGCATAAGTAATATAGAAGCTGGAATAATATTGGTATAATTATTTGATACATCTGGTCATTTCTGAGTTTTTCAAACTGTACTGTTCAAAGCAAAGCCCAAACTCAGCATTCAAACAAGAAAACAGACCATGGATGGCTCTTACTTAACAGATTTGTGACGTCTTCCATACAATTAAAACAAATAGTTTGACTGTGTGAAAATATTGCAATATAGGAGTCTGGATTAGTTGAGTTTTTCTTTACGTACTGGAAGAAGCATAATTTTTTTTTCCCCTAATATTTTAAAAGTGAGAGAATAATACAACAGCAGTTGGTTGTCTCTTGATAATGTTTTTGCTTGCTGGACTACAGTACCACTTTCCAGACACTCTCAGCTGACTGTCCTTGTTTGCCAGATGTTAGTGCTTCCATCATCTCAATTTTAGCAATTTGTGTCTCTGGCCCATCTCCCAGATCCCTGCCCATGGCATCCCCAGCTGGCTGCTCAGGGGCAGGGCAGGCAGGCTCGCACAGCCTGGGCTACCAGCCAAACAGGTAAACTCTCAGCATGGTACCTGAACCAGCTAAAATCCCCCAGATCCCCTGGTGTACTTCAGTGTTTATCATGGACCAGCGAGCATCCCATAGAGCTGCTCTGCTGAGGGATCAGATCAGGGCTTAGTTGAGTATTTAGTGTAGAGGTGGCCAGATCCAGTGCTCCCAAAAGCCCCAGTCCAGATATCACCAATGGAAGGGCTGGGAAGGATACAATGGTCTCTGCAAAACACCTACTGTGTACCTCAAGTATGCCTGAAGCACAGCAGCCTCACCACCGTGCCACCAGTACTATGTACACCAGGAAAATGTTACTCCTGATATAGACTCAATATAATCTAAAGAAATTCTTAGAAAAAAAAGAAACAGCACAACATTTAGAAACCACTAGGTCTATATTTTGCCCAAAAAATAAATATTATTTGCACTCCAGGACAAGATGTCATCATGACTGCAGCATTGTATGTAATGAGAGAGTAAGTCCAAGCTGCCAACAGAGATGATCCAAAATAAGCAGCACACTGTAAATCCACAAATAGCAAAATTAGGACTTTCACTTACTGGGTTGTTTTTTTGGTGTTTTTTTTTTTCTTTCTGAATGTAGCTTAAAATTGAGCCGAAAATACCTTTTATCAGCATGGCTCTGAAACCCTGTTCTAAACAAGTCCGTTGTGGGTAAGGGAAAAGAATAGACATCTCTTACCACACTTCACAGCCACTGCTCTGGGAAGCCACCTATTTGCAGCACACAAGTAAAAACTGTGGAAAAGCTGAAGACCTTGAAACATCACATCTAGATCCTAATATCCCACCTGATTACAAGTTAGGTACTTACTTGCTGCCAGCCTTGCACACCTGAGAGGGTTTCACAGAGGTGCTGGCCCTCATACTCCTCAGCTCTCAGCGATTCACAATGTCTCGCAGGCACCAGCCACATCCAAGCCACTTCTGGAAGAGAGATAGGAGAATTTTTGAAGACAAAATAACTCTTTTAACTTTTAAATCTTGCTATGCCGAAGATTTCAGATAGAAATTTTATGCTGAAATGAGCATTTACAAGGATCTGAGGTTAAAATACCAGGGGACAATTTTTACAACTCAGTACGAGGTTGAATCCTAGAGCAGTTCAAGATAAAATGTGTTTCCTACTCTTAACTCCCACAAACATCATGAGTAATAGAGTCACACATGCTGGAAAAACTGTCAGTGTCTTCTAATTAAATCCTAATGGGAGCTATTTTCTGGGAACTGCTTTTAAATTCTGGATAAATTAAGCTGTTGCAAGATAATGCAAAGTATTTTCTTTTGTACATAGTAAAATAGAGAAAGGTTACAAATTTGGTGGTTTCCAGCTAAGCAGCTCTTTTATACCTTTGCAGCTTTAAGGCTGCAGCCCTGCAAGATGAACCATATGTTTGGCTTTCCTTATTGCATTGACTCCAATGAGGTTACTTACCATATCTAAAAGTCAATCAATTAAATAAGCCTCTGCCTGGTTAAGATTAATTCCCACATATGTGTTGTCTGGGACACACAGTATAGGTTATTTGATGAGAAACAATTGCTATCTTAATTTGCTAATTTAATTTTTAAAAATATTGACAGCTGCGCTATTCAGCCAGTGCAGAAGTGTAAGAATTTATTCTTGGATGTTGGATTTTAACCCGGCTAACGTCAGCCGTGCTACTTGCATACCCTGGTATAAGACAGGGAAGAATCAGATATAGGGTCATCCAATTCTCTCTAATTTAAAGCTTGATTCAGTTTTACAGACACAGTGTCGCTGCCTACAGTCACTGAGAAAACAAGCATTAAAGATGAAGCTTTGCTGAAAAGGACTTCCAGCTGCATTTCCTGCTGGACGCACTGCACTTTGTTTATTTTATTGTTGCTTGTATTAAAAAAATAAAATTCTTTTGCTTCCTATGAGTTTTTTCTACTCAAAAACTACTAAAAAAAAACCTACTCAAAAAAAACCCTTTAGTGACAAAGCTCTGCTTAAATATTCATGTTTCATTTTGATGTTGATTTGCTGTTTAATTTCATCATCCACTTCACTGGACTATTGTACCCTCCAAAAAAAGACAGTTTGTTGGCAGTTTTTCCCTGTCAAAAAGCTGTAGGAAGCCTGGTTTAAAAATACTGCAAGCAGAAAGCCTGACAACTCTGGGGAAGAAAAAAAAAATTAAAAAAAGGCAAAAAAAAAAAAAAAGATGCAAAACGATGTCCCACTGACTTCCTCATCTGTCAGACATCAGCTCTGGCACCTGAGGAGCCGGGCCACCCACCTCCCTGAGGAGAACCGTGTTAAATGGGGCCACCTCCAACAGGGAGACTGTCACTGCCTCAGTGTGATGTTGACCTACTGTGACAAGAGAGGGAGGAGAAGCAATAAATCAGTCATTGGATGGAGATGACTCTTGATGGTGCTTTCTAAGGAGCTCTTGGAGGGTGCTGCAAGGTAAGAGAGGGGTTGTGGCAATACCAAGGGCTCTTTGGACGCTTGTGCGTGAATGAGGAGAGCTGCCCTGAAAGGCAGGCTTCAGAGGCTAGAGAACAAAGCAGGCAACAGTTTTCCTGAGGAATAACAAGAAACATTTTACGGCTCTCAAATACTGGATGCTGGGTTGGAGGGGCCTCCCCGAGCTCTGGAGGGCAGCTGAGAGCTCAAAGAGGATCCCAGGAGGGTACGTGAGGGGTTACAGTGCCCCAAGACAGCTCCTGCCAGCCCTTGCCAGACTTCCACAGGCATGAAATCACCCTCCAGGGCACAGCCTTTTGCCAGAATCTACCTCTAAACCATGCTCTCCTGGAGGACCATAAAACTACTGAATTTCAGGGCAACAGCAATTTGGCTTGGTCCTGGTGTCTTAACAAGTGACACTGATGGGGAAGGGTTTTCTTTTCTTGGCCAGAACTGCAGGATCAAACTGTTAACAGCCAAAGCACCTAATTTTATAAATGTAGACTTTAAATACACAATGCATGCAGGAATTCATAGGAATTGTATAGTCCCATTGAGAGTTTTAATTTTTGTAAACAATAACACAGGCTTATGAAGCAATCCTGAATAAAAAGACACTTGAGATGCTTCCTGAAGAGAGGAGGAGGTTATGAGAGCTGACAGGCAGAGAGAAAACAGCTCCTGAAAACTTTCAGCAGAAATTAAATAAGTAAACAACTGTCTTTGAATTTCTGGGGTTTTGTCAAAAAGTGATTTATTTGGGTTTTTGTTTGGGGCAACAACAAAAAACTTTCAAACTACCCCACATTTTCAGGTTTTGCTTTTTTATTCCATGGAAACCTTTAAAAAATTATATGCATACATTTCTCATAAGAAAGAATTCAAGAGAGAACTTTGTCCATCTCTAGGGAACAGCCAGGAGATGTTTCACATCCTTAATGCATATTGAAAAAGAGAAAGTGCCTCATGTAGTAAGTAAGCTCTGATTTTTGCAGGCAAAATTTTTTCTTGCCAAGTTTCACACTGAAACAAACTGCAGATCTCCCATATATTTTCTTCTCGGGAATTTTTGCCAAATTTGAAGATACAGTTTGCTTGCAAGTACCACCTGCTGATTTTGAGGAAAACAGGAAAAACTCAAATTTGACATACGACCTCTGAATTTTTTTCTTTTTACAAACAAAACAGAAAACACTTCTCCAGCATCATCACATCCTGAGCCAATATAATTTGCAAAAAGTTAGAGCATTTTTTCTTTTAACTGAAAACACTCTTAGGCTGTTTCCACAGAAACCACATGCAAATGTTTGACAACTTTTGTCTTAAAGTACAAGACAGAAGTCAAGAAAGAAGTAGTAGCTATCCTTTAATTATTTTAATGAAATATTGGAATTAACATCTAAAAATCCAGTGTAATTCTTTTTTTTCCTTTATTTTTCAACATTTGTGCAACCAACCACCAACTGTAATAAGTTGGTTTTAAAAAAGTGAGAGTTTTAAAACTTTTAAGTTAAGTTTTAAAAAACATTAGCAGATTGTTTAGGATTTCTTCCTTCATTTAAATGTATTTTGTTCAAGTTTTGTTTAAATCTAGTAAGTGCCTTCTTTTCTAGCACTCTTGAAGTGGCTGCCATAGCTTCATAGCTCCCTGTAAATTTTCCTATGTATGGACACTGGCATTTGAAAGAAGAGCTGCAGTGTTTCTGCCTAACATATTAATCGCCTCTGCTCCTAGTAATTTATCTTTTCCAATGTCTACATAAAATAAATTACTTGTAATAGCAGCAAAAATAGCTATCGAATATACAGCACTGTCCCACTCTGTATTATTAAAGCCTCATTTTAACAACATGAGTGCAGATCCTGTTGGTCTCACCTGCTCAGCTATTAGTTTCAATTTGTCTCCCAACGCTTGCCAACACGCCAGGGTGTGTGAGCAATCCCAGAAGACCCCTTTGGAAAAATCTCACTACATTCCCACACCTCTGACAATATTTCACTATACCTCAGGGTAATGCTAAACAATCTTTGCATTGTCCTATGCCATCTGTTCAGCATTTTTAAGCGTAACTGCTCCGTATTGGCGTTTCATGCGTTGTAACCAGTTTTGTTCTACCATACCATTCGTTTTTGTCATACCCTTTCCTTCCAGTTCATTTCTTTTTCATCGCCAGCCAGCACTGAGTATCACACAAAAGCTCTGCATGACGCAGCCAGGAAACCAAAGTAGTGGAGGGACCATCGCCTTGCTCTTTATTATTGCCAGAAGCAGTATGTTCTCAGCTCCCTACCTAGAGGGACCAGCCTGCATTGCTTCCAGGAGAGCTAGTGGATACGGTGTGATAAATCACACAGCTAATAACAGGATAGCGTGCCCACACCACACAGGCACTGCATCAAAACCAGGTAAGGCACTCCCATCGCAAACTCAGGGTAAACCATCACAGTCCGGTTGTGCCCAGGTGTCCTGCACCACAGGGAGGGAGCACATCCAACTGGGCACATCCTCCTTCCATCCAGCAGCCGTGTGGTCAAAACCAATTTGGGCTTTAAAGCCCAAGAAAACAACTGGGGGACTTGGACACTGCCACATGCACCCACCTGCCACAGGGTGACCTGCTGCTCCCCAGCCTTGGCACTGAAGCCCAGTGCTCCCTTTTCACCCCACCAACAGCTCGCCCCGAGTCTTCAGCCCCATGTTTAAGCATAAATAAATTACATTGGGCTTCCTCCTTTGCGAAGTATTTTGGAGCTGGGAGTGAGGATATTATGTAAATGCTAAAAACATGACTATTGCACTTTTTCTGCTTGAATTCTGACATTTTAAATGGAATTATTTAGTTTAAAAACTCCTAGCTTTTAGACTCTTCAGTGGACACCAGTGACTACTTTCCCTAATAATTCATGTCTTTATGTGCTCACTAGTATCCTAAGTGAGTGCATTTCCAGACCTGAGGAATAATAACAAGGTTTCATACCAAGTTAAGATCAAAAGTTTCCTGGAAGAGTTGGGAGGTTATTGTAGTCATAATTGAATTCAAGAATGCCTTAATATTAATTTAAAAAAAAAGCTTAAGTTGTTTGGAGTATTCACGCACTATTTATCCACTTCTGGAACAAATCATAAATTAATTGAAAAGCCTGCTGAATTTGCCTAATCAACATCCTGAACTGAGATTTTTGACATCCTGACCATATCCCAAACGAATATGTTGTTTTATTAGTTGGGGTTTTTTTTTATTTCTTTGCCTTTCTATAACTCTGTTCACTAACTTAAGCCTGACCACCACTATTTTTCCAAATGAGCACATGTGGTGACATCCATCTCCCGTAACCGTTGACCTCAGGAAGTTAAGAAAACAAACGGTTTCAAAACCACACTGTGAAATATGGCTGCTAAGATGGCCAGCACATTCTTCTCATTTTTCATTAGCCTCTCCTGTAGCTGTCACAGGACAAATCATCCAGCAGGAAACAGCAGCCGTGTCTCGATACAGCAAAGTCTGGTAAGGCTTAGATCTATGGATAGACTTTTTCAATATAAGGTAGCATCTCTTGGGCACATCCTAAACCTGGCACTCAGAATACAGTGAGTGAATTTGGGCAAAGGCTTCTGCAGGGTGTATCATGGATCTGTTGTCCCCCTGGGGTCCCAGAGTTGCCCTAGACAGAGACAAGCACCCTACACTGCTTGGGCTCCCCCCCTCAATGCCCAGGGAAACATTTGGACAATTCCATCTTCAGCTCCTTATGACCCTGTGCTTCAACACCTATAAGAGAAATTTGATTTGACAATTTTTCTTCTGCATTGATGAGGTTCTCTTTTATATGTGACCATGCCCATGCACCTCACTTTCATTGTGATTATTCATCAGTGAGATGGAAAAGACTATTTCCTACTTTTTACTCACTATTTCTCTTCATGCACATATGCCTTACCATAGCATCAGGTGCCACATCTAAGACCTTATGTTCCTCCCCTTCTTGGTACTGGGCAAGTACAAATATACAAATTCTTGCATTGGTGCAAGATGCTCTGAAGCTCTCACCTTTTGTGTAGGCCAGTAAAGGTGGAAGGGGTGGCAGCCCTTGGTTTGCAGAGGGAGGAGTGAGTTGCGCCACCATCGCTGGAGGTATTTAAAAGACATGTAGATGTGGACCTAGGAACGTGGTTCAGTGGTGAACTCGGCAGTGTTAGTTTAGTAGTTGGACTCGATGATCTTAAAGGTCTTTTTCCAACCTAAATGATTCTCTGATGCACCCCCTCAGGACAGCGTGCTGCAGCCAGCAAGGTACCCCAGCTTAAGCCCTGCCCAGGGCCCAGGCAGGCAGCCAGGCACTGCTGGGGGACAGATATCCATCCTGCAAGGAGATGAAGGAATAATTCTGCTTGCCTTCCACCAGGCAGGTCGAGCTGGCTGTCCCACACCACCAGTGGAGAAACGCAAAGCAACCCCAATAGGTGTTAATGGTTTCAACCAAGGGGACACTTAACAGGAGCTGCTTAGCTTTGCTCCCAATAAACAAAGATAGCTTTGGTGTGACTCTGTGTACTTGTTAATTGGAAGCTTAATTGTGTCCTTAAGGCAGAAGCCTTGAGTTCAGGGGGTTTTTTTGGGGGGGAGGAATATCCATAGGGAATCTAGTGAAGTTTGTTGTTTAATTTTTTTAAATTTTTTTTAAAAATCTGAACAAACAGCATTGTTGTTAGGTGAGTCCCAGCGGGAATATCAAGACAGCAAGGAAGGATGGATCAGAGCCAGCCACTGAGGGAAATAATACCTCACATCTAACCAGTGGGAAGTTCACAGACAGAAAGGTTCCTGAAGCTGTACTTCTAATCCAGCCCTATCTTCAGTGTAACTGTGAAAAGCAAGTGTTTGGATCCATATGAAATCATCAGTTTTTCCATAGTCAGAATTGTCTTTTGCCTTCACAGAGTAAGAGGTGAGGTCCCTAGGTCTAGTACTGGTATTAGAACTGCCATGACAACTATACCTATTCACAAGAACTAGAGACACCACCATCAATATTTTAAAACGTCTAACCTGAATAATGTTGCTTCCACATAAAAAAGTCCCGTATCCAGAAACTACTGCTAACTGTTTTTTGAATTGGAGAATTCATTTGACTGACGTTAGGCTGCTCAGGACGATCAGGTATATGCCATTATTATTCATATCCAGGCTTATGAGATATAAAATGCATAAATGTGAATAATTCTGTGCAACCCCCTTGGAAATAAAATACATGTATTAGCCAACAGCATGTTTTAATAATTAGAGGACATCAGCCAAGGCACAGCATAGTGGTATTCAGTATGTATCACAACAAATTTTTCTTTCCCTTTTCCCTAACTCTTTCTTCCTCTCCTGTTTCTGTTGCTGTCATATCACCTTTCAGGGTGAAGGGAAGCATTGCTGAGCCTCTAACCTTTGGTGCCTGAGGAAAGCTCATCTCCAGCTTCCAAACTGTACTTCACCCTCCCCAGGTGGGAATGAGGATTCCTATGAAATGCAGCAAAATCAGATCAGAGAGAACAGATGACAGGCCCATTCTGAGGGTTTGTGTGACTCCTCTTTCAGAGACTTCTCAGAATCCAGCCAGAGAAAAGCCAAAAGGATTCAAAAATTATTGAATCAGTCATAAAAAATTCAGGACATTGGCTTAAAAATCACAGCATCTCTGAAAAACATATCATACCAGAGCAAAGCAACAATCCCTTCTAATTCTTTCATTTGCCTTCTGGTTTCTGAGCAATTTGTATTCACATAGCATCTTTAAGCTTTGCTTCTTAAGGACTAGATGCAGTTAATCATAGTAATAATAAGAAACAAAAACAACCCTAAGAGAAATTCTTATGTGATTACACATGTCCATGAACTAAGACTTTAAAAACCAGGAGAAAATATGGATACACTAATAAAATCGTGAGCTGGCAGTAACCAGCTCACCCTTTGTTTGGCCACCTTTCAGTGTGGTTTTCGTTCATTTGACAAGCAGTGCCTTCTCCTGGCATTGCCATGAAAATCCATATTTTCTGATAAAACATTCAATGATATCTCAAAAATATATACTTCTTCTTCCATACATCCACCTAAGAGTATTTCATAAAAGGTCATTTGGATCAGCACAATAATCTCAAATATTGTTATTTTCACAGTTTGCTAACTGTATCCTTCGCAAGGTGATGGTTACATTTCAGAGCACCTATTCTCAGTGGTTTTAGCTGAAGACCCAGCTGTCCACTATGTATTCAGCTATTCATCTGTTTCCCCTAGCTGCCCCACACTGCCTGCATTGTCCAGAGTCTTTGCCAGCAGCCCTTGTTCACCAGCCAGCTCCTTCATCCCACAAGCCTGGTCCCACACCATCTGTGTCCAAGAGCTAGCATTTGACTCACACTCCTTGATCGCTACCCTGAAAAGTCTTTGGGAATTTTGTATAGGTGACAGGGGCTATTGAACTGTCAACAACATGTAACTGTGTGAAAAAGAACTTCTGCATCGCTTCCTTTTTATCTGGACTAATGGACATCATATTGTCATGTCAACAGGAGAAATCTGAGTTGTTCTTTCCCTTTTTCCAGCAGAGACAGAGGAAAAACATACCTCTGCATGCCTCTTCTATGTCCTTCCAGTTTTTTTTATTTATCTTGTATTGCAAGAGCTTCCTTAGGGTACGGACTCACTGTCTACTTTTATTATGTTAGCACACCAGGAAATCATTTGGGGTCAGATTTCTGGACACTACAAGACTGTAATAGAAGTGATCAGAATTAAAAAAAAAAAAAAAAGCAGCCCATCAACTACAAACACATCTTTACCCCAGATTCCTGGTTGGGAGAAGCTCAGCAATAAGACCTGCACTGTGAACTGTGGAAAGTTCAAAGAGTAAGAGCCTGATGCAAAGCCTTATTTATTGCAATTCTGATCTACTTCTAATCCACCTTGCTCTAAAGACCACTGCACAGCATAACACAGAGCCTTCAGCTAACAAAAAGTTACAAAAAACATTGATTTCTCTAAGCAACATGAGCTGCCAAAAATGCATTCAGCCTCTGTGGAGAAGACCTTCACCTCTGGACAGAGCCCATTGGTGCACACCCTGTTAGCAATTGCCAGCTCTTAGAAAATGACTTTCATCTGGCTGCAGAAAACGTGTATGGAAAAGTGAGCCTGGCAGCCCTTCTCAGAGCTTTACTCACTGCAGCTTAAGTGAGATAACCATCCCTCCTTCCACTGTCCTCTGTCTTGATTACACACAGCATCTGCCGTACGAGAAGGATGCTTTGCGTAGCCTATCCCCGTTACTTTCTGTTTACTAACTTTCAGGTAAGTACATTTATTTCCCAGCTAGAGATGGGAGAGGGGCTTCCCCTCTCCTCTTACTATTCTCATGGATAACTAAGAGGTTTTATTATTTCTTTTTGTTATGGGATGGCGCACAGTGAATGGCTCCTCAAAGTGTTCAGTTGTTGCTCACCTGGGCATTGTTTTAACTCGTTAAAGATAATGCTCAAAGGACTTAGATTTGATTCTTATTAGCACACACAAGTAAATGTAATGAAAGCAGAGTAATAGAAAAAAAAGAAAGAAACTTTTGTTACAGCCTTATTGACATGAATAGCTGCTTAACAGTATATGCCGTTCATGCACACAGCATCTGGGTAGCTTCTTAGAAGAGGTGTCCACAGAGGCTGTCCTACCACCAGCCTCTTTTCCTGCATGCCTCCAGCTCTCTGCACATGGTGTGTGTTACTCCTCTGCATCTCAGTGCCAGTTCTAACTGGACGTCAGTTTTCCTTAATCAAGCAAATCGGTAGCTGTCTCTGATGCTCCCCTCAGGTTCTGCCCAGCATCACTGGTGACAGTGTTCAGGGACAGAGAGCTGCAGAGCTGGCTCAACATACCTCAAGCCATTGGCTGATCTCTTTTAGGCAGTGTCAGACCTTGTTTTTTTTTGAAGCTGGTGGGCTCAGACAGGCCCCAAAACAACAACTTTTCTGATAGGTAAGTAATAACCACAAGGAGAATTAGGTTTAGTAGTTCCAAGTTTCTTCTTGATGAAGGCAATAATCTGCCCTTTACCAAGCAGCTTGAAAAACACACTTTCATGCCTTGAATAGGCAGAACTTCACACTTGCTACCACCCATATTGCCTTTGCTCAACGAGGTGTCTCTTTTACATAAGTAAAAGCAATAAATGCTCAACTACTGTTTGTTATTTATTAACTTCCTAATTCACTTGGAAAGGCGTGGTAGGATCAAATCACACCGAGGAAGTGTTTGGGATAGCAGCAAGAAGTGACTGTGAGTTCTGAGAAACTGCATGCACCAATGTCGTGAGTATTGCCAGAAAAATTTTTGAAACTTGTCCGAGTTGCTTAAAACAGAACAGGCTCAATAAATACACCAAAAAATTCTCTTGCAGCAACTATACTCCTCTTCCTCACTATAAATACAAATAAACATCTTATTCATAAACTCCAAATAGAGATACTTCTGCTTCAACACTTGTAGAAGCAGGTGAACAGACATTAAAAGAACGCTATGTGTAACTAAGGATTATTTAGATTTATGCAAAAGCACGGCAAGAGAAACCTGTATGCAAGTTTTAGATTTTGCTGTCTAGGGAGCTAGTTTGTTCCTTTGAAAGTAACCTGTCTTAAATAACCCTATAATAATGAAATACTATTAGGACTTAGACAAGCATCCTTCATAATAATTGTTCTAGCCCTGGAGAATATTAAAATTCACGTCTTCTACTACACTATCCCATTCAAAGATTTCTTCAGTTGTACTCTGTCAGGAAAGAGTTTACCTCCCATGCACTAATTAATTGTCTGCCACATTCATTGGCTATAATTAAGTGCAGTTTTCAGCTGTCCAGAAAGTAAATGGAGTTGAGTAATGAGTATCTGACTAAGCCATTTGGCAGGTGAACCCATGGATGAACAACCTGTGGTCACTAATGGACTAATCCTGGAGTGAAGATTCTATTCATGTTACAGACTTTACACCCCCTGCCGTTTTATATCTTCTTAATCATACTTTAATCTCATAATCAGGCAAAATGATAACTAATCCCTTTGGAGTGATAACAGGTTTACAGCTCACTGTAAAAGAGACCATAATAGGAAGCAAGTAGGGACTAATCTTCAATGTCCCATCTTGCATTAACAGGGATAATGGCGGATTACAGAACATGGGCACATATGCATTATTCCCACTGCTCTCACTGAGTAGTAACAAAAATTGCTAGAGAGAGATGCTAGTAATCACTAAAGGTACATGTGAGTTAAGCACGGCATGAACTGGGGCTGAAGGATTCAGATTCAATTTAATGCAGGTCTTCAAGGCACAGCTATAGGTAGAAATCATGTGGAATGGTATCAATCCACTCTAATATTAGCATGCAGGATGAGCCAGGCTGTTCCTTGACAACATATGGTTTATGTATTACAAAGCCTAATCCTGCACTATGGGCCAACACAGAAAAGGTCATGAACTTGCTTCCTACCTTTAGGGTCTTACCATGGTCAATGGATTAGGGTGGGGGACTTAGGAACTTTCCTGGAAATGCTCAGAGCCTTTTAAGAAAAACAGCTTCCCAATTTTCTCTTTGATCATAATTTTGTTTGCTTTATATGTTTTGAAGACTCTCTGATGTGACAAACCCTTATTCTGCTGCTTGCATCCAGATACAGTTTTGCGATGAAAAGCTTTGTTCTTTTCCAAAATTGCAAGATTTGTGATTGCTAATCTACTCTGCTATTCATCTCTGCATGAAGTTATCAGACCTTGCTCTTTACTGGCTTCCACTGATGTGCATCAGGAATCTTTCCAAAGATATGACACTCCAATATTGAAGTAAGCGAAAGCAGGTCCAGACCCTGCATGCTTCCTAGAAGCTACTTCAAGATGAGGAGACTTTGTTCTTTATTTTGTTGTGATTGTCTTTCTGCAATGCATGTTTAAAAAGTTTATTTCTAGGCAATTTTAGCTGGCATTCAGCCACTACTCTACAGGGAGCTGTGGAATGGGTAAGCAAGGTATTGTGTCACTGCTGCAGATGAAACGGTTAAGATCATAGTCCTGGTTGTTTGGGGTTTTTTTGTATATCGTTAGCTCTAAGATTGCACCAGTTTTGACATACCAGCGATTCAAAATGTCTTACACACTGGTATTGCTCACAGTAACGCTCTCTAACTCATTCCTGTTGAACCATACAAAGCAATGGCTGGAAGCAATTAAAGCATTCCTCTGCCCTCCAGCCCCAGCAGTGTCATTCAGACAAGAGGTTCTGAGCCCTTTCAAGCCCACCATACATTCCCCAAATTGGAGATTTTTGAGGAATAAACTCTCATTTTTAGCACAAAGCCACTGGATGCCAAGAACTGCCATTGTGCAAATGACATGCTCCAAAACTCGTTTTACTATTCAGATCCCAAATCCCCCATTTCCTGTTGACTTTCATTGCTTAAGCTAATATCATTCAGCCTACTCTTTCAACTGGGTAGAAGGGCTTAGTCAAACCCCACTGCAGTCAGAAGAACACAGCGCACATGTGTAACAGAGTAGAAACTGTTGGCTCAGAGCATATTCATTTGTTGTGTGTAAGTCAGTAATAAAAAACAAATGCAGAGACTTCATTTTATATATAATAAAAATACTGCAATATTTTATGTGTCTCATTTTAGCAGCCTGTTTTTAAATAACAACCTTATTTTTTTCCAATTGCAAATCTCTGAACAGAGGAGCAAAACATTAAAAGTATTTTTAGTTTATGGGCTAAGCGTCCAGCCCAGCAGTTTGCTAGTAATATATGTATACTGATAATAACCACAACGAGCAGCGGATGCAATGCAGCCTCCGTTATTTCACTCCCCTCTGCAAGAACATATTCCTCCTGTTAAAAATTCAGATGTCAGCCAGGACTGCTAACTGCAGCGGTTCACACTTTCCTGAAGAGAAGCGAAATGGTAGATTGGCCTTTGAAATGCCACAAACCCTTTTTGAACACCACACCTAAACTGCTCAGGGAACTCAGGGAATGGCACTGAAATTTTATTTTTTCTTCCTCAGATAGTTGTTTTTAATCAATAAGCAGGGTAGTGTTGGAAGCTTGTCACTTTGCCCAGGGAGAAATAGGTACAATTCTCTGACCACCTAGGGTTGTTGGTTTTTCTCTGTGAATGTCAGTGATGAGGAGGGACCTCCTGAGCTTAAAAAGACATTCAATAGGATTTAAAGATATGTAAGTGAAATCATTTTGCACGTAAACACATCCCACCTCTCCAGAACATTTGGTTTAACCTCCTGAGAGGACACTGATTTCTGCAGAGTATGGTGTGGGTCTGACCCACAGCCAGCTGATGTGGGCAGGAGTCCCTCCTGGACTGCTCCAGGTAGAGCCCATACACCAGGCTGCTTGAAGCACAGGCAGGGACAGCAAGCACTGCAGAGCAGCAGGTAAGAAGTGTTGGTTTGCTTATAAAACGTTAGGGTGCTGTGCAATGAATGTACCGTAGGTGAAGTCCCATGAAAGATGTCAACCCAGAGCTGCCATAAAAAAAAAAATAAAAAAAAAATGCAGACAGTTCAGTGCAATTACAATGTGTCATAACAATGTTTTTCTGCTGTGAAATTGTCAAATTGAATTTGACATCTCCACAGAGACTCTCCAAGTCATCTTGGTATCATTCTGGTAAAATCTGTAGTGAAAGACAATAGCTTTCCTGGAAGCAGATGGGCTTAACACCTTCAGAAATGAATTTGTCAGCAGGGTCAGACTGGTTTACTCCCAAATCACATAACCGGTGTTGACACTACAATATATCCCCTCCCCCTCCTCCTCCAGTTACTGTATTTTGATAAGAATGTATTTTAGGATACCACTGAGCATTGAAAAGGAATAATCATCATCTTCTAAAACATGTTCTCTGTCCCTACAGAGGCTGAATTGGGAGAACTGGGATCAAGCAGCCCTTTCATTTTCCCCAGCCAGAGGTTTGGAGTGAGCAGGGTGTATTGTTTCCCTCCAGTCTTCGGAGGTGAAGACAAATTAGCCTTTGCTTCTGACAAATTGGATTCTTGTTTTCAATAATGAAGTCTCCTAATTGAAAACGTAAACCCTGATTTGAAAATCCCTTGTGTTTTCACACTTCCCTTTTATCTTATTTGTGCTTCTTCACTTCATCATCTTTGAAAAGCATTTACAGAAAATGAGGCAGCCCCAATGTCTCCCATTAAAATAATGATAATCATCACTGGATAGGCATGACTTCACAGGTGAGGACAGATTAATGAATTCAGAATAGAGACAGAATGAATTCAGAAAGAGACAGAAAACAGTTTTTATCACCAGCCTGACTTTTTCCCCCTATTGTGTACTTGGGGTAGCAATTAAGTTGTCCTGTTTACACAGAGATGAGTGTCCTGGAATAAAAACACCAGTCAAAGTGGGAAAGCGTTGGTGAATCTCTCACTGGGAAAGACCCCCACTTAAGTGTCAAAACCAACAGAGCCACACGCGACACGGTGGAGTGCAGCTGGAAAGCACTGCTGGGCTCAGCAGCCCCAGGGCTCGCTCTGCCTTGCCCTTCTCCTCCCAATACGACCGTGCCAGCAAGCCAGCTCCTGACTTCTGATTGTTGCTTCAAGAAAAGGGTCTGAGAGGGCTCTTCTGAAGTTTGCTTTGTCAATAAGCGTCTGAGAAGTGCTCTGGGATCCAAGGCTTAAGTGACTGTCTGTAGACAGTACAAACCAACTCACTCCTCTTCCAAAACGGAGGAGGAAGAGAAGGGTGTGCTTTCCCCACAGTAATTTGTGGGGGGATAGGGTGTTCCTCCAGAGAGGAGAAGTGTCATATCTTCCCTTCCTGTTTACTTTGGGCCCTGGAAAGCACTCACTAATTAAGCAGTTGTGCTGCCCCCGAGAAACAATGAACAAACCAGCCAATTAGCCCCAATCCATTGTTAAGCTTGAAGCCAACCCACAGCAGCATTTTTCAAAGCAAATTTCCTTGCTAGTGACTTTATTTTGTTACCATTTTTACTGCCATCTAATTGAAGCCACTGATGGCTAATTGCTTCATTTATCATCAAGTTTACAGGCCACACACTGCAAAACTAATTAGAGACCAGACATTGTGCTTCAGCCTCCCTTTGAAATATTGCTGGCATTTACATGTAGTTCCAATTCATTATGTTTCAAAGAAGCTGAGAGCGGGAATGAGAAGATTATTTCTAACAAACAGCACTGAGATCAGGCAGGCCCAGACTGCGCTTTAACACAACTATTTTATGCTTACTGGGAAAGGGGGTGGAGGAAAGTTAGCAGTTCCCCCACCCCCTCCACCCCATCCCAGTTTGACACTACGAAGCACAAACCCAAAACCCACATAATGAATCTTGTATAAATGGTAGCAGTGCCTGCACAGTTCTCCACCGTACCGATTTTCACAGGGAAGTGGTGAATTTTGCACTTGAGGTGAGAAATACTGCCCTAAGGACTTAAATCTGACAAGTGCCAAGGTCTTGTGAAGGTTCCTCTGTTTGGCATGGAAAGAGGGGAAGGCAGACCTCGGCATTCGCCACATATTGATTTGACAATAAATCACCTGAAGCCTGCAGACATTTGGCAGGCCTGCAAAGAATTGTTGTTATTTTAACTGAAATCTGATAGATTTTCTACTTTTAAAGCATTTTCAGATAAATGCCTCCAATTTGGAGCCAGCTTCACTCTTGCTTTGCTAAGGTTTTCCCACTAACTTCACTGAGGCTACCCTTTGGACTGAGATACACAGGATCAGCTCCAAGCAAAAATAAAGCTTATTCTCTTTCCTGCTTGTTGTTTGATATTCTCCTGTTGCAACTATTCCTCTTCCTTCCCCTCTTTAGGTCCCCTACATCCTGAGGGGCTCATTTCTCCCTAAATAAACTTAAAGCACAGAAGTAAAATGCATTTGTTGCCTGGGAAACATGCAATTCAGCATAAGAGGTGGCCATCCTAAGAGAGCCATAGACCTCCAAGGAAGTTTTTATATCAATAATTGTAACCAACCAGAAGTACCAGGTTAGTAAAATATTCCCGGCTACTTGCTTGTTACTTTTCAAAATATTTGATGAGTTCCTCATTATAGCCCATGATTTATTTTGGGCTTACATAGTCTTGTTCTTCATTTCAGAAATGCTTTACTATAATAGTGAGAGAAATTGACCGAATTTCAGAAGGGAGAAATCACTGGCTGGGGATTACTGGTAAACTCTCCATTGTATCATCACTCTGTCTCATTAGCTCCCATTTTTCACTTTTGATCCAACAACTATTTCCTACAACACATTGCTCCTTTGAAATAGTCCTGTCTCCTTAAGCCTTCCAAATGCCACTAAATATCTTGTAATAGCATATGATGTCCTGCTTCTGGCACTGATAGTACTCTATTGACAACAAACCCTCTCTCTCCCCCCCAGGAAAAGAGCCACACCACTATTTTCCTCTTAGAACTACTCAGAGGGGTGTCCCCCCCTGGGGAGACCGAATAGGTGTGCTCCAAGAAACACGCCATCACCTCGCACTACAGGCTTTTTTTCCAGTTAAGTTATGATGGTTCCTGAAGATCCCAGCAGTGATGGTTTCGCTTCTTGTCAGATAAGGAAATTATTATTAGCAGGGCAATAAAATTGTCTGTTTTCTCAGACATGAATCTAGAGGCATGCATACATTCAGTCATGCATCAGTCTGCTGCAGTGCAAACTCTGTGAGTATCTTATACAAAATAAACTGTATACCAATATATGATTATTAGATTTCTCAAGGATTTCTTCCAGCTACTTCACAGTGCCTGATGATGAAAGTAAAGCCAGAAAGGGACAACATCCACCACTTACACCCAACCACAACCTTTCACACAACGGCACAAAAAAAATATAAATGCAGAGAGCTTTATGCTTGGAGTAGAGAATCTTGCAATAATCAAAGTCAGAAGTCAGGGAAATTATAACAATAATCTACTCCCAAAAATAAAGGTTATAATAGGTTTAAAAGCTTATCTTTGTCTGAGATTAAAGGATCATGTGTAACAATTAATCCTGGTTGAATCCCAGTTTTCTGAACTGGGAACAGGAGATCCTCGAGCAGTTTACAGGGCTGCCTCCAGCTTTCATTAACAGTAAGCATCCTTTCTTCTGGCCCTTTTTTGGATATTTTTGTGTGCATTAACGTTATTGCCACAAGGGTTCAAGAGCATATCTACCCCAGTTGAAAGCAAGGTTGAGGTGGCATCTATATATGGATTCCAGTACAGCCAAAAAAATTAATAAAATAATCTCAACTGCTCTGTAGCCCTCACAGATATGCTGGCCATTGCAGGAAATGCTAACAGCTTTAAAAACCTCATCATTAAGCATTGCCTTGTGATAGAAAAGCAGTTTTCCCAACCTACCTTGATTTTTGGGACAGTTTCCCAAACTATCTTTTCACCAAGATTTATAAGCAAGCTTAAAAAGAAAAAACTGATGGGCTTTATCAACAAAGCAGAGACCCAAGCTTTTCCCGCTTCCTCCAGCCTGAAGCAGTTTACTGTTTTAACATTCTTCTCCAGCATCCAAACTCCAACCCGTAATTTGATCCCTTCAATGACAATAAGAAAACCAGTCTATGTTGCTGCAGAAGAAAAATAAACCAGCAATTAACAAGTTCCTATATGTTTCCTGTTTACATAATATAGCTCTTTCACAGGGCGAAAGCCCGGAAGAAACTGATAGGCCTGGAAAAGATTTGCAATAAAAGCTATTCAAAATATGCCTCGATGCAACTAGACCAGTTGTTTCTTCTGTGAAGAGTGTAAAAGGATAAATGTGGATTTAAATGCTGTCAGAACTGGCTAGAGGTGGCAGAAAGGAGAGCTTTCTATAGATACCACCTGTGAGAAAGCTGTACCACTGGCAGCGAGCAGGGACGTTTCCCATCTCAACTACTTTATTTAAGACTATATGCAAAGTATATTCATTTTCCAAATGTATTAGAAATTACTATTCTTAAAACAGGATAATAGAAATGGGAGGTGTTGATTTGCTGCTGCTCATTTTTTAAGAAGCCCTCAAGATAACACACTCATTGACAGTCTTGTCACATCTCCAAGGTAAAAAGTTATGCTTGATATCTGCAACGAGAACTACTACACATGATGCCATTTGGCTTGTATGCTTGAGTACTTAATCAAACCAAATCCAAACTGATTGCTGTTATGCAGTATAGTATGTTTTAAGGTCTTCAGTAATACCCACTATGTTTTACAGTTATCTGATCTTATTTTTTCTGTTATTTATGGGGTCTTAAGCAAACTGCTAGCCACTTGAAACACTCATAGTATCAGGTATTTTTCCCCTCACCCCAGTCACTTGTTTGACATTTTTAGTTTTAGTTTATAATTTTAAATTGAGAAAGTGAGCTTTCATTTTAAGAGAAGACATGAACTGCAAGAGGAACTTTGACAGCTCCCTTCATCTTGAGGTAGGGCCATAGGAAGAGGCCATATAGGAGTAGACCATAGCCCAGCTGTCTCTGACAGTAATCAGCCCAAGCAAGGCACAGGGTATAACAGCACACCCACCGCATGAAGAGTCCACTCCAGTACCATTCCCACCATTAGTTTGCTGGACAACATCTCCATCACGCTGTACCATGATTTCTCATTTAACAGGAGCTTAGCATTGCCTGTCTTTTTTATAAAACGTTTCATATAAAACATAAGTAAGTCCTGTAGAAGATTCAGATAATGAACTTTTTGCTACAATTGTACAAGCAGAAGATATTACAAAAGCTACTACTGGAGATATAGTTAGTGCTAATATTCCTGGCTTGTCTTGGTTTGATTTCAGATAGCTGCAGTCATGAACAAAGTTCAACATCATTCCAGGAAATTTAAGTGTGTATCAGAATAGCTGCAATGTTATTTTGTGTTTTCTTTTTTTTTTTCCCCCTAAACTATTAACTCAAAACGAGGAAGTCTTCTAAACCCACCCAAAGTTCAAAAGAGCTCCAAAATTTAATTCTGGTGTTCACTTTAAGATCATCTGAACCATGCAAAAAGGTTTGGACTAATCAACTTATTTTTAGAAATTTTAAGTCAAGCTGCTGGGACAAAATTTGACAGGGACATGTCTTGCATGAGAACACTGCAAGTTCTGGTCAAAAAGATCAGAGCCCATGCTTGAAGAAGTGCTTCAAAATTTCCCAAAACTTGGCCTAATTCAGAGAAATTTAACCTGAACTGACAGGCTGTTTCTCACCGATTTCAGTAGGTAGTTGAGTCAGAGGCCCTATGTACAGCAGGCTCTAGCTTCCCCATCCAGCTACAGAGTCCCACAGAGTTCAGGTTGGCCTCAGGTGTGTCTGCTCCAGACCCATAATTTCATGGTTAAGTTCCCCTTTTCATGCATTTAATCTTTAAGCTTCAGTTTTTTATTATGTTCTTAAGCTTTCTTTTTGAGATACACATTTGTGATCTACCAGATCTAGACAAAGAAGCTACAAGACTAAGGACAGTTACTACATTCAGCATTCAGACTTTTCTGAGGAGGTAACTTCATGTGGTTGCACAATAGTAAAAACTGTGAATTCAGCATTGTTTTTTATCTTTCCAAAGATCTTTTATTCTACTAGGTGTTTGTTATATTTAATATACATTATGCCAGTTTCTCCTCTTGCAGTTAGCTTGGGACTATTATTAACAAAGGTTTAGCATGTACAAAATTATTCCTCAGATGTCCACGCCAAGTTGGCAGACTGTGCATTAAGAAGTTTTCAAGTAAACTGCTGGCAAGAAAATGCTAAATAAATTAAAAATGGGAAGAAGATTAACTTTCCATATCCTAGTTCAAAAAATGGTGGAGTAGATTTCATTCACATTTCCCAGGACGCTACTGAAGAGAATGGTTTCAAATCAAAATGATTGCTTAACCTTAACTGTAGAGTTACGACATGAAAAAGCTATAATCATCAAATTAAAGGGCTAAAATTTAGGAAAAGTGTGGGTTGAACCATCCTAGGATATATGGTCAGTCCTATGATGTGAAGTGGGATATGGAAAAGAAATAACATAATAATAACATACATTTTTAGTATCTTTCATCCACAAGAATTTCAAAATGCTTCCCAGACTAAACATGAAAGTCCGGATTCTGATTTCTGCTCCCCTGGTGTAAATCCAAAGTGATTTGATTGAAGTTATTGGAGTCGACTCTTCATTTACAAAGCTGAAACTGAGATCAGAGGCTTGGCCCTATTGTAGGCACACAGTAATGGATTTCATTTGTGCACTGGTCTCATTCAAACAGCTATAATTTGAAGCAAATTCATTTTCCAGCATTGGGAGAACTAGAACTGATAAATCTGGCACTCAAATATATACAGCAAGAAAGAAGAAAAAGCAGTAAATGCAGCTTTTTAACATTCATCCAGAGATGTAAAACAGGCAACTATCCCTGTGAGTATAAAATATTATTGCTTTAATTCAGATCAGTAAAAAGCCTCTCCAAGAAAATACTAAAGTAAAAGAGTGGGAGGAGGCAGAAAGAAGGAATATATTAAACTGCATGAATTTAAACTACAAAGATGCTCTCTTTGCAGTCCACTCAAGAACACTTGTGTGACAAGAAAATACCCTTCTTTGTGCAGCACCCTTCATTCCCAGACACACCCAGGTCCCTTCTGAAGCGTATGAAGATCTTGTTTTCTTAGCTCTACAGTCACTGCCTCTGTAATTTTATCATGCTGTGAGAATTAGAAGCAAGAGATCCTTCATGACTATCAACATTTTCCAAGTTGGCTTGGGAAGACATTGCAGCCAATTTACAAGCTTTGGGGTTTTTTTTACCCTAAGCCCTGTCCTAAAGTTTGTTAGCAGACAGAAGAGTCCACTAGAGTCTCTACAGTAATTTCAGTGAGGCTTACACAGGAGTATTCTATGCACATAGAGTTGAAGTAGATTTTTTTTTTTTAAGCTTCTTCATAAGAAAGCTGCAAGACCATTTTCATACACCCTGCAAAAATGCTTCCTCAACCTTTTATTCAGGGCAAAGACCAAAGGTCAAAGATCTTTCAGGGAAAGGAACATCTCTACTTTTGCCTGATTTTGCACAAAATTGTACCCTTCCTAATCCAACTGTGTGTCAGCAAATAACTTAAAGCTTCCCAGGAGAGTATTTATCTGATCTCAGGTCAGTAAGAGTGGTTTTAGAACTTCAACTGCTGGTATGTAAAGAGCAACAAACCCCACAGTTTATTTGAGCGGTAGGGTCAGAAAGCAAGCATGAACCTAGAGAAAAAAGTTATAAAAAGTTCCCTTTGAACGATGAACATTAAACTATCTACTGTTATTTAAATAAACAGTGTTTGCACACACCATTGATCGAGATTGAAAAAATCTTCTTGTATTTCTGGGCTTCTGATTTCAGACAACCAAGGGTCATCACCAATTCAAGTTACCATCTAGTGAGTGAGTTTGCCAGTTCTTGGCCTTCTAAAAAAAGAAGAATGATTCTGCAAATTAAGGACACTACCAGTCCAAAGTTCAGTAGCCTAAGATTTAAATTACTTGTGATCAAAAAAGGGATAGTGGTAGCTGACACAAATCCTTTAGAAGTTTTTCACATCTGACACAAAAATCCTCATCTACTTAATATGCAGGGAGCAATTATCTGGCTGCATTACTATACAACTAAGCCCTGAAAAAAGAGACTGTGAATTTCAGAAAAATACTGTGATTTATATACATGCTGTCATGGGGACTGCTAAAATTGAATAAAGTTAGTCCTTCATGGTGATTTTGTAATTACTATCATTAATTAAGATACAATTTCTTTATACTGACCTAGGGAGGCCACTTACAGACTGTCCATTAAATACTTGCTTGCCAACTAAAACCACACAGAAATACAGAGGAATGAGATTTTTAATCAAGCCTTTCTTTTTCTGGCCCCTGTATTCTTTCCCGTCTGGACCAAATATACAGTCCAAGGGTGTATTCTCTTTGAAGAAACAGAATTCTTTAATAGTCAGTTCGGCAGTAACCTTGCCTCATTTCTCAGCATGGCAATATTTGCTCAAGCAGGCATCAGTGCCTGAGCATCTCTACTCCTCCAAGGAAATAAGAGGAGCCTGATTTTAGCCTCTACCACTCACTCACCAGGATTTTACCTGCCTTGACCGTGCTGCAAATGTCTACCAGCCCCAGGGGAGGAGCAAGGAGAGGCACAGCGTGGCTACAGCTCTGCTAGCCAGTCACAACCCTCTGGCTGCCGCTGGCTCACAGTTTGGCTCCCAATCCTTCAACCCTGAGTGAAGATAAAAGCAAGTGCTTTCTTGAGCAAGATAACCCCTGCAAAGCCAGCCTTTCATTTCTGAGCAAAACAACCCCCACCTGCTGCCATTCGCTGTGTGTGGAAACATGGGACAGTACTCCCCCTAAAAACACTGGGTTACAGCAGGAGGAATGTTGGAATTATACATTTGCAGGGCTTGGGGCTTTTCTTTTATTTTTTTCCCTTTTAGTGAAAGAATTCTGACAAGGCCTGAATATTTTGCAAATGAAAAAGAGAGAACACTAGAGACCGGTAGGCTCTGATTTGTAAGGTAAAGCATCTGGAGATCCCAGTGACTTCAATTAGAGCTTCAATTGCCTACCCCTCTCTCAAGTCAGACCTTCCCCTTGACACAGAGCTGGGAACAGCTTTGAGCAGTTCAGAGAATTTTCAGAGTGTATGAAGAAAAGTCACTGCTCTCCTGTTATATGAAACAAATATAGCAAGCTGGATTTTTAGCTACAGACAAAGGAACTAAAACCCAAGTGCAAATGGCAACGTTACAGTCTGACAGAATGGGATCTGGATAGAAGTCTCCTCTCCTACACCTGAAAAGCGTATGCTTTCAGCACATGCAAAGGGAACACACACCCCAGGCATTTGTTTCCTTCCCTGGCTCAGGTCATCATCACGAGTAACAAAACTGAACAACAGATTCTAGCACCTCCCTAATGATCTCCACCTGTCTTTGCTGCATGCAGTATGGAAAGGAAAATATTCCTCAGCATCCCCGTGGGTCGCAGGGTCAAAAGATACCAATGCACTCTCAACATCAAAACCCTTTTATGTGTTTCTAGAGTACCTAGGCTATTTGGACAAAACAAAAATTTAGTTGTTATGTCCACTGCCTTTAACTAGGTATGGGAGTGATCTGTAGAAAAAAAAAAAAAAAAAAAAGATGTGTTTGGAGCAAGAAAGCCCTTATCACCTTGAGGCAGGGTCTGAATTTAAAGATGGAAAATCTATTGCAGGTGAATGCAAGAATGGTTTATAAATCCATTTATAAAGGGAATCATTTCTTCACTCTACTCCTCATCACTCTCCTCCTAAAAAGCATTTTGAAACTCAGACATGTATATTAGCCCAGATAAGACTTGTTCTCTAGAAGATCTCTTGTACCAGGCTGCACATACACGTTTATTTCACCAGAAACGATTATTTAAAGTACCAGGCAGCACAGCTGCCACTGCTAAGTCCTAAAAAAATACACAGTAAAATTGCTTTTTAGATTATTAACATTTAATCAAAACCTTCCAGAAGACAACAATTACTTTTTCTGATACTGCCAACTTCAACTTTCCTCTGCACTTCCCCAAGGTTTCTGTAAAATACCCAGATGGTTCTGACCCATCTTTCAGAGCTACTCACCCCTGGATGGAGAATGCTAGATCAAGCCTTGAGAAGGAGAGAAACATGGAAGAAGGAGTAGGAGGGGTTACATGGGGACCTATGTAACCTGTAAAAGCCTAATGAAAGTTAATTAGTTAATTTTTTTTTAAATTAAGGACTCAGGACCCGGAAGAACTGCCTCTGAAGTCAGCCAGAGAACTCCCACGTCTTTGAACAATCTGGAGCTTCGTCCCCACCTGCAACCACTTGGTGTTTGTTACTATTTTCTGCTTCTAATGTCTGTGGACTCTCAGCCCTGTAACCCAAATAAGATTTTCAGCACAAGTTTTCTGACCACCATGGAAATGAGGGGCTATGGAGTCTCCTAACCAGAGCAGAGAATTTGAAATACCCCTTTTTTGTGTTTATAGCCCCATATTGGGAGGTCTTCAGAGAAATCAGTGAAGGTGCCTGTGTCTAATTTACCCTTCATAACAGTACCACCTGTTGCAAGTCCCACTTTGCATTTGAAGTGTTTGAGACAGCCAAATAAAGGAAGTACTAGAACTACAAAAATAACTTAGTCAATAGGGTATCAAACCAAACGCTGAGTACTCTTTGGCATAAGATCCAGCAATACGTTTTCCATGTGATATACAAAAGAGCTGAAACTGAAATCTACCACATTAAGTCAGGAAAATAGCCTTAAAGTGGGATGTTAGCTATACCAAGAAGATGCTTTTACAACTGTCTGTGTGGAAAAGCTGAGATGTACTCTATGAGTATAGAGATTTGCATTGTCTATTTATAAATATATTCCCTTACTCATGCTACAGTCTCAATCAAATAGGAGTTTCCACTGCTTTTACAGGGTCATATTAAGTAGATTTTCTGTGTCTGCCAAGTGCATCTTCAGGACTTAAACATAATTTTTGTGAGGGCAGATAAAGGAATATATTTCTATGGGAAGAAGAGGCACAGAAGCCCAGCAGTGGGACAGTGGAAGTGTCCATGGCTGTGCCTGGAAGACATCCCAGTGAGATTTTCTCATGTACTACCTCAGAAGGAACTGCAATGCTTTACGCATACACAAATCTTGCAGACTTTCCTACATGTCAAATGGTGCTGGATTTGCCCACAGCAATAGCTAAGGAGGGTGAAATATTTGTCCAGAGCTTCATCACAGTCTTTCCTCTCATGCCAGACTTGCCATTAGTGTTTTCTTCATTTTGGGAATGACTCAGCAAAAGGAAGAAGTGCCACTCCATACTTTAGCCCCACAAGTAACTAAAACTTTTCTTATATCATTGGCAAAGGACCTGGCAATGTTTTCTTCTTCAACAGCCTACTGCTCCCCCTCACCTTCTCTGTCCTCTGTTTTCCTCCTGACAAAACCGGTGACATGACAGTTCTTAAATAAATCAGACCCCGTTTGTGTTTTATGATGTCATGGTGAGCACAGGCCTGACCCTTAGTAATCAGCATCTCGGCACACCGGGAAGCTTCCTGCTTTAACCGCTCTAGCAGCCAAGCAAACTTGCCTACACTGCAGAAATGATGTGAATTACCTCACCTCTGTGTATCGTAATAACCCTTACCACACATCATGCCAAATGTTCAGCACTGAGCTGCAAGGAGCCAAAATGCAGACAAAAAACCCAATAATGTCTAAAACAGAGTTCAAGTGAAGCTGGGTCCATGCCAGGCTGCGGAGATCGTTCTTCATGTCAGCCTCAGATCTGACTCTTGTGCATATGAACTAACGAAAGGGGCAGGGAATAAAACAGTATTTGAGTTATTCTCACAGAGCAGGTACTTAATAATATCCACATTTCCAGCATTTGAATGTTATACTTTTATTAAGCAAAAAACCACTCCCACCAAATATCCCTCAGTTGCAGTAAAGGCTGTGAGTATGATTTTATTTCAGCCTGTGAACAAAGCCATATGGATTTCATCTGAGGGATTTGGGGGTTTTGATTCTTATAAAAGTCATGATGTCAAACAAAACTTCAGATCAGTCCCAAAACATATGCAGTGTGACAGCCGACAATGGAAACTACACAATGACATTCTTCATCCCAGCAACATCTTCAGGCTCAGCAAGGAATCGAGCGCAAATGTGGATGGGCTTCAGCTTTCCAAATCTGAACGAAAGGCGGCATCTGACACTTGAATTATACCATCCCACAGCTGGGGATGCATTTTGACAAACACATTTCTCATGGCCACAAGCCATTCTCAAACTTCTTAGAAGATTCAGTATTCTAGAAGAAATTGCATGCCCCTTGCCACATGGCCTTTCCTACCTTTGAATATGCCTCCAGTCATCTCCTCAACCATACCCTGCGATATGCACCCTACAGTGCCCATAGGTTTTGCAGAGTGCACAGCTCAAACTACAGCAATATTAGCAGCGATGTTCCTCAGAGGGCTTGGGCTCATCGTCAGTGAGCATCTCTAGTGTTTTCCAGTTACTTCCTTGACATTAATCCAGTAGGAAAAGAGGGCTACTCCAAAAATACATGTTAGATCCTTCAAAAACCAGGTCTCAAGGGTCTACAAGAAACGTCTCTTAAGCTCTGGCTACAGCCGGTGGGAGGGTAACCAGTAAAGCAAAATACAGCATCAAAACGACTTTTAAACATAGCAAAATAACTACCTATTTTTGCATCTTGTAGGAAGGTATTTGGAAACACAGCAATACATTTAGCGTTATTATGCTTTCAAAACAAAATTCAGGATATGAAACAAGATCTACGTTTGGCTATGTGCTTTCCTATTCAGCCGAGCCAAAAAGACAAAACAAGGCCTGTTTACTTTTAATGCCAAAAAAATTACTGAAACGTTTATAACAGCTGGTCATACTACTGAATAAACCACTCAATTAATCAGCTTACTACTGTATGTTTGAAAGAGACAACGCAAGTTTCCATTCCTAATAAAGTGCAAAATAGTGATTAGTTCTGGGACAACACATGAATAAATTACTCATGTTCATAATTAGGCTTTGCAGTGTCCTGAAATTCTAGGTACTTTTCACACCTCATTTATCAATATTCTTTCTTCCATTTCTCTTTGCTTTTACTCCAGGTTTTTTTTTAGAATGATGGCCAAAATAAACAGAATATTTCCTTATAGTTCTCTCTCTCACTTCCTGCTTATGAAAGAATTTTCACTCATGGCCTCTTGCACTTCTTGGAATCAAATTTCTTCCAGAAATCTGCATCACTGTTTTCCCCAGCAGCTAGAATGCAGCATTTTAATTATTAAGAGTATTATTACAATCTCCCTTTCACTCCCCCGTCCAAGGTTTTTCCTTCTCTGCCCTAATGGCTGGCCCCTCCCAAACCAGCTGTTGGAGGCAAACCTACAAATTTACTGCTTGCTTCCTTAGTGTAATGCCCTCTCAACACTGCTTTATGAGTGCAGGTCTCTCAAAAAATATTAAAAAACAAAAAAGAAAAAAAGCCTCTGAAATTGGTGACACAGCTCTTCCACGTGGTCTATTTTTTGGCGCGCTTTATGGGTTGTGAAAAGCTTAATCTATGCCCATGTGCTGGAGTGCCACAGCTTGCAGCTTCCCCTGACACAGGTAAAAAATCTGAGGGCTCGGGGCTCTGGGTAGAGCTGGGCTGCAGCCCCACCACCTGCAGCCATCAGAGAAGGCCACAAGGATGACATAGTACAGGTCCTCTAGACACAGATTATGTCACTAATGCCTACAGTAAAGAGGTAATTCTTTAATTGATTTCCAGAACTGCTTATAGTAATGGAAAGAGATTTCACAGTCAAGCTGCTGTTTCCCAAATGATGGAAAAGTTTGAAGGATCGGGGAGGGGGAATTCCTTGCAAGGACAATGGAGCTCTGCTTCTAGAGACATTGCAAACTAAGCTGCCAAAACCATCTGAGAACTGTCTTCAGATTGAACTTCTTGCCAAGGAAGGACTCAGGTAACACTGTCTATATGAAAAAAAAAAAACATTCCAGGCAATATCCCATCACATTTGAAGTTAAAACCATAGATTTTATTTTTTGATAGCTCTGACAACAGATGTATTTTAGCTAACAGAACCATACAGGATGGAACGGAAGGAGACCACAGGCATCATGTTTACTCTAACCTCTAGTAATGCATAGGAAGAAATCTCTCTCTTGTGATTATTTGTCTGGACTTTCTTTGTATCGTATGAGCATGCATATGAGCTGATATGTATGTTTATGTACATATATATATATATATATATATATGCTTTTGGACCAGACCATTCCAAAACAAATCTGAGAATGACAGTAACACAGTACTCGCTCTCAGCTGCACCCCACAGAAGGCATGTAAGAGTTGAATACAGGATTTTTTTTCATCTTGCAAGTAAGGGAAATAAATTCAATTCCTTAAGAAGACTCTGCAGAGCTGAAACTAACAAGATGAATGCATTTAGTCATGCAAAGGTTTTTCTTAACCTGCCACATCATTTTTGGGAGTTATTTTCCTATTCATCACACTCTTTATCAGAATGTAACAATCACCATAACTTAAAAGCTTGAGGTTAGATAGAGGAAGTGTGATAAAAAATATTTGGTGCCTTGCACAGAAAAGTTGCATGAAACTTGCACCAAATATGAAAAAAATAAAGTGATTTTTGGTAGTGTAGAGATCAATATAGGTGTATGCTTCTCAGAATGTCTTGGCTAAATCTATTCATTGTCCTTTAATTCAGCAGTTAGAATGTGCCATTTCATGTGCATTTTAACAAAAACATTTTAACAAACTAATAATCCTGCATCTAGTATTATTTTTAGAGTATCTTAGAGCTCTACATTAGTATGACAGAAACAGAAGAAAGGAAACTACATATGTTTAATGCTGTTTGAATTCAGGTGTTAGAATTTTCCAGTGTCTAGACACTGTGGGGGGAAAAATAATGTTACAATGTCCTTTAGCTTTGAGGGAATTCTAGTTGCATTTCACCGTCTTATGCTTAAAAAGAAATTTTTTTTCTGTAAGGGTCTGTAGAACATGCGTCTTGGGCCAGTAGCAGATGTTGGCTTAATAAATAAATTTAATTGAATGCATAGGAAGCAGAAGTACTTTTTATACACATAAATCATAAATCAAACAAGCAAAATGGAATTATGATCAATCACAAACCTTGGATAAGCAAACTCAGAGTAGCAAGTACAAATTGCATAGGTTTAGTTCCCAGATCAAACACGTTTGCAAACCTCACAAACTCAAGAATTACAAATCTCAAAAGTAGGATTGTCAAGTAACTGTTCAAAAGCCAAGAAAAGGGGCTAATTGAATACATAAATAGTTTGCAGTGATTATTATGACCAACATTAGCCTGAGACATACATTGGCATTGTGATTGTCCTTTCAAGAGAGAGAAAAGTTGCTAGATTTTGTCAGATTGAAAAATGGGCACACTTTTAAGTACAAAATCCCTTCTTGGAGTTTGGAAAAAAAAAAAGAAGAAAGTCAAGTTAAATACATCTTCGGAATAATTGCTCCAAAGCTTCACATTAAGTTACCTACTTAAAGAAGAACTTGTATACCTGATAGCTTATCCTTTTTTCCCCATCTACACACGAGGTATTTCTCCCTGTAAGGCCTACCAGTCCTGTGTGCTCAGCCCATCATAGAGCTACAACAACAGGCTACTACTACCTTAAGTGATGGCGAGGAAGAAGCTTAGTATTTTAAAAGTTTAGAAAGGTTCTCCATGAGCAACTGTCCTTCAAAGTTTCAATCTGAGTCATTTTGTTTCATGATGAAAGAACTTTAGCCGAGAGAGCCAAAATACTACCCAGTCTGGCCAAGTAAATCCACATCATCTCAGAAAAGCTTGATTCAATCTTGAACAAAGACTATATGTTCCTAAGTAAAATTGAAGAATAAATAAGAATTATGAAGATGAGATTAATATCTCTGATGCTGAAAAGTAATGAAATTAGCCATACTTCACTGCTTCCAGATCACACTCAGCCCTTGTGTCCTACCTGTATGACTGACTGATGGCTGAGTCTTTAAGAGAAGGCAACCTGCTCCTCCTCTCACCGTCTGCACAGCTCTCCAGTGCTAGGAGAGGCACCCACTGACTGTAAGGGTGACATGTATCTGTTCCCTTTGGATTTGCTATTTCAGAGAAATCCATTTTCAGATTCAGAAACTAATTTTCATATGAAATCAAGAAAAGCCTGAATTGGAGATATCATAGCTGTGTGATGCAGATCTCAAAACCCTTTCCTGATTAGATCAGATTTTATTTTCTCCTGGAGTAACTTCTCCCACATTATTTTAGCAAGGCTGATAAAACCAGTAGCTACTTCTTAATCATGCATAGATGATGAATTGCCAAGTTAATGAAGATAATTTATTTTTATAAACTGGTACCCCTAGATAGTCTCATTATCTTCCATAATTTCATAAATTCCGATCCCTCATCTTTTCATTTTGTTGTTCTTCCCCAGCATTACAGTCATCTATTGTACACTGCTTTCTCTTCCTAGTGGTTGATCTGGCAAGTGCTTTTTCATACAAGGAATCCATTTACTTCAACGGGAGAACTCTTATAAATAAGGTTTTTTAGTATACAGCCCTAAGCTGTACCTTTTTTGAAGCAGGAAATCCTCTTTATCTCTTTTGTAAAAGATGATAAATAATAGCCCTAAAGGGAAACAACTCACAAGAAGTAGATGGCTTAACAAAACTTGCATCTGGCATACACATACAATTGGGTTTCTTTGGAGCTCATATTTTTTTCCAGTTTTTCCAGGGAAAGGAGGAAGAATGAACACCGGGAGCAGGAAAGTTATAAATTACATTCCATGAAAAAGAATTCTTAAAGTAGATATTATTTTTCCCCTCTAGATTTCTTTTCCTCATCAGTAAGTGTCTGGTTTTAAGACACATTTCTTTAACACTGTGACCATACTGAACCATTCCCCTTTTTTTTGTTTTATGGTATAACATAAATAGAGACCCTGCGGATAGGCTTTACAAATGATTTTTGACCTCCTCCTGCAGCCCCAGACAACATGAGAGAGATCTTCTGAGGGTGTCTCCTGTGCCACCAGTGCTGCCACCCCACATGAGCCAAAAGCCTGAGGTCTCCTTACAACTGCCAACACTAAAAACGTACAAACACGTTGTTAATGATCTTAGCAGACACTTGATTCTGGGGCCTTGTGTGTCAACTGTTTTCACATTTACCCTCTTCTTTACAATGACAAGCATTATAAACTTTAAGGATGAAAATTGATTTTTTTTTTCATGAAAGATTTTTTTTTTTTTTTTTTTGAGTAGCCAACTGGGGGTCTCAGAAGAGACAGGTAATTTCAGGGGTCTCTGAATTAAACTCAGGTGGGCTAACGTAGTGCAATTGGGGCTCCTTTCACTGCCCTGGGGTGCCTGTCACCCCGGTACTGCTCTGCCACGAGCCCTGAAAAAGGGAAGTAACCAAGGGGCAGCCACACGAGCCCTCTCCTGGTGCTCTTGTGGTGTGTGCAGCACAGCCAAACCAGCAACTGCTCCGACAATGGGGTAATTTGTCCCATTTTATTCAATTAAGTTTATTTGCATATCTGAGGTTAATCTTTTTTTTTTTTTTCCTGTTATTTTAGCAGCAAATGCACACCAAAAGACACACTGGTACACTGAGTGGAAAATCATATGTTTGTGTATGCCCATCACTGAAGTCAATCACAATAAAAGATATGACAAATTATGTGATTCCTTCTCAAAATTGAATCCTGTGATGTTTATGTAGAGCATAAGGATACTTATGCCTTTAATGCAACAAGCCTGCTTTCTATTTACATAGATGAGTGAAACATTGCCCTGGCATTACACAGAGTGAAGTGTGCAAATTCTAAACCCTTCCATAGTCCCTGGATATAAGAGTGCATTCATATGTTTGTGTTTAACATGAACAAATTTATGATCTGATGTGGATTCCTCTGAGTACAGATGTATTCCAACTATTTGCTGAGTCCTAATTTTGAAGGAACAAATGTGAGTGCTTTTGGGGGGGCAGGGGCAGTTATTTTCTATTTATTTTAAGGGTTTTCAGTGCAGTGCAGACTTTTTTTTTTTTTAATGAGGGGGTGGGTTGGGGGGTGTCTGTGACAGTTTAAAGGATACAGGTAGTGAGAACCAGCATATTAGTAGAAAGTCAAGACTGAGAATGTAAATCAAACGCCTCCAGATCTATTTATTCATTTTTGTAAGAAGTCCAGATAGTCCAGGTTCTACAAATACTGCAAATAGAAACATACCCTGAAAGGTCATCTTTTGCTGTTGACACTGCCAATGGTTGCATAAAGTAATCCACATAAATCCGCAGTATTACTCTCAAAATCATTTTAGACAAAAATGGCACGTTTTGCGATCAGGGCTTCTGTAGGAAGGCAGAGAGGAAGAAATAAAAAGCGATCATGTCTCTTGCACATAGCCATGCCTCTGTCTGGTGAAGTGTTTCCTCGTACCTTGAGGAATCCATCTGGATATTAATTCAGCTCTTGCTCTCAATTGCACATAGATGCCTGCTACCCAAAGAGGATGTGAACCCAGCAGGGATTATGCTTTGTTGTGCTCGTGGTCCCTTTTTTCCCAGGCTGCTTCCCCCTTCATATTATGTACAGGGAGAACAGGGGCACCCCAGCTTTCCCAATGCCTACTGAAGTCAATCTTAAAGCCTTTCTGTGCTGATAGTGTGGTTTAGAGGGCTCGCTGCTGATCCCAGAGCATACATTTCAGTATGCCGGTTGTGGTTCAGGTTAGAGATAACTACATTAGAACAGGATATATTTTAGGCTCAGGATCAAAGTTTACAGTTGAGGCCAAATCAAGGGAAAAGGTCCGATGTTGCAGTAATCACGAGAGAGGTCCTAATCATACTGATATGCTCTCAGTTTCCACTGTGCCAGTAATCTCACAGATCAATCTGATTTTCCTGAAACTTTTGCCATCTTGAAAAGTGGGAAATGGAGAAGGGCAGCTATTTGTATAGTTTTAAATCGGCTCTGGAACAAGACCCATTGGAGAAGAATTGAAAAAAACCAATCTGAATCCATCTTTAAATCTAATGGAGATTGTATTCGTGGTTTTTATTTCTTCCTATTTCTCATGCATACAAATACATATTTTTCAATAATCAGTCATCTGCATCAAACTTACATGTCCCAGTGTTGTTTCCCTTGACGTAGTTGGACAAATTCCCATTGATTTCAGTTGGAGGAGGGTCAGAACTAATATGCATTACTGAAAACATGCAAGCTCATATTCTCGCTGGCAGTTATTTAAAGAGCTGTGGCGCTTTTAGCAATTCAAAGCATATAACCTATCTTTGATATGTCTTAATTTGCCTGTCTATCAGAAAGAAAATGTATTTCATATAGCGTGTCTTCCTGAAATAGCCTTTTGTTATAAGTGTTCTCTGTGCTAATTAACAGTTGTGTTCTTTCCCTGGGAAACTGTTCGTGTGCAAGCCAGCACCTTCTTCCTAAAGTCTCCTCTTGGAAGCAGAGACCTCAAGTCAACTAACCAAACCAGACCTCACTGAATTTTCTGCTGTCCCTGATCGTTGTCCTTACTGCAACCAGAGGATGTGCTGGTTTCAAGGAGCCAGATTGCAAGCAGTAATCATGGATTTTATGATCTAGGAAAGAAAGTTCAAATGCTGCTTTCCACAAATCTAAGGTGGTGGGTTTTTTTGCAGGTGGAGGAAGAGAGGGCTAAGATCATCTGATGGAGCAATGAGTGTCCTTACCACCAGATCTGTGAAACACAGAAAAGGCTGTTTTGCCAGAGGAGCCCAGTGCTGTTACTGAGGGACAGCACCGCAGCAGCAGGAATATGAACAAGATTCAGTTCAAGCAAGCACAGAGTACAGCAAACAGTACTAAAGGTATGCATTTCTCTATTTGTCAGAGGTAGAAACCGAACAGCTGCAAACCACTGTCTTGGTCAATTAAAAATGAAACTGCTGGACGTTGCTTTAATGGTGACAAAGAGGAAGGTCCACTAGGATGAGTGAGTGAAACTGTGTGACAGTGAAAGATGGCTGAGACTCTGGTAACTGCCCTGTAGAGAATTTAAAGTTAACTAACAGTTAAAAATAAAATAAATGCAGGCTAGGAAAGTCCAGAAAAGCAGCTGCCTGGAGGCAATGGTGAGTTCTAGGGGTTTTTAGTCTGGGTGCCTAATTCCCATGGAGAGTAATGAGAGATAGTAGCCAGAGCATAGGTGTCCATTTACTTTTTACAAAGAAAAGAGTTTAATCCCTGCTTAAAGGCCAAACACACATCATCTGGAAGACAGGGCTCTTATTTTTAGAGGTAACATACTTTACGTTTCTGGCAGCAGATCCAAGTTAAGAATATTTCAAACTCCTTTGTGTTTCAACTTTTTAACTTCGATTCACTTTGCTACTCTCAGAACTCAGCATTTATACGTACCGCAAAATCTCAAATTACCTACAGCTTTGATGCATATGTTACCAGATAAATCACTGTATATACATACATATATTTGTGTATTACTCTTCCCTGAGGAAATGAGCCCGTGCAATCACACACTTTATCTCCTTCTAATTTTTGAAATCTTTCCCAAATGTCAACCACGTTTGACAAAGGATTACAGGTCACAGAGATAACTAAGTTCCTAGAAATACAGTGATAATCAGTAGTGCAATAGTCCGAACAAGAGGGCAGTCCCAGTTTTGCAATTAAACCCTTTGTATTAGCAGTAGGCACTTGGCAAAGAGAATGCATGAACTAACCAGACAGACGAGGTACAAGTAGCTCCAAGTAGTTGTGACGTGGAGTTTTTACAGTGTAAGACAATTAATTGACAGAAGAAAATATTAAAGGCAACCATGCCTCACTTGAGCCACTGCTTACAGAGCAACTTGCTCAGGTAATGTTAACTGCCTCTCACTGGAGCTTGTTAGTGCATGGGAGAATTAATTTTAATTAAGCATCTTCATTTGTCACTGTTCTATTCTACTATCACATGCCATAGAAAGCAATTTGATACATGCAAGAAAGAAGTAGAGTGTACGAATTCACATTCAGTTTCATAAAAGACAGGTCTTTTCCTTGAATGGTAATGGCTGGTTTGAAGGAAGAACAAAACTCTAAGGTATCATGTTCTCTGCAAAATACCCTTTCTGTAGTTGCATTTTTAAAAGAACTTAATTCAGAAAATTATTAAAACAGATTATCATCTTTCCTGATTCTTCAGGCTTATGTCAAAGGTTGACAGTGTGAACTTGTAATGGGTTTGACCCTAATTAATTAGACAAGGTAGAGCGGTTGTGTACTAGCATAAATTATATACATACTTGAAGAACACCAATAGCAAATCGTGATGAAGTCACCCTATCCTTGATTTCCCATGCAAAGACACCTAAATGTCTTTTTCCAGTTCATACAACAAAATGAAAGTTATAGAACTTGTTCTGAAATTTACAGGACCAACATATATTAACCAGGTATCTTTTTCTAACTGTTACTGAAAGATAAAATAGAATAAATCTTTTCACTTGTGACTTTTTTTAATATGTAAGAAGGTGGATTTAAGGAACCTATCTATATTTCATTGCCCTACAAACTATACAGCCACAACAAGTAGCACAGAGGGATTATTACTGGGTCCTAAGGAACTGGAAAAAGTAATTGCAACAAAATTGTTGTAGTTGTCCAGAGAATAATATTATATGAGCTTTTCAGTGAAAACACGGAAAAGAAAAGGAGCATTTCTAGGGCATAAAGTTAAGGAAGCAAGACACATTCTGTTGGGAAATGTGTGGAAAGCTTCATCTTAATTTCACCTGGAGTCACTTTTGGCTAAAGGAAAATTTATAAGGCATCATTAAAATTCGCCTTTTCAACCTTCCAGCAAGTTCTCTTTCTAGAAAAATAAGTTTTACAAAATACAATACATACGTGTAGCAATGAATAAACCTAATTATACCAAAAATTCCTTCACTGATCTTCCACAACACACTTTTTTATAGATTATAGAGTTTTCCCCAAGAATTTTCAGACTTACGAATCTTTCCACACGTTATCTTTGAGAAGTTCTTTGTAACAGAACTCTTTAGCCAAAATTCAGCCTAAAGCTCTTGACCTTCAAGGTACTGTCTCTCTTTGCAGTCTACATTATGATCATATAGTAGGTTTTGGTAGCAGAAGCCAATTCCTGGTCATTTGAGCTGGATTCTGGTGTTCTAACATTAGATGATCTGTTAAAAGAAATGCTTTGTACATTCGTAGAAAAAAAATGCAAATCATTTTGCACAGTAAAATTCAGAATGGAGCAACAAAGTGCAAATAACATCAGACCTATAATTCATTTTCAAACTCTCTGAAGAAGAACCTGAAACTCATGGTAATCAGCCTCATTCCTTTCAGAAACTCTGCTGGGCTTGAACCTGCCTTTTTGCCTTGTGATTATAAAACAGAGTAGCTGCTTTACTTTCAGTTTCTTGAGTGAAAGGAAGCTGATTTCCAGTGCATAAATATCCCAGTCTCATTGTAACATGTATTTGATTGCTCATGAATGTTCTAGAGTTACGTAGACTATACAGTGTAATAATTGAAAGAAGAACAGTGTCTCCTATGTTGAAAGGGAGGGTTTGTATTTTTTTTTTTGTTGGACAAAACCGACTTTCACTTATCTTGTAGGGGGGAATATGCTAAATCTACTTGATCCAGTGCATTATGCAAATACAGTAAACCTTTGAAGATTATAGGCAATTCACCCAGGTTTTCCTAACTTTCCTTTATGAGGATACAGCATCCTCAGTCTCTGAAACCACTTCTACAAGGCACAGTGTATTAAACTTTTTAAAGATTATTTGTGGAAAAATGGTTTCTTTGTCATTCAAGATGTGGTTTTAGGCCTATAATTTCCTTCAAGTGAGCACAATTCTGCTAACGGCAGTATATTATTTTGACAGTAAGTCAGTTGGCATAAGACTTCATTGTGTATGCCTTTTGTTTATATAATCCTTCCTAACAGTAACAAGGTGTTTACTGTTCAGCAAACACATTTTATTTTAACTGCCAACAGTAAAACTGTCTGATAAAGTTTGATTTAGCTAAAGAAAGCAAGTTCTCATTTAGCCCAAATAAATCCATGGTGCTATAGACAGCTGTTTGGAGTACATAATCCCCCAAGCTCTTATATCGAGGCAACCCTTGCTATTGAATGAGCGAGAGAGAGCAGACTCAGCTGTTCAGGATGTGCTCCATTACAACTGTAATCTATAGCATCGCACTGCCATATTGTGAAAGCATTACTCACATTCAGCAGCAGTGAAGCAAATACTCCTCTGACAGATGCTCTGCAGACTGACAGCTGACACCCTAAGCTGAGCTCTATAGATTTTTCACTAAACACGCCCCGCAGCCCCGGTCGATGTGGCCTGGCTGTCTGCTTCTCCCTGCTCTCCTGCGAAGAGATCAACATCTAATACCGTTTCTGCAAGATTCTCAGGGAGTTAACTGTGTCCAAGTGGAAAAAGTTCAGATTTCAGAGAAACAATGAACACAGACACTTCTCAAAATAACAGCATTTTGCTGCTTGAGAGAATGAAGAATTCGTAAGCCTAAAGGCATTTTTCTTTCATTTTATGGCTGACTTTATCCTGGAAAAATTTGCCAAAGAAATGTGATTTTTAAGGCTGATATTATAAAAACTTTTGAGAGTGGCAGGGGAGAAATAGCTGATCTGTCACATGGAGTCCAAAAAAGTTGTCTGTAGCAAATGCAAAGCAAAAAAGACTCTGAGACTTGCTTCCTGCCAAAATCAGAATATACAGCAAGAATATGTACACAGGCAGAGGTCAGAATGTGCATAATAAGCCAATGATGCACTTCCATGTTAAAGAAAAAGCTGTAGAATGAACCATTTTACTGTAATGACTATAGCAATCTTCTAACCTTAACCTCAAAGCACTGGTAAAGTAGTTTACTTCTTTTCTCTCCCCGCTTTTTTCTTTTATAGTACTAGTACATTAACACTGCTCCTGCTCCCAACTGAAGTCACCAGCAGAACTCCTGTAATTCACTGAGAACAGAAGCTGGCCCATAAAGTGGTTGTGGTTTGGAAATGCTTTCAGGAATGATAATTAGTTCAAAGTTGAGAAGCAATCACTTACCTACAGTGAACATAAGGAACAATCACAGAAAAGAACACAAGCTGCTTTTGAAGTGTATCAAGGGAGCTTTAACTATAATTCCTGCACTGGAATTTAGGAACAATTGGGTTGGGTTTTGTTCTCTGTTATTATTTTTGCCATCCTCAAACAATCTAGATGCCAAGATTATAATCTTTCATTAGATCTGGGAGTTCCCGGAAGGGCAACTAGCTCTGCTTTTGATTTTCATCCTGCCACAGAGCACATTGCATGGAAAGACAAACAGATGTGTATGCCTTCTTGCAGAAGGATTATCAGAGTAGGGTTAATTGCAGAGAATTGAAAATCATCATTCTGACTGAGCAGTATCATGTTTTGAAAGCACATATTGTGGTGTGTTTTCGACTTTCAACGTATTGATTCACCCCCTTTGGGTTGGACTTTGCCTTTCAACTCAGATTGCATTAGTGTTTTGTAAATGTATATGTAAAAGGTAAATGATTATGTGATTATGTAATAGCTGAATGGAGGCTACTCATTAAAAACACAGACAAGTGAATAACTGGCAACGGTGTTGCAAGAGGGAGAGGTAAATAGGGAAGCACGTTATAATTTGAGAAGGAAACTAAGTCACGTCATTGAAAATATTTAGGATCACCTGTTAAATTGATTTTCTCTTTGGTTTCCATAAACTGCTGTTATGAAAATACCTCTAAAAAAGCCACTCACCCTCAGCAATATTTGCTAAAAATGTAAAAAGATTTTCTGCTCTTACAGCAGTTTGGCTGATCTAATTGAATCTGTATTCAACATCACAACGCTCACTGTTACATACCTATTTGTACACTTGTACCAAAACTGGGCCAACAGCATTCTCAGTGCATGTCAACTTAACTGATGCTGTGCTTGAATACATGGTATATCTAATTTAAGAATAAGGAAGATCTTGTACAAGAACATGCTGGTCTGACATTTAATCAGTAAAACCATACATTGAACACTGCATACTCAGATGAGAATGAATTTAAAGATAATTAACAAATCATCGCACTCATCAAAAAAAATAAACATTAACACAATGTACTCAATGGATTAGAGAGATCTTTGTCAGAAAAGCATAACCTTGCCTTACATAAACTAATATAGCTCTAGTTCAGGAAATAATTAAATTGCTCTGCTTTGTACAAGAAGCTATCAAAACCTCATCAGTGTAGACAGCAGAAAGCAAAATATGGTGCAATCCCAAAGAAAAAACTGTCAAAAGGCAAATTCAGCCCTCAGGGACATATGAGATACAGATGGCACATAATCAGATTGCCCAAGCCATGTATTTTAGCACAAAATCATCCCAACAGTTCAGAGCAGATTCCTCATTTTGTCTGGCCCTTTTAGGATCAGAATAAACAGTTTTTATAAGGTCCTGATTCTCCTTTAAAGCCTTCAACCACTGTCACTGGAGAGCAATGACTTATTGGATAGTTACCATCACCTCTGGTGACCATTCTCCTGCCAACCCTGATGTTAGCACACAAACAAAAGATTCTGGCCGCAAATAGTCTAACGTCTGCAGTTAGACTGATAACACAGCCTGTTCCAAATAGAGAGGATGGAATTGTCTGCAGTAAACCCAGTGAGCCTCTGAAATGATTTATGCCTTGAGGAACACTGTGGCCATGAGTCTGTCTAGATATGGGCCCGTGTGGACTGCCTTCTGGCATAAACACACATGAGGAAAAGTCCAGGGTAAATTTTTTTCTAGTTCCACAGTAACATAATAACAATAATGTTCCAATTTTTAAAGCAGCTTCTAAATAAGAATTTCAAGGCATTTCCCAGTGACAATGCCATTTTACAAAGGGTGAATCAAGGATGTTAAGTATCTAACTGCTTAGAGACAGTTTAGTCCAGCCCTTGACTTTAACGCGACTGCAGTGAGGGTTCCTGTTGATATTTGGAAGAAGTCTCTGTGCTCTTATCTGCCAGGGCTCCACCAGCATGCAGGCACCTCAGGGGCTTAGTGCCAAAGCCATAACTGGCTCCTGGCCCCCTGGGCTCCCTGCTGAAGGAGAGCAGCAGATCCTGTTAGTCTCACTGACTATCAAGGGTTGTGGCACGACCCTGGAGTGCTCCACTTTGCCTGGAAAAGCAAACACAGAGCAGCACGGAGGAGCAAGAAACTCATACTCTGTGTGAGACTCAGCATCTTCCTTCCAGGAAGTCCTGGAGAGACAGAGCCACAAATCATTGACAGTTTGCCAGTCCGTATTCTCCCCTAGTCTGTCCTTCATCCCTTCAACAGAAGAGAGAGTTTCATGGAGGTTGTCCCCAATGTACTGCCTCTTTTTCCCCCCAGAGTGTAGCAGGAAGACAGTAAGAGAACCAGGAAGGTGAGAAACAGCCAGCAACAGCAGCAGTAGGACAAGAATCAACACACTAGTTATGAAACAAAGCACTTTAGGATGCAGCTGGGGAGCACATATGCACCACCCTACCCAAACACAAATGAACTTCTCAACAGCGTTGTTCCAGAGGCTTGCAGCCACTGAGAGACACAAATAAGCCAGTAAAAGTAATTGGCTTCAGACTAGACACAAGTACTTAGATATTAATGGGGCTATTGCTCACAGCATCCTGAATACTCTGGTCAGACTGACCTTGGCTGGACATTAATGGCTTGGACAACAGTCTTTGTACGTTCCTGTATTTCTGCAGATCTTGCAGAAAATGCTCACACATGTATGCAGCACGACTGCAGCAAAATCAAGAAAATCCTCAGCTCACTGATGTTTTCAAGCACACAAAAGAAGTAAAGGCTGAAATTTAACCTTACCTCTGAAGGGTTGGCACCAACCTTTAGGAAAACTTAGATGCTACTTCAATTCTGCTTTGGGGGCTGAAAGATTTCGAAGACTTTGACTCTTGTTGTGTAGGAGGTGACCTTTTTTCTGCTGCAGTGAAATACACAGTCACGAGTACTTGAGAATAGAAAAATATGTCTCCAAATACCTCATTTGAAGATCATTTTTCTCATAGACTTTGGTAATTACCACGAAAGAGGGAGTCTTCCCATGCTTAGAAATTTCTTAGAAGAATCTTTATAACCATCTACCTCTACCATTATATTACAGCAAATTTTGTTGAAAGCTGTTAAGAGGAACTTACATAAACTAAATACAGCCTATAGAAGTTGTGGGGAAAAAATAACAAGAAAGACAGCATGCATGGCTATAAAATAATTTAACTCTTTTAGAGAGGAATCTGGGTGTATCTGCTTTATGTGTGCACTGCAAACACTATATTAACTGTGGCAGTAGAAGCACATCAAACAAGAACCAGATACATCACAGAATTCTTTACTGTTCGTTTTTATATTAAATCTTGCAATGAGCTTTATATTAGTGTTGTTTCAAAATCTCAATGAGTTTTCTGGTCATTGTCTTCGAGATTGTGCCCACATGGTTAACAGCAGCACACAAATACAACTAGATTTCGCAATACTTTCAGGTTCATCCTTCAACTTCCATCTTCAGATAGTGTATCTTTAATACATACTCATTATCATTATTAGATACAGCATCTATTGATTCTTTGAAGAAGGTTATACATGGAAGAGACCTGCCATGCCAAATAGTCAGACAAGGCTAAGATGGACAATAACGCCGGAACAGGCTGCCCAGAGAGGTGGTAGAT
>BJBW01004178.1:0-16725 GCA_004320125.1 Scolopax mira
GCTTGCTCACTGTCATTTTGCTGTCTACCAGGACCCCCAGATCTTTCTCTTCAGAGCTTGTCTCCAGCACGTCCACCCCTAACCTGTATTGGTGCCTGACATTCTTCTTCCCCAGGTGCAGGACCCTACACTTTTCCCTGTTGAACCTCATGAGGTTCTTCCTTGCCCAGCTCTCCAGCCTGTCCAGGTCTCAGTCCACCTCACTGTCCCCTCATCCGGTCCGTAGCTCCTTAGTTTCCCAATGAAGATGTTATGGGAGACAGTGTCAAAAGCCTTGCTGAAGTCAAGGTAGATGACATCTGTGAAGCTTGGTTTTTCTCAGCTGCTCTGCGCTGCAGCTTTATTTTTAGGCACTTCTATGCCTAAATGCCTAAATCGTGGAAATTTAGGCACGATTACTGTGGAAGTCATGCTGTAGGACTGATGTACAGCTTCAGGGAAGACGGTTGGAACACCACAGCTCTTCACTAAATATATGTTGCACAGAAGAAAGTGCATGTAATAAGCTTATAGTGATTGATAGATTATACCGGATTTGCTATAGTACTCGTTATTTGCAATTATATTCACTATACCTGTTCAATGATTTGGCTTAATCTCCTTATGTCACTGACCATATCCCTCCCCTCCATGAGAGTAGTGGAATTGTGAAGATGTAGGTGTCTCTCTTTGTTCTAGCCAAGATGTATATACTGCAGGATGCTTGGCACGTGCCACTGGTGACTTCTGAGGAGTATGGTAATACTGCTGCCTTGATCAGTTATTACTTTGCAAAAGTACCTTTGAATGTAGGTGGTAGATTCTTGTGATTCTATGTTTCAGACATAAGTTGTATTCAGAAAAATTATTAAAACACCTTTGCTTTCTATGTGGCATTTGGGCAAAGTGACCCTTGATCAGGTGGCAGCATCTTGAGTCAGCTGGATGCCAGGAAAGTCCGTTCTTCTGTAAGCTGCTGCTAGAGGGAGATCCCATGGGTGGAGTTAGTCACCTTACCATCTGTTAGATACCAAGGCAGAGCAAGGTAATAAAGTCAACACAAAGTTTATGTTGAATTCAGCTCACAGAGTCTTATGATGACAATTATAGGGGAATCTTTTGAATTATATAAAGTCATGATCTGTGGCTGAATGTATTTTTAATTTTATTTTTTTTCTACTTACAGTCCTTTTTTTCCATGTAAGAGTACACAGCTATGACTAGGCCTTCAGGGAGGACTCATTTCTTAGTTCCTCATGAGTAAGTCCGTGCACAACTAACTGACAGTAGCCCTCTCTGTCTTTACCGTGTAGGAGCTTTTGGAGAAGGCTAAGTGGAAAAAAAGGCTTTGCACTGTGTTTGCATCTCCATATAAAGTGAGTGTGTGTTCAAGCAGACTGTGTAATATCTGTATAAAAGAAGGCCTTCAGTTGGTTTTGTCAGCTTGTGTAACTGTGGCTAGATGGCTTCCAGGTGTCTCAGAGAATGTGTTATTTTACATTGATGGAACAATGCAATTTCAGAATTTTCTTTAAATAGGAGTTTTCTAAATTACAGTATATCTCCAGTTGTAAAAGTATCCTATTGGAGCACTACAGTGAGAGGAAGGGAGAATTAAGGATACAGAATGCAGGCATAAAATTCCCATTTGTAATTCAGTTCTGTAACAATATGGAATAATCCATCATTTGTTATCACCAATTCTTTCAGGTATTGCTAAATTCAAGATAAAAATATTATTGTAAGCCCATGTACCAACAGATATCAGTTTATTCCATCAGTCCATAGCACTTTCATTCTTCTGTCATTTCTAATATAGATCCTTTTGTTTCAGAGTTACTGATAGTAATGGATTCTGGATCTGTGTGTGGCTTTTTAGTATTGTTTTTGAGGAAAGCCCAATGACACTGGATTCTAACAGTAAAAAATGCATTCCTTCAGCTACCCTCATCCGTAGACTCCAGTGGGCAAAAAGGCTTGGAGGATAACATACATTAATAAGTTTCAAAAAATGTATATGTATAATGAGAATTTTAGTGTGATTAATAATTTCAAGTGTCTCGGGATATGACCCTCAAACCATCTTTTTGATAAATTCCGAGTGCTCTGCTTTTTAAGTACCACTTCTAAAGTGTCACAAAGCATCCCCAGTGGAGGTCTGGGATATCTGTAGCTTAGAATATCTGTGTGTGTGTTTGTATGCTTGTTATGTACCCATTAGCCATTCCTTTGGGCAGATCTATCACCTCAATCATGAACAAATTAAAAAATGACAGCTATTATTAAATACAAGTAGAGTTCCTGTTTTGAAACTGGGAAATACATTATTTACCAAACCTTTTCTATATATTGGTCTTAGAGCCATGTAAAACAATCCTATGTGATATGTTAAATTCTTCAGATTAGAAAGTTTTTTCTTCTGCTAGAAATAACAGTTTAAGATGTTTTAAAGATTACTTGGCATAAATTTAGTTTTCTAAAGGGTAGGGTTTTTTCTTGTAATTCCATATGTGAAATTTCAGCTTTATTAAGATTGTGTGGCTGTAAAAGAAAGGAAATTGGCGTAACATGTACTTGCATCTACTTGTGTTCACAGAAGGAATTAAAACAGTTATTCTTTTTTAAGATGGAAGAACTGTAATGATTTGAAACTTAGCAGCACAATACTGTGAAAAAGTCCTCATATTTTTTAGTGCTGTTTTGGACAGGTTATTAAAGCACCTGGTGTGTTTCCTTGCGGTAGACCTCTCAGTATGTCCCTGCTTTTATCAGCTTTCTTAATCAACTTGCACCATATTCATTACATGAGTAAAAGGAATATCAAAATGTAGAGACAATAATAAAGGAGAATCAGGTTTGAGAAGCATCACAGTGGATAGAGCAGAGAGGGAGAAGGTATGAGTCATCCCCTTCCACACACTCACTGCCAATCTTTTATGTTTATATTCCAAATGAATTGGCGCTGTCTTGAACTCCTTTCATTAGTGTCCCTTTTAACTCCCCTTCCAGTGCAGTGCACTTTGTCGTTCAACCCACACTTTGCTCAGTATTTTTTAATTCATTTGAGCTTTTTTCTCTGCAGGCTTTCTTACAGTGCCACCTGTTCTGACTGGGTTCTGATTTAAACTGTCAAATTGAGCTATGGCGATAGTCATTAAGTAACATGCAAAAGGACTTCTAAAAAAAGGAGACCTTCATAGTTGAGTGGCTTTTACAAGCTTTTACATTGTTATAATGTCTTACTATGTAAATTGTATAGGCCAGAGAAGATACTGATAATTTTCAGGTCAAGTTTTTTTGAGGGATTTCTTCATGTTTTCAAGCACACTAAAGACATTTGCCTATTTGTGAAAGAGGATGAAATAATCATATTTTAAATTTTAAGCTTAAGGCAAAGGATGATGAAATTTAGAAAGTGACATGTAGCACTGCTGGCACTTCAAAAGAATGGTAAATGATATCTAAATACTCATTTAATATTCTCATTTTAAAGCCAGTTGGTATCTAAAGTATGCTTGCAATTTGCAAGAAATTAATTAAGGTAGCATTTTGTTTTGTAGTGAGCATGGCTTTAAGAAAAGAGCCGGCCTTGTCCCACATAACATGAACAACATAAAATGAGAGTGCTGGTTAAGAATAGCATCTGTGGTTATATGGGATGGAGGAGGAATAAATAGCTCCCTGTCTACTACTCCTTTGGGATAGAGTAATGTATAAACGGATGTGTGCTCTTTGGGACAGGGTTTTTCTCTTTCACTGGAAGAGGCTGGAAGCCATATGTAGGCAGATAAGGAAGTCATCACATTTTTAGTAACTATGTGGGGGGAGGGATAGACATCTGCTGATTTGCCTTCAGCTGTGGAATCTCTAAAATGTGTCTGTCTTTACAGCCATAATATAAATTTTGCTCAGGGAAAATATGTAGTGAGATATGGCCTATTTGCTGCAGTGACTCCTTCTTTTCTAGTCTTGTGAAGATAAGAACAAGAGTAATGAAAGTAACAAAAAATAAAGGTATTTCTTTTTGTCTAGATCAGTTTATACATTCCCAAATGCTGTCAAACCAGCACTATTGCCAGTCCTAAGCATTCAGAAGTAATAAAGTCCCTGAAAATCTGCTACTTTATTGGAACATATGAGGCTTTAAAATACATGAGTTAGGAGAATGAAGGCACATGAAGCCAAATATTTTTTTTATTTTTCTCTTTCTATTTGAAAAACTATTTTTTCCCAAATGTTATCAAGCACAATACTTTTTCTCTTTTCCATTTCCATCAATTGTAAATTAGATTCTCAGATAATTGATAATTAAGGTGTTAGTAATAAATATGCTATTGAGATTTAATATTTTCAAAGCCCATGTCAGTAGCTGGGAAGTCTGCTAAGAGCACTTATGGTTCCATATATAAACTATCTTTATCCAGTTTGGTAACGGATTTGGGCAAAATCAAAAACATCTTGAGCAATCAAACCTATCTTCCTTATGGAATAAATATCAATTGTGTTAACAATTTTCTGTGTCTTTTTGAAGCTGCATAGAATGTTTTGGGCTAAAGAACAGCCTTTTTGTTGGGCAGATATTTTTCTTCAGTTGTTGAACTTCTCTGCTGTATGAAATCTGCGGTGTGCAAGCTGGCTCATGCTGTGCAGGTGTTCATCCGTGGCTCTCAGCAGACTAGTTAAGCAAATTGCACATGTGAAAGGTACAGTGAGAAATAATGAGTAACACTGATGGTGCTCACGCCTTTTTCTTGGAGATGAAGCAAAAAAATATCTCTCATCCTGAGAGCTTTTTGCCTTCAGCTGAGATGCAATATCTTCCTTTAATCAAGGTTTCTAGTACTTGTACCTGTAATTGTACCATTGGTCCAACAGTTGCAACTGCCTTCCCTCAATAAAGGTTTAATGACATGAACCCTTCTGGTGCAATAAGAACTGTCTCTCTCTCTCCCATTTTTCATAATGACACATAAATATGTTCCATTCCAATTAATGGGACATGAACATTTGGCAGAAGAGACAAATGTAAATTCTTCTGTATGTATATACTTAAATACTTGTTGAAAGAGGGAAATAGTGATCTACTACTACTGTGTGAGATGTGGAGTCAGGTACCGCTGAGTTAGGCCTCCTACTCGGAGGCACGAGGAGCGTGCAGTGACTCAGGCACACGGTTACCAGCTTTGGCAGTGAGTCATGGGTTGAAACGGGAACAGAATTTTGGTTTAGTATTTTACATAATCAAAACCTTGCTTTGATTTTTTTTTTTTCTTTTTTTCATCTGAGAAATCCTTTTTGAAGTAATGCCATTCTTTTTAATGGAGAGACATTTATGTAGAAGGAAATCAATTGCTTTACCTAGGACTATATGTTAGGGAGTTATTCTTTCAGTTCTCTGATGGATGTCATCTTCTTGTTCCCCTCTGCCTATAAAACTGTGATTTTAGGTTTTTTCCTTTGTTCTGTTGATTGACCTATGTTTTTGCAATGATTCTCCTGTCCTTTCTAGTTTTAATCTATTAATCCTTAGTATGATAAAATGCAAAAATTTGAATAAGAAAAGATTAGCATATGTCTTTTGTAGTCTGATATTTTTCAGAGTAGGAACGTGTATATTAAGATAGGTTATGTAATTGTGTTCTTTTATCTGGCCTAGGGATTTATCTGCTTGGAAATCTTTTGAAGAGAGAGCAAGCTCACTTTTTTTTTGCATGAGCTTCCTAAAGCTATTTTTCCTCCTTTTTTCTTTTCTTTTTAGCTTATTAGAAAATGTTATCATGCGTGCTAGCAGATCTTCACCTCACTGCAAGTGAAGAAGAATACAACCATTGTCCTCATCTGCATTCAGCGATAACTGAGATGTATTTAAAGGGCTCGTTATAATGGTATTTGGGATTTCATAATGCCAAACTGTAGATTATGATAATGCTAGTGATAATTCAGAATTAGTCTTTAGCCTTCTTACTCTATGGCATTAAAAAAAAATCAATGTTGTTATTATGCCCTTATTCTAATGAAATGTATTGAGGTTTTCTTTTCTGTAGTTTCATTTTAGTCTCATATCACAACATTGGAATAACTGACTGAGTATTGAGAACCTGTGTTAATGCAGGTGATAAAGACCTTAAGAGAGCTGGTGAGTTAGGCTCCGTGTGGAGTATTGGACTCTACTGGCCTAACATAAATTTTACTCCAATAAATGTTTTTCTGAAGTTTGGTTAATATAACTAAATTCTCATTAAAAGAAGGTGCTTATTAAAAGCCATTAAACCCATGTGATCTTTTATACTGCAAGCTAATGAAATACTTTTCCCTTGGTTTCTTTTTCTTCTTTTAAAAAAGGACATATGATATAGGGAAAGGACATATATCTATATATATAAATAAAATAATTTATTGGGGTAAAATTTACGTATGTATAAAAGGTATTTAAATATATGAAACATTCCTATATATAAATAGAAAATATATTAAAATTTTATTAACATTTTTTTAGTGCATAAATATATATATAAAAAATGAAAGGTAATTACTAAAAAGGTGTAGCCCTGGAGAAGAGAGAATTACAAATTGCACAAAATTGGATTTTGTGGATCCATTTCTGTTCTTCTTTAAGGTCACCTACCATTGCTGTCACCTAAAGTTAAGACCACCTTCACGTGTCTCTGCCTTTCTGCTGTTTCACTTGCAGCACAAATGTTCTTGGGACGGGAGGGAAGATCCCTAGTGTTGAGTCCAGTCATCCTTCTCATATGGTTTACCATCCACCTGCACAAATGCTGGGCTGGGTTAGGAAAGTGCAGCTGGGGTCACAGGAGATCATTTGTTTTGATGGTACTGGGCTCAAGTCAGCTCCAAGTGACTGTGAAACTGTTCTGTCTTTCTGGACTGGTCCTCTGTGGCTTCTTTCTCCTCTTCTTCCAAGTCCACTTTCCCAGCACTGTCTCTCTCCTCATCCCCTTTCTTGGAGGAAGGGTCGATGCAAAGGCATCGGTGGGTTGATTTGCGGAATAGTCCCTGTTGCTATATTGGTGCTTTCCTTCCAAGCTCACTCCTGAGTTCACTGGAGATTAACTTCTCCTGCATCCTCATCTTCATGCCTGTCACTGAGAACATCATGGGCTTCCAAGCTGTATTTGTGTGGATAGTTCAGCAAACTTTCACTGACTGCATGGTAGCACATGCCTGTGTATTCTGGGATGAATTTCATTAGAAATGTGAAATCCAGGAAGAATACAGTTAAGCTTTGGGCAGAAAGCTATAAATCATTGGCATAGAGGGTTTAAAAAAATAAAATAAAAAAAAAAAAGCCTAGTTATTGAACATATTCTTGCTCTGCCTTTATTAGGAGGCGAAGCAAGGGATGATGGAATAGTTGTTAACGGAGGTCTCACTGTTAATTTACCTTCTGTCATCTTGGTGATGGTTTACAGCAACCACAGAATTAGTGATTCTTGACTCTGGTGCAATACTTGCACTCTTTAAAGAAAAATCAGGGTTTTATAGCCAGTAAAGAAAATGGGACATGCTGTCTTTTTGTAGACTTTAAGCACACGTCTGTGTATGGATGCCTATGTATATAATATATATAAATAGGCACACATAGATGTACACCCACCACTTCGATTTTAGGTAAGACATCTGTTGTCAAAATAGCTAATTTAACATGAAACAGAAGTTTCCTTTCTGCAAGGAAAGTTGAAACTGCACAAAACTATTACAAAAGTATTAGCAGTTTTTTATTTGATATAAAGTACTTTGCCTGACCATACAAGAAGAATGAAAGCAATAAACACCTGAAACAAGAAAACAGAATAAAGCAGCAGAAAGGAAATAGAACCTGAGAGGGAAAAGGAAAGAAAACTGGCAAAGTAGCTGGTAATGCCTACACTGACATACTCTTAACAAGTGTGACGTGGAGAATGTTGTTTTAAGTGATGAGGAAGACAGCAGAAAGCATAGAGAAAATGTTGGTTTAGTCTCTCTGTATTTCACTTCATAAAAAATGCTTTGTTAGTTAGTTAGGGCCAGGGGGTGAAAGGCTAAGAAGAAGGGTACAACTTGAAATAGCTGATTTTGTCGTTGGGAGGTTCAAGTCTTTGTACCAGTGTCAGCAAATCATTCTAAAAGATCCTATGGCACTACCCTGAGGAAAAGGAGATAGCACTTAAAAGAAGAATAGTGATAGATTTAATTTTTTTTTTCCGAATTTGTGAATCTCTTATCTTTTTTCAAGCTGTGACTATTAATTTCAAATTAATCAGATAAGTTTTTGCCAATCAAAATGGCATGTTTTGGCAAGTTTGAAGATTAAAACAAATATTCCCACATCATAGAGGACACTTAACAGTTAGTGAATGTAACGATATGTTCTTTGGGCCTGATTTGTGTCCTCACTGTTTCCAAATGAGCTCACGCTGAGATTTAATTAGATCTGAACAGTAGTCATGGCATAGCAGCTGTTCAAGTCACAGCCAAGTTCGTCTGACAATTGCTTTTCCACACCTTCAGAGAAACCAACACAGTTCACAAACTGCCCTAATATTGTGAGCAGTTTTTCTTGTAAGCATCTTTTTTTCATTAAGGTTACAGCTTTTGGAAGCAAATAAGAATCACAGCTCTCCTTTCAAATAAAAATGCTTACATTTCCTTTCAAGGGAATGAAAAACACACAACAAATAAAAATAGTTATGTATACTATTTTCCTTAAAATACATGTTTCTTTTATAATTTAAGGATCTCTTCTGCCAATCTTGTGATTTATCAGGCCTGTGACTCAGAGGGGGTTTTATTTATTTATTTATTTATTATTTATAAATATTATAAATTTTTGCTCTAACAGATTTTGTCTTCCCACAGACTACCTCCCATCTGTTCAGAGTAATGGGTTTTCTGCTCCTACTAAGAAAGGAGCATATTGCAGAATTTGAGTGAGAGATTTTACCTTAAGAAACCACTAGTCCTTGGAGTCTACTTAAACTTGGTTGCCAGGGCTACTCCATCCAAAGCAAATAGGATACAAAATTTGAGATCCTCAGAAAATTGAGAACTATAGCCTGCCTACAGAAAGAGAAGAAACATATGTGTGATAATGAAATGTAAACTTTGTAAAAACATTGTGATTAAGAAGCGTTCAAGCTCACAAGTCTTAAATATGGGTGGGTGGGTGGGAAGAAGGGAAAAGAAGTGAGAAAGTGTGAATCCAGGGATGAGACAAAAAGTTGTAATACCTTTAATGGGGGGAATAGTACAAAAAAAAAGACTCAGTAAAATCTAAATCAAGTGATGCATTTGATATTGTCTCCTGTGAGAACTGAAAATTAATCAAAGTATCATAATCCTGTGGTTTTGAATTAAGCCCTTAAATCAAGCTGCCAAATCCAGAAAAGATGCTCAAACTACAATGATTTGCACAAGTGTCAATAGAATGAAGTTTTTTAAGACTTGGCCTCTACCTTTGAAGATTGTGTTTTAAAAAAAGCAGTAATTTAGAAAGATTCATATTTGCTGCTTCTATTCCTCCGTAAATCCTTCCCTTCCTTTGCTGTGACGCATTGTTTCATTTCCACAATGGCTGTTGTGCTTGTGTTTCGTTTCCACACTGGGTGGAGTGAGGGTGTAGGGGTCAGGAGACAGTCTGGGTCTGGGTGTGTGCTCAGTCGTGGTGATGGTCTGTGGTTGGTTTGGGCTGATGAGTTCTGAAAGAGAAAGGGTAATGATATGGCTCAGCCTGAGGTATGGATTCTGTGGTGGGAGAGGCTCTGGCTGTGCTGGAGCACTTTGTGAGTGTCATTAACAACTGGGGAAGATCTGTGAGAGAAAGGGCAATATTAAGCCCTATCAATTAGTTGCTTCCTCAGCAGCAAAGTGCAAAATACAGTCCAATTTGTGATAAGACTGTGGAAGTGTTTTCAAGATATTTTTGTAAATGGGAATCGCGTATGTTCAAACTTGCAATAATGACGACCTGTTCTCTCTTGGGCCCATCAAGGAAATACTGCATTGGAAAGTGTTGCTCACTCAACAGGCTCAATTTGTGCCTTTTGGAGCACACACATTGAAAATATGGTGTTCTGAGTTGCTTTTAGATTCCCCATCCTGCAAGGAGGAGTGTATACTGGGAGTGAAGTGATAGTTTGAGTGGAAACTAGTCAGGGAAGATGGAAAGGGTTCAGACCTCAACAGCATCAGCCTCTTCTGCCCAACCTTTCTGTCCCCAAGGGCTGATGTCAAGATATGGACGCGTAGTCGCAAGGCCACTCCTCACTTTGGTGGGAAAGAAGGATTTAGTGTCCTGCATATTATGAACATTGTATAGTTTTGCTTAGTTTTTGTTTCTACAGATACCTAATAATGCACTGGATTGAAAGTGACCATGTGTCCTCTTTTTCCTTCTAGCTGAATGGTACAAAAAAAATTGTACCATAAATGACTACCGAGAATTTCCCAGCTTTATTTGTCTCACGGTTTTGGACATCTAGACCTGGCTTGCATTCATTTCTGAGCACTATACCTGTGTGTCTTTGTAATTTGTGAAAAGCTGCACTGTAGCTCAAGTTGTGAAAGTTCATTTGTTTTATTTTAATCTAAGATACAACTGAGAGAATTCTGCACCTGTTTCTTCTCCCTCACAAACTTTGTAGAAGCAGAGTTATAATGCACAATAGTAGCAATAGTAAATAGATGGAAAGTGCTGTTCAAACTACTTTTAGTTTCTCCAACCTTATTTAAAACAATTAATATTTCTATTTAAAATGAAACCAGCACTGCTTTTGAATTAACGCTTCTTAATGGGCAAATTGTTAAGTACATCGAACTAATTTTTTTTTGATTTTATGGCACTTCAGTTCAGAGCAAAGTCTGCCCAGCAGATGGCAGTGCTTAACCAAAACAGAGGTGTAAACCTGCTCTGGTTTGGTTCCGATTCGCTTACCGAGATTCATTATTATATCAATGCAGATGCATTATTATTACCGTGCATTGTATAAATTAATTCCAGCAAAGGAGTGAAAGTGGACATCCTAATGAAGTTTAAGGAAATTGCTGAAGATACAAAGTTACGTAACAAGAAGCAGAATTTTTGTTTTAAGGAATCCTGATTGAATGGACAGAATTTGAAATGCTTTTAAAAGAAAGACCCATTATCATGACAGCCTTTATTAAATGTCACTAAGATTGGTTTTGTGTGCCCTTAAATCTTGATGAAGGAATCTGTTCTTATTTACTACATACCATTTGTGCATGTTATGCCTATATTATCAAAAATGAGATCCACTAATAAGAAATTCTTAAAAAAAAAAAAAAAATCACATAATATTCTGTCTGTACTCTAGAGTGTTAATTTCTTTTAATTTAATTTTAATTTTAATTACCTGCTGGGAAATGGAATGTGTCAAGCAGTTCATGAGAATGGAGAACTGCAGACTACAGGAACTTAAATGAAGCTACTGAACATACTGCTCTTGAGGTTTGTTGCTGATTGCTCTACAAAATAGATGTTGTTACAGAAAGTAAAGCTATAAAAGCTACTGGGGATAAGAACGAACCCGGGAAGTGGCATACACAGTACCAAAGATAGAAAATATTGACTTCAAAGGTAGTCAAAAATATTGTGCTGATTAGCTCTGAAAAGAATAATAGCCATGTCTGCAAATCCTGCTGAATTTTCTTTTGGTTGTGCTGTTAGAAGTTTAGGGAATACTGCTCAGTTTGTTTTCTTCTGGATTTTTATTTTTTTTTCCACCTGGTTTACAACACAAGAAAAAAAGCAGGGTTTTAGAGAAAACTGGCAGTCTGCCACTATGTGGGAGTTTGATACCAGAGTTGTCTCAAAGCAATTGCTGATATAACTAGAGGCTAATTTGTGTTGATGCAGTAGCAAACTAGGAGGAGTGCAGCAGCCTTTCTTTCTCAAGCAAATTAAACTTGCAGTATGGATGTCCTGGGTCTCTGATTCTGAAAGGTTTTCAACACATGCTGAATTTTTCTCCCAACAGGCCTGATTGTAGAATAATCAAGAAAATATTCTTACTCTGAAATGCTGTTATTTGTTCATGTTTTGTTTACTCACCAGGATGATCATCCTTGCCCAGAGTCATAAATTCACCAGCAAAAATATTTACCAGTAACTAGCTGCAGATTTTGGATCTTACGTAAGGAGGGCTTGCGCTCGCCTGCTACTTCCATCTTTGCCAAATGGCAGTATCTTCATGGGAAAAGTACTCCTGACTTTTTCTCTAACGACTCCTGTCCAAGTGAATCAGTGCCATGGACTGCAGACTTGTGGTTGCCCAAGGACACATTATTGGAGAGGTGACTAGTTGTATAAGCTAGCCACTTCCCATGAGGGACGGAAATGGGTGGGTGCAGCCCACAAAATGATGTGGGGCTGGATTCAGTTCATCTCTTGGGCATCCTTTGACCAGTGCACTGTAGGTCGCCAACTCAATTTAAAGCAGTCTTTCCACAGTACAGCTCCTGGAGGGAAGAGCTGCTCGAGTCTCTGAGATTTTGGAACAGCCTTCGCTACAAAAGAGAACAGGTCCTGTGCTCACCCCTACAGGCACTGGGGGAATTAATCCCACAAATGTGAATCATTCAACTAGGAAATTATTACAACTATTGCTATGCTTTAATATATGTCAAAAGAGAATGCTTGTTTGCATCTTAGTTGTTTCATGTCTATTACACTACCATTTTTTTGGCACTCAATCTCATATTTGATAGCATTTAGGTGTGCAAAAAACCTGGTAGTGCTCAACTGGGCAGGGGCAGAGAGGTTGGAATCTAGTCCTGTGTTCCCCAGTTGCCTCTGCTCCTCAGGGCTGGGAGGCACTGGGAGGGCTGCTGGGGGGCTTTTCAACACAGCCTCATCGGGGGATTTCTGCTCAAAGGCTTGTCACAGAGCTGGGTTTCGGAATCCTAAATTTGAGGTACATTGTACTGTTACATATTGCTACACTTTTGGAGCAATGTGTGACCTGGGTGTAACGCAGACCTTGCGTGGAGTAGCCCGTGTGGCTGTACAGCACACACCTGGAGCTGGGGAGGACTCATTTCATTCCAGGGTTCATTAAGCACTAAAAACTCAGATCACTTTTGTTTACAAATAATGAAGGTTTGAGCAATTGTGAGATTTTGTATTCTAGTAATGCACCATTCGAGAAAAATGAATGTATCACTCATGGAGATTATTTTTTGTCTTTAATTCAGCTCCTGGTTTTAGACACACTATAAACAAAGAATGTGTTTGCACTTAAATACTACTTCCATGAAAGTTATTGTCGAGTACCCTGGTCATGTTTCTTATCTGTAATGACTTCCCCTTCATCACATATCCATGAGAGTTATATGCTTTGTATTACAGACCCCTATAGATTTTACCTGACTTTTATGGACTGTTCCTGTGTAAGAATTTTTAAAGCCCATATTCCCAAGGTCAGCCTCATCTGGGGAAGGGGTGGGTAAGTCTTCCAGTCCAGTGTGTTGGTTGTGGTGCCAGTTTACCACAGAGAAAAATACCATTCGCTGACTTCAGCAGTAGTGGGAAATTCTATTATTCTCTAATCCACAGTGGGAAGCTGAAAACACAGCAGGAACACAGGCTCTTAGTTATTTGGCTTTTTAGACAATATTAAAATTGATAAACCAGACATGGATATTTTAAGTACAGACAAAATTATATGTGATTATACTTTTAAGTATAATATTAAAATACAGGGTGCTTAGATTAGTTTTATGACATATTTGGGAAGCTTAATTCTGAGCAGAGAAGGCGCTTCCTTTCAGTGAATGTATTCCTTGCTGTGTTTTCAGAACCCTCCATTCATGCACGTTTTGCAGGAGTTACTAAACACGTGTTATATTTTCAGGTCTTTGCTGATGTAGTATTCTGTTTGAAAAAAAGCTAGCATTAATTTGTTAGCATAAAAGTACCAGTATGTCTGAAAGTATGACCAGAGAAGGAATATATGGAGAATTTTGCCTGGGAGTGGCAAAATAGTAATCTGCTACACCTTTCCACGTGTTCCCCTGCAGAACATGGCATAAAATGTGGTTTGAAAAAAAAAATCTGAAAAAGCAGCATTTTGGACTTTTCTCCAAAACTTGTGGGTAGATAAAACGAGTGTTTCTGATGCTCATTCTTCCATAATAACAAATTAAAGTGTTTGTTAGGCTGAACACAGGGCATTAAATCCTTCCTTGGGGGGAATTGCACTGGAGATACCATTCAGCTTTCTGATACAGTGGGAATCTTATTTAGAGTCAGAGGAGACTGTCCTGAAGCCAGTGAAAACTGAGTTGTGTGTATGTGCATCCATGTGTGTGAGGGAGAAAATAATCCCTTAATAATATTGATTGATTCACTTCAAATAGGAAAAGAGTATACGAAGCACTAGCAATTACTGTTCCTTTCATCCCTGTTGCCAGTGATTAATTTGCTTGTGGGTTTTTGCTAACGCAGCGGTAAATACGTAGAGACTGTCTGTACTACTACTGTTAATGTGCTTTTTCTAGTAGAGCTAAAGCTATTTACAAGTTAGGTTCATGGTAAAAGTCATGCCTAACGATAGGTCCATCATGGCACACAAGCATACACCTAACTTTATGAGAATAAAGTATTTCCCCTGCTTTCAGCCTGGGCCTGCTGCTCTTTCAAAGAGGAGTCAATATCTTAAAACCAGTAAAGCCAATAAGATGACTGTGGATCTGTATTTATCTGTGATTGGAAACAATTTTTTAGCCAATCTGAGATACATTTCTTTCTCTCTACAGAAGAGGGCAGCAAAAGCCATATACTCTTTCTTTACTGCATCTGTGAAGACACTAGACCAAGTTCCCTAAGCAGAGCTATGAAGACTAGGTTTTCTAATTGATCTGCTCAGGGAAACAGGGCACCACATGACTGTCATAACGATAAAAGCCTACGTTTCAGTTGTGTGAAAACAAATTGAAACATCAAAGATTGTTTTACACCAATTATTTGGTATCTCAATTCAAATAGGGCCTCCAGTATTCCTCTGACATGAAACTAATGATGGAATTTGGAAGAGATTCCAGATCTATGTGATGGAGGTGAAAAGATCTCTGAGAAAAAGATCAAAGCAAATGCTGATCCGTGAAAAATCTTTGTATCCTTCACTCATTTAAATCTAGTTCAGTATTGATGGGGTCATGGAAGTATTGCTGCAAGCATGTAAAATGCTTGGGGTTGTCCCTCTGGGAAAAAACACTCGGACATGCCTGTACCATCACTGCTGTTCTCCTCAAAGGCTGCTCTGTTGATGGAGTGTGGTTGTGTGTGTGTGTATGTATTCATATATGTATGAATATCTCTAATAAGATATTCTGGCACTTGTGGCAATCCTTTCTTCTCCTGTTACCCCATAGTTCCCCTGGATCTTGTCCTCATGTGGTGCTGAAGATTTAAGGTTTGATGTGGAAGTTTGGTGTTGTACTTGATCTTGGTGTTGTACTTGATTTAGCTACAAGCTGTGGCTGAAAGGTGGACGCTGTGTGTCTCTCCAGGCTTCGATACTTCCCCCCTCTTTCCCACCTCATCGTGACTAGTCTGTTCAGAATCTCTCCTATAAGACAAGTGCAGAGGGGAACAAGCTGGAGAGGGTTTTAAGATACAGTTTGTATATATTAAGTGCAGGATCCTCAACGTGATAATTCAAACAATGTGATAGCCCAACACTTTACATATGAAGTATTGCCTTGTAATGTCTCCAGCTGTAAATGATTCCAATTTTCTCACCTCACAGAGTCACACATCATACTTAGAGGCATTTAAAATGCCTTAGAGAATTAAGCCTAAATGGAAAATTAAAAGGCTGATAAATTTCTACTGAGGAGTTTATCAGGAACATGGATTCAGGCTCAAAGATCTTTTCATTCCATGCTGGTTTTTACAGCATTTCAGATGTTGTCAGAAATAGGCTGCTGTTAGTGTAAAGTCCTTTACACTCAATTTATTTTCTTTACCTAAACAGCAAAAAAAGTAAACTAAAATATCTCTAGATGCTATTTCTAGATGGTTTGGGTTTTTTCTGTCATAAACTAATCATCAGTGTCTGTACTGTGTGACATTTTTTGCTACTTACTCAAGATAGAGTGTCTTACTTTCTAAACAGTAGAATTGCTCATTAACAGTTTGTACTACTTTATCTTTGTTGCCAACAGAATGGGAAATTGAAAAGAATGAATTACTTGCTTGTGGAGAGACAAATAGTTGGTAGTTGGAAATAAGAAATTTAACATTGTTACTTTAGCCTGTAGTATTATTACATTGGCTACAATAGATAAGAGGAAGGAATTTATATCAACTGGTGCAGAATGTGCAGTTTGAGTCTTTTAGCACTATGAAAAGAACCTTTAAAGCCTTCATCAGTACTCAGCACAGTAATATTTCGTAATCTGGCTTGTGGTGTTTTTTTCTGTAGAAGTTGGGACTTTGTGTTCATTTCATGAGTACAAAATATTTTGTGAACCTAACCATGGGAAAGTGCAGGAGCTGTTCTAATGAGTCTAACAGATTTGGAAAAGGTTATAAGATGTTGCATCACATATGAGGTCTTCTAGTGATGAGGGACTGAACATTTAAAAATAGTTTCATTTGTCATCTAATTTACCAAAAAAAGCCCACAGAAATTACACCATGATTATAAATCTTGCACAAAAGCACTGGGCTAATGGTAAATATTACCTAATGGGAGGTGTGGGATTTTCAGACATTACCAGAAT
>BJBW01004179.1:0-59001 GCA_004320125.1 Scolopax mira
GTTCACAAAGGCCTGCAGTGACAGGACAAGGGCTAATGGATTTAAACTGGAGAAGAGCAGATTTAGATTAGACATTAGGAATAAGTTCTTTCCACTGAGGGTGGTGGAGCACTGGAAGAGGTTGCCCAAGGAGGTAGTTGAGGCCCCTTCCCTGGAGACATTCAAGGTGAGGCTCGACAAGGCCCTGGGCAACCTGGGCTAGTTGGGGGTATCCCTGTGACTGCAGGGGAGTCAGACTAGATGACCTTTGAAGGTCCCTTACAGCCCAGATGATTCTATGATTCATCTTGACACTATCTTGGGTATAAGAGTTTATACTTGAGTGTGTGCAGAGTGTTCACCTCCGAACCGGGATGTGCTGTGGTTTTGACTTCTTATTGTCCACTATTTAACAGTGCACCTGATGTTTCATAGCCACCCTGTTCAGCCCCAGCACGTTTCAGTGGGTGATGACCCAGTGCCTTCACTTATGCACAGACTCTAAAGCTGGGGAAGCTTTTTCAAGTAAAAATCAGTGTAAAGAGCATCGGGCAGGGGCTGGAGTGACTTGGTTTGAGTTGCTGCTGGAAGTTATGCATCCTGTTCAAATCCGAGGAGTGTATAGTGGCAATTAATGAGCAGGGGTAGTTCTAAGGTCTAATTAAACAAAACCTAGTTTGTTTAATTGGGAGGGACGGGTCATATAATGCAGCCTGAGGCTTATCAGCTCACGGGCCCTTCCCTTGCTCAGCACCTTGGGGCAGTTCTGCTTCCGGCTCTGCTAATGCTGTTCAGTTCTTGCCACGTGGCTTCTCGGTGGCTCTGAAACCTGCTGTTCGGCCATTTCTTAGTCACAGGCCCACAGGTTTGTCCCCACTTTCAGGGGTTTGCAGGCCAGCCCTCACCATGGTTTACCTCCATTTTTCTGGGAGCAGGGAGGAGGAGGCAGAGCCAGAGCTCAGGCTGTCGGGAGCAGAATGCTCTAAATCATCCTGTGAGTAGATTTGCAAAACCTACTCTGTGTTTATGGCTCAGTGTTTCACTGGGGCTGTGATGAGCTGCAATCCCTCTATTATAACTGAAGTCATTAAAGCAAAGAACATGTTATGTATATGGCACATAACAAGAGTCTGGTGTTGCAGGAAAAAAAAAAAAAACACTTTCCTGCTGTGTATGTGCATAGCAATATATCCTCAAAAAAGGTAATTTTGGGAAGTAGGCATCAAGTGAATTACAGTTCCAGGAAATATGGGGCTCCCTGTCAAGGATAACTGACTTGGATTAAGAAGGTAAAATGCATTTTGCAGATGGGGCTATTGATTAGTTGCTCACCAGACTGTTTTTATTCTTCAGTGTGTAGATGCAAAGACATCCTGATGTACAGAGCATACATTTGGAGTCGTGCCACTGTAGGGACAGGGCTGGGTGGCTTCGTAGTTGATTAACTGCATCATTTGGCCATAGTATTTTTTCCTCCTTGATCTATTCCCAGGAGGCTGGTAGCACAGGTACAGTGCAAGGCTCAGTATTGCATCTGTGCTAGGAATCTAGTGCCTTTCCTCTCTGAAAGGTGGATGCTTTTTTTTTTTTGGGGGGGGGGGGGAGAAAAAAAACCTCTCACTGACTAGCTGTGTGTCTTCTTGGAGACAGAACTGCTGACTTCAGGCAAACAGGCTTTTACTGCTTTTTTCTCATGCTCTCTGGAGTGAGCACTTAACTCCTCTAAGGACATCCTCAGCAGAGGTTCTTACATCCAGTTGGGTTACACCTGAGGGAGTCCACGGAGGCAATGAAGATGCTGAAGAAGAAAGACCTCAGCTCATCTTGGACCTGAGGCTGAGCTGGCAGGTCCAAAGGAGGGGTGGTAGGAAGGCTAGGAGGGGAACAAATGCAATTTTGGACAGAGTTGCTGAGTCAAAAGTGGTAATGCCATTTTAGCATCTTGTCTAATCAGTTCTGTGCTAAAATATCCTCCAGGTGATGTTACTATCTGATGTTTCTCATATTAGGCCAGGAAGAGAATAGAGACATGTTGCCCTGCTCTTGCTGAAGGTGTACAAGTTCAGAGAAGGCTTCTTTAAAGGTCTGCTAGGAGTAGCTTGCTGATCTGTCAGCCAATCTCCCCTTGGTTGCCTGTAAGAGATGACCTTTTAGAAATGTTTTTTAGTGAAGGGGCAGTTCCAGGTTTCTCTGAGACTCTTCTCCTGTTGAAAAGGAAGGTTTCACGCTTTCCTGGTTGGCCTGGAAGTGTGTTACTCCCCTGGGGTCTCTTCTGATGCTGAGTCTCCTAAATGCCTAGGCAGTTCTTGAAAACTGGGCTTGAGCATCTTGGGGAAATTTTTTTTTTTACAGGAATTTGTGACTGCTGTACAGCTCTTGGGCTGTAGAGTGTGTGTAGACTCGAGGAGCATAAAGATGTTACTCCTCTAAGAAGTTGACTGTTGTCTATATGCTACGTCCAGAGGAAAGCTGGGCTCCAAGGATTAATGCAGGTACAACGAGTACAGGGAGGTTCTTAAAACTGCTGCAGTCAGATTATTAGAATGGGAACTGTGTTTACTTCATACAAAACCAGGGAACATCTGGCTTTGATGCTTCTCTGGTTTCTGTGCCATTGCTCCAAGTGTTTACTTAGACCAGTACCAGTGGCTGTGACTTCTGTTAGCCCATATATGTGTGGTTTTGGGTTGCTTGGTTACCAAGGAAGGGACGGGAGGGAGAAAAGATTCTCTGAGCTGTAGTCCTGAATTATTGTCACATCCAATGTGCTGCTGATTAACTGGATACCTGTGGAGTGCTGTGATGTTCTGCTGGGCAGATACTGGGTTGTCTTCAGTTACTGGCTCAAATCTGGAGAGCTTATGATAAATGATTTAGAAGTCAGTCTGGAAAACACCTGAAGGGAAAAACGATATAGTAGTGTCGTATGATAGCATTGATAGGTTTTAAATATACTAAACCTTATTTTGTGCTCTGGCTCAGATTATGAGGAAGAAAAAGTGAGTTCCACTAGACTTACCTGAGCGAGGGGCTGAAGCAATGCTCTGCTGCAGGAGCATTAAGTCAGACTCTGAAAGACTTTTACTCTCCTGTCCCTGTTGCATCATTGCTGTCACCAGAATTGGTGAGATTTTCTCAGAGTTATTGAAGGGAATTGAAGGTTGGTTGGTTTTGTATTACAGGATGCACAAACAGGAGGCAGTGAATCAAACCTATTCCGGCTGGGAGATGTTTTAGTCTTTCCCCAGCCATTCCACAAGTGGTGAATTCACCTTTTGAATAAAAAGGCATGTAAAAGTGCAGGGGTTGCAGAAATTCAGTCATTAAATAACTGAGCTTCTGTAGCCTGGTGTATGGATTCATTAGGGGCTGTTCCTTCTTTTTGTAATGGCCAATACAGCATTTATGGATGGGTGGGGGGAGGGAGGGAGGGAGGGAGGGGATAATTGAAACTCTTTCAATGAATAGAAAATGCAGTTGAGTTTTTTTGGGGAGTGATGCAATTGTGCTGCATTGTCCTGGTAGCATTCACACACTCCTGTCTGCAGTGTGAGCCGGGGGAGTGGCTTTGCTATTTATCAGGAATAAATGCATGCAGGGGGTACCCACGCTGTCACTGCATTTTGGGTGGATTCTCTATAGCATTCCAGAGGTGACTTGAATTGGTTGTAAAGGCTTTGATATATATATTTTTTTTTTTAACCAAAATTTGACGTAACTGTGGATACAGCTAGTTCAGAAGGCATGTTATTTAAGAGAAAGCCTCTGCAGAACACTTGCTATGTCTTGTAGCTATCTTTAGCCATTGTACCTCTTAAAACAGTGCTTGTCCTTGCTCTGTGTGAGGAAGGACTGGAGACATGTCCCTAGACCTCTGCCCCAGCTGGGGCCTGAGGAGGAGATAGTGACACCGATTTCCTCCAGAGCTAAATTTCAGACTTAATCACTAGCCGGGGAAACTGCTCGCATCCCCAGTTTGAGCATCCTGTAATTCCCAGCTAAACCAACAAATTGACCCAGGTCCTGAGTCACTTGGTTGAAATCAGTGCTCTGCTTCTGCTCCTTGGGCTTTGGCCAGCCCAGGCCTGTGCAGCTTCCTCATGGCAGAGCAGCCCTGCCTTCAGGGAGCACGTTCTGCACCTCACATCAACCAGGAATAGTTCTCCAGGGAGGATGCTCTCATTTCAGAGCAGGATTGAAGCTCAGAGAAGCTACTACAGGAGAGAGACCAGTCAGCTCCATGCTGCCCAGGACTGACTTTGGAGCATGACACAGCATATGTGCTATTTATACATTGCTTTTCAGTGTTATTTTGTCTCCTCTAGGAGATTCTATACTCGATAAAATAATCCCGCTGAAGTTTTTTAAATTTGCTATGGTTTCTGAAACCTAAATGAGCTTTTTGGCTCTGTGGCAGTGCACCTCTGGGTCCAAATGTGGGAATGAGGGAGCATTAAGGTATGGCTGGATTCGGTCCCCTGAAGTGATTGATCTGCAGGCTGGACTTGCACTGGATCTTGAGAGTGAACCAAAACTGACATGCAGAGATTTAAGGATAATAGGCTAATATCTTCCTTCTCTCCTAGGAAAGAAAATTGCAGTAATTGTGAAACATGCCTGTCTGTGTTTGGGGGAAGGGACTCCTGGGAGGGTGGTAGTGGAGGCTCTGGGTGAAAGAAAGGGAAAGAAGAGTGGGCTGTATTACACTAACCATCCTGTGTCACCCTCCCACGTTGGGGTGTCGCATGGCTGACATCCTATCAAAGAGCCCCGGCTGTGTCCAGAATTTTAAGCAGCTTTATAAATAGTGTTGCTCAAACTGCCTGTGTGTGCAGAGACTGTGAACGACTTGGGGGGAGAACCAAAATATTAGTGGGTTTAATTTTTGAACCATTCCGAAAAACTGGAGCAAGAAAGAGTAGAAACCTGAAGTGTAGAAACCCCTGTGGGTTTTCTTCCTCTGCAATGCAAAGCACACATCTGGGGGGGCTGCTGGAGAGGCAGCATCACTGGAGATTGCAGGCTGGGAGACTCGCAGAGCACGAATATATGAATCTTGTTAAGGCATCTTAAACCATTCTTCCTCTCCTGCTTGCCTGTCGTTCTTGAAGCCGCTCGCAGGTTTTGCTGTCTCTGAATAATTGTGAACAATTAGGAGCTAATTTAAATGGCTGGTTTGTATTCACAGCAGCAGCATATGAGCTAACCAGCTGGAAAGCAGACGCGGTGATTTTCTGTTGATACGTCTCCTGCTTGTTGTTCCCTGGCAATTTTTGCAAGGTGGATTTTTTTTTTTAATTTTTTTTTTTTTTGCTGTGGGCTAATAAGCTCTTCCTCCCCCCTGCTGACCTGATTGCCAGGAGAGGGGGGATGCTTCCTTCCCTAACACAGAGTTACCACCCAGCCAGCAGAGTCCAGTTTTGGCCCAGCAGAAAAGGCCCAGGAAGGGAGCAAAAGGATATTTTTCGTGGATATATTCTTTTATTCCTACTCCCAAGGATGTCGAAAGGTGCGGTAGGACTCGCTGTGCCTCGAGAGTGAATGGATCAGCAATAGCCATTACAGATTGCCTCACAGCATCCTTTTTTTTTTTTTTTTTACCTTCTGGGAAGGCAGATGGAGGTTTGAGCAGCCCCACTCTGTCTCCAGGCCTGGCAGTGTGCCCCAAATACCGCTCAGAGTGGCCAGTGACTCGTTTCTACAGGCCTGATGCTGCCCAGATGGCAGCCCCAGCACGGTCCAGCGTGAAGGTGGAAAACCTGTTGCCTAAGAACTGCAGTCTCCCTCCCACGGCAACAGTCTGAGGAATCCTTTTGCTTCAGGTAGATGAAAGAAGTACTGGACAGACATTTTGCACACAAGGAAGAACATGACTTAATTGGCAAGCCAAAAGAGCAGGCAGTGGGGAATCCCAGGAGTCTAGACTGGTGGCTGACATGGGTTTCTGCTCTTTCCTGGTCACCTGGTTGGTGTCAGCATCCAGCTGAGCTGCTCCTTAGGGGAAGTATCTTCCAGCAGTCCAATGTGTCTCACACTGAGACCTTGTTAGATACCACCAAAAAAAAGGAGCACAACCATTGCTGTCACCCTGAATGGTTAGGTGTTCACCAAAGCTTCCACAGCCATGAGTCCTGTTTGAACTGGGCATCTCTGGACAAGTTGGGCTTGTAGAGGTGCTGCTGTGTTTCCTTGGGGCTGTTTTCTTCTTGGTGGGGATGACTAGCTCTGACCTGTGTGTTCAGATGAAGCTTTAGTGAGTGAATGTGGAGATAGGCAGTCTATGAGGAGTGTTGGCTGATGTATAGGCAAAATGATGTCTGCTTTTCTGCTTGCTGGTCCCAACCAGCTTCTCCTCTGTCTCTTACCACAGTCTCATGTGGGTTTTTCCAGGTAACAGTGCCATCTGGTGCTAGAGCACTGCTCTTTATCGAGCTTTTCTCAAATTCTTAGGCAGAGGTAGTAGGACAGTGTTGCTTTTAATCATCCATCTTACTATAGGAAAATGGGAAGGGGTATATGTGCTGTAATAATTCGTGCTGCTGGGACGTTGCATTTGGAGGAGATCCTTTAGGCTCATCTTGATTTTTCTATTAAGCAACTGATTTTCCTAGAACTGCTATACCCAGAAGGCTGGTACATGAAGCAAGAAGTATAAACACTGAGAAAGGGGATCATATCTTTTTCTATAAACTGCTGCCGAGAAGAAAAATCCTATATTTACGTTAGATCCTGTAACTGGGGACATCTTTAAAAGATTCCCATAGGATCCTAAGTGCCTTATTGATAGACTTAATACTGGGTAAATCTTCTCTTACAAGATCTTTCCATATTCTGTAGTCACAGCCATATATTTTTAAACACTAGCCTTCAATATCTTTATGCTGAGCATCATTATCCTGCTTGTTCCTTCTGAATTACTTTTCAGGTCTCCTCTGACATCTTGTAGACTTTTTTTTTGCATACACGGGGATTGCTTTGCATTCCCAGATGGAAAGCCCTGGTTACTGGTTGGAGTGATGTGAGTAGATGGGATGTCGGCCTGTTTGAACAAATAACCCAGCAGCACTTGATGATGAGGTTGGACCAAGTCAAACTTTTCTGTAACTGAAGATTGTTCTTGCCTGTTGAGTCTAGAAAGCTCAGTAGGCTTTTAGAGGTCCTCTTCATTCAAACCAGAGTTGGCATTTTAGGTCCCAGGTTGTCTTTGCTGCTTTACCCCTTCCTGGAGCATCTTTTCTTTTCAGTAATAACCTGGTAACCTTCCTGTCCTCTTGTCTTCCTTCCCCTGAATTACTGCCTTGTACTTTGCCTTTGTTTTCAGGTTGGTGTGTTCACTGGGCCAGGGAATCTGTCTCGCAGTGTTTTCCAAACTGTTGTGTAAGTTTGCAGAGCTACAGAAGTGATTTGTTGCCAGTATAAATAAATAACATTTGTCAGCCTTGGATAAGGGAAATCCAAGTAAAAGATTCACTTTTGCTAAGCAAAAGGTTTATGTTAATGCCAGATTCCTATGCTCCAAAATGCAGTATTTACCCTCATCATAATTAAACTGAACTTTTGTTGCTTATAATGAGTTGTTCAGACTTTTTTAGCCAAATTCCACTTCTTGGAAAAGGTAGAACCTTTCAGTGTCTTTCTGATGGAAAGTGGAGGACCAGAACTGTGCTACAGAAGAAGTTTTATACCTACAGAGCATGGAATGATATTCTGCCACCAAAGATCTTTACTATCCAAAAAATAAAGGGGAGGGGAAAAAAGCCCAACAGGTAGGATGATTAGAAATGTAAACAGGGACAAAAGTAGCTATAAGACCACTGCAGGTAGGTGTGTAGATAGTGGAGGCTCAGACAGCTTCAGCCTGAAATTGGGAGGAACTCAACTGGGTGGCACAACTTCATGTTTCTGTGTCTCCATAATATGTCGTAAAGGCAAATTAAAGAGCTGTCAGTTTGTCCTGCAGGAGCTGCAGGTCCCGGGATGGGGTGGGTGGTGGTGTCACTGTTGGGAGACTGCAGGAACTAACGACACAGCTGGATTTGGAAGCTGCCTGTGTAAGAAGCCTTCCCCCACTGCTGGCAGTGTTGAAAGGGAACAGGGATGTGCAGCCAACAATTCAATTCTCATTTTTCAGTTGCCTGATGTTCCTGGGGGTGTTGCTGAGGTTTCTCTCCTCCGCTGCCCTCCACGCAGTCACCTGCTGGGTTTCCTCAGTGGCTCTTTAGAAGATCTCAGGTGCTGCCTGTCTCTGGCAGTCCAGGAAACAATTGGTCTGTAATTTGATAAAAATGCATGTCTCCTTAGTACAGGTGCTTTAAAGCTGTTCTGGACATTCAGCTGGTGACAGGTAAGTTTATTTTAGTGCAGTTTATTTCAGCTTCCTGAGGCTGGAAGCTCTGTCCATCCTTACCAGCAACGGGGCCTTTGCGAGATGAATTAGGAAATCTTATTTTAGATGGTGCCTTTTGCTTGTTTTCTGCAAAAGTGTTACGTTCACACCGTACCATTAAATCCCCAGTAGTTGGTGCTGCTGGTTGTGAATGTGCTGAGTGGCAGATGACTGTCAGATCCAGGTCTGCCCATTTTTGTACAAACAAAAGAATTGCAATACGTTATCAGGTAGCGCTGCACACAACGCAGAGCTCTCTCGATTTCATCTTAGCTTCTGTGAAGTCCTTTCAAGTGCTTATTTCAGTTTTGGGGAGCATTTCGGAACCTCCCTGCCTTACTCGTGTTCATGTTCTTCCTGCAGCTGAAGTTAATCAGCAACCTGGACTTTTTTGTGCTGCCCAGAACAGCCTCACAAACAAGCTTTTGGATTCTTTTGTATGGAATATAGGAAACAAAGACACTGCTCGTTGTCCTTCCCCTGCTTTGGCCAGTCCAAATGGGGACCTGTGTGTTCCTCAGTCACTCGAGGTTTTTGAAACTTAGTTTAATAGAGGCCGTGTTGAACAATTATATATTTTTTAAATCTCCTGGTGGAATTCCTGAGTAACTCTATTTTCTCCTTCTGTAATGCTTCGAGATGACAGGCGATACTGTGATATTATGAAAATGCAGAATGATGTTGAAAAGCAACATGGCTAAAACCCTAAATGCATCTAAAGGCAGAACCTTTGTGCCAATCAGTGTAGAAGAACCTGTAGTTTTGGAGCTGCATCCCTCCAGGGTTGCCTTTAGAACCCTCTGTATTGTCTAGCTCATTGTTCAGCTCTTCTGGCTTGTAGAATTCTGGCTCTCAGAGTCTTAAGTTTCTTGTCATCTTTCTTCTGCCCCATTCTCCCATCTTCCTTCCCCATAAAACCCAGTGTGGTTGGAAACCTCTAGTTGTTAGAAGTGAAGCAACATGTGCCACTTCAAATGCCGTGATATGAATCAAATCTGAGCTTCCATGGGATCCTCTGCTCTTGCTGCTTTATCCTCTCTCTTTCTGCTTTTTGGACGGCTCGTGCACGATCCAATAGGATCAATGTAACAGAAATCTCTCAAGGGAAGTGAACTTCGGATGTGAAACATATTTTCCCAAGAGCAGAATGCAATGCCACTGGTAATGTGTTGATACGGAAATATTAAAAATATCTTGGCTTCAGATCTTCTGGGTCTTTGAATTTCTGAACCTTTGTCATCTAACATGCTATACTTGGACAGCTGACTTGCTATTTTAAATACCTCCTTTGGAGTTAAATAAAAACAGCTTCTGTTGGGATAATTGCTACACCACTGTTTTAACTGAAGTGAATTTGGGGGTGTAATCAGACCTTGAATTAAAAAAAAAATAAATAGGAATTGGGGCATGTTGACTTGGGTTGGCTGCTGCCTGGTGTCCTCCTTCCTGTCCCACCTCCATGAACCTCATCCCACAGCCACCTGAGCTGCTGAGTGGCTCCAGGTTATGGCCAGCATAGTGTCAGTGGCCACTGTTTTGTCTTCTTTTGGTGCCCAGGACTAGAGTTGCTGGTGGGTCTGGAGTTGCTTCATGTAGGAAGTAATTTTCCCCTTAACCTCCACTCAGTAAATTGCAGTCATCCCAGTCATGAACCAGTGCCATCTGGTGTAGGGTTCCCAGTCACACCTTCACCATTGGACAGAATGACATAACTCCTTTCAGGTTTAGAAACCAGGTGTGGAATTACTGTGCACCATGTCCTGCTTCACATGGGCTTGAGGTGCTGAGAGGGTCATTCAAAAGACCTTTGAGGAGTCTGTCTGTCAGCTGAATGAAGCAAGTTTACATCTTTTCACAGCATCGGGTACTTGGATTTGGCTTTAATTGATTATGGAGCATCCTCCAAGTGTTCTGGGATGTGGGGACCTCTCTGGTGCCACGTTACCTGTTGCTGCAGTTGGCTGCTGGCCCTAGGGTTTGCTCTTAACCTCTGGTTTTTCTTTTTCCTCTGAGCGTTGATGCTACAAGTTTCCATGACAACTTCCAAGCTGACATGGAAGTGCTGTCCCTTCAAAACAAAAATACTGGTGTGGGGATTGTAGGATACTGGCAGTCAGAGTTGGTGTGACCTAGAGGGATGTCCCAGGGAGGGGATGAATTTTAATTCCAGAACAGATTCAGGCAGATGTCTTGCCGGGAGCACTCCCCAGTGCAGTTTTAAACAACTTCGATGTGTGTGAGGCTAAAATCCTGTTAAACTTGGACAGAGATCAGATATCTAGTTCATCTCTCCTCTGTCACTGTATTTGTCCATGGGCCCAGAAAAGACAAAAGTGTGACATGTTTTCATGTATAATATCTCACTTTGACTAAAAAGGAGACCAAAAAATGGTAATAGATCTAAAAGGCATTATTCATTATTTTTCCTCTCATGCTTTCTTTCTTAATCCTGCTGAGAGAACTCGCCATCCCTATTAGAAGACAGGCTTTATAAAATAGCAAGTAATTTTTTTTCTTTTTTACTTTTTGTTTGCCAATGTAGGAGGAGAGCCTGGGAACAGTGGCTTAAATGAGATCAGTTACACAAGAAGCAAGAGGAAAGTGGTGGGACGTGGAGAAGTAGCCCAGAATGAATAGTGGTAGCAGGTCTGTGCTGGTCAAAGCCCTCGAGGTTGTGACCACTGCTACCCAGGTCAAAATAGGTCTCAAATAGCAGAAGCACCTGCCATAATAGATATAGCTCACTTCTGACTCTTAGTTGAATAAACATCTCAACCATCACATAACAGTTCAGGTAAATGTGTAGTTTCATCTCTAGCATTGTACTTTCCTCCTTTTATTTTGTGTTGTATTGTCATTTTTATAAGCATTTACCGAGGGAGGGTGTGTGGGTGCTGCTTTTTATCCTCCATCATTATGTGCTTATTCCCAGAGCTGTTGTTTGGGAGGATAAAATCTGGAATGCAACTGGAAGAGAAGCTGATGTGCTCCTCACCACAGGGATTGTGTTGGAGGTAGGGGCTGTTGGGATCATACTGGCACCCTTGAGTAAATCTTACTCTTTACTGGTCAGTCATTATGGCTGTATGAGACAGCACTGACCAAGTGTGAACTGTAGAGGTTGAGGTTGGTATGGGCAAGCTTTATGCTGGATCAGGTGTCACCTGTTCTGGGTGGCTGAGCAGAAATGCTCTTGTAAAACCATGGCTGATCCAGGGGAAAGGTGTGCTCCCAAGTCCATGTGGCACTGGGTGTTGATAGCTGAAGGAATTGTTATCTGACATTCAGCCTTGGGCAGTGATGAGTCATAGTGACAAGGTCCTTCCAGGTGTCCAAGTGTGGGCTGAACCTGCAAGGTCCATTGAGTAAACAGCTCTTCTGGAAGCCTGTGCAAAAGGTGTGTCCTGGCGTATTTGAGGCTGAAAAACCAATGACTGCACATAGATATATTCAGCCTTTAAAACTGTGATTCCCTTCTGAGTTTAAGCTGCTTCTCCAGCTTCTGTTCCTGGGTTGTTTGGAGCAGGGGACAGCTTGTAATTATCTCCTGGGACAACCAGGGCTAATTGTCCCTCTGTCATCTCAGCAACTTCTCTCTTATTTGTCACCAAATGTCAGAAGTGATCTCTATTTACCTGCCACCATACTTGGCACTGGTGGCTGGTCCTAATCATCAAAACAAATTACTCTAGGTTTGATCTCTTGTCAGAAGGTAGGTCTTGGAGAAGAAAATTGCCCGTGTCTCCTGTTTGCTTCATTGGGTTTAGAGGTTAAACCCAGAGAAGTTACAGTGTGAGTTTGGCCCATCCCTGCCCGGGGATGCTCACACCTACCTGCTGAACTGTTTGCTAAAGGGAAGGACCCAATTTATTGTCACAGATGCATCTCCCAACCTCTGCACTTAGGTTAAAAGAAAAAAAAAAAACCACACACACAAAACCCCCCCCCCAAAAAAAAAATTTGGCTTCAAATGGCATAAGAACTTGGGCAAATGGTTTGAAGCAATAAGCTACCAAGGCTTAATGAGTTAATACTTAGCAGCTAAGCAGGAATATCTCTCCATCTCTCCTACTCTACCCAGTTTCAGGTGAAAGCCGTGATGGCTCCCTTATGTCATTGAGGGTGAGGTGACTCAGTGGTGAAGGAACATGCTCCTGTTGGTGCTTGTTCTCTATACAAAAATCAGAATTTCTGTCCCCTTCCTGCTGTGTTGGTATGAGAGCACCATCAGACCTGGTGAAGTATCAGATGTTCTCTGAGCCTCAGCTGGTGCCTTTTGATGAGTAGATGGAGCTCAGGCATTGATTCAGGGCTCAGCACCCAGAGTAGCTGAAGAGCAGAGGGAATAAATGGGCACCAGAGATGTTCTATCTCATCTTTACACAGTTGTTCATCACCAAACATGGTAACCGGCTGCTGGTGGGAGGGTGGGTGTTGGTCATCCCTTTTTGCCTGGGTTAAAAGTGTGCACGCTGAGGAGCGTCTTTGGTTTGCCTTACTTAACATACATAAATGTGAATTTATTTTCGAAAGAGGCAACGCACAACACACCTTGAATTTGAGGTGCTTGGAGGACCCTCAGCTCAGCTTGGCTTGTGCTGGTGCAGGACTGGCTGAGAACATCTCCGGGAAACCGATAGTTCTCATTCTTGGGGCTATTATCAAAGCACACACTTGGAATATAAAACTAGTCATGTTAATACTGACTTTCCTAGAGCTAAACATAGCAACTGAGCTGTAAGTATCTATTTTTAAAGTGCTGCTCCAATATTGAATTCCCTCACTGCTGAGTGTGAGGGGGCTGACCTTCGGCTGATGATGGCATCGGGGAGATGACTGAGCTCTCCTGTGTTCATTGACAGCCATAATGGCTTCTTCTGGGTTTTGACAGTCTTTTTTTTGTGTGTGTGTGATGACAGACCTGCTACGTATTTATTGTTGATGCTGGCATTCTGCCCACTACTCCTCTTGCTTTATCCTAACGACTGAGGCAGGTGGGTCTGGCAGATGAAGCTGAAAATGGTTGGGCTGCCTTTAAAAAATCAAGAGACCGGATAACGGGTTAAACGTAGTCCCCCTGCAGAGAAAGTTTTATGCCTTGCTTTGGGAAGAATTTATGTGATTATATCCTTCAGGAAGGATCACATCATGGGAAAGCTGCTCGTTTATAACTTTTTATGATTTATCAGAGTTGAGTAAGACACAAATATTGCTGCTGCCAAGTAGCATCGTATCATCTTGTTAGGCTGAGGTCTTCCCATACTGTCTAATAGAGAATGGAGTGGTGTGGTTCAACGATATGTTGAAACATAATGCATCAATTTAAGCACCATGTGTCAGAGAATAAATTGCCCTAATGTGTGTTGAAATGAAAGTATCGTTGTACACCTGGAGCTCTGCAGGGAGAGAACTCCAGGTAAAATACCCAAACTGCGAGTACTTACTGGAATGTGAACGTTGGTGCCTGGTTCTGGATGTTAAGAGGCTATCTATACAGTGCTTATTTTAACAAATAATTTTAGAAAGCTGTATAAAAATTGATATCTATATACCCTGGTGGGATGTGGGAGGCAATGAAAACACTTCCACAGTCTGGAAATGGGCTGTGGGAGGCTTCAGGTTTCCCACTCTGGTAGAGTTCTGACTCCAGAAGTTGGGTCTAAAAGCCTGGCTGGCTGGCTCTCTTCCTCTCTTACTGAAACATGCCATCAAGAAGGCAATAAATACTCAGGTGCTTTGGTTTGATTCCAGATCCTGTCTTTGGACTATAGATTTATGCCTAATTTAGCAAAGCAGGCTGTAAACCAGGGTATGGATTAGGATGAAATGCTGACAAAGCACAGGGGGCTTTGGGCTGGGAATCAAGAAGGAAAAGCAGGGAATGCAGCAGTAGTGGAGATGTGGATTCTGAAGGTGAGATGTGGAAGAAGCTCTGTCCCTGACACCACGTTCATGTGATGTGTAATTAGTGTGTTTACAGGGCTCAGAACCATGAACCAATGCAAATATGTTCTTGGCTACTGAAATGCAGATGAGATTTCTCCCAGTTCAGCAGAAGGGAATCTGAACTGAGTTACTGTGGGGCTGAGCAAGCCTGAAACTGGGGTTCAGACCTGTGACTTCCTTGTTAGTGTGCTTTAGGACATTATCCCTCACGTAGCATTTCAGTGCCAATGTATTCGATGACAACTGCACTTTGTAGTATTGAGCTTGTTGGTAACACTAACAGCCTGCAGGTTGCCTTGAGATCACTGAGACTGCTTGATGAAGGACATCACTTAATTAACTGTCCAGTAATCACTGGAGATTCAACAAGTGATACCTCCCCTTACCAGTAATGACTCCTTGTGGCCACAGCTCTGTGTGAACTAATGTAGAAGATGTAATGATGGTCCATCCGTGTGTTCTGTTGACAGCACTATCTCTTTAGCCAGCAAGTGCTGGAGTATGAGCAGTGCTTTGACTTTATCCATGTTCTTAACAATGTCCTATGTTGCCTCCATGGACCTGGGGACTAAGTGCAATGAGAGCCATTTCTTTTCCTTTTTTCCCCAGGGCAAGTGCTTGCTGCAGTGAATTTAGCACCAATTCCCCTGCCAGCTGAGACTTCTCACTGTACAGTACTTTGCTTAAAATGTTCCAGGCCAAATGGGATTTCCACAGATATTTGTGGGTATCTTGAGTGAGAAGCATGCAGGATGAGACACAACTGTGGTGTGATGTGCTTCTTCCTGTGCTTTCTGTCTTCTCCAGTACATAGGTGATGGCTGTGGGTAGGAAATGGTGCATGATGCAGGCAGAGGTTACCTCTACGTATGGAAGTGCCTCAGCATGCTCTGCTGAAACCCATCTCAGCCCAGAGGATTGGGATACCCTGCATTTGTATTTGTCATGTTGTTTCTGACTGACAATCATCTGAGGTCACTAAATTCAGTGTCTCTCTCTCTCTCTCCCCTTAGCTGAAGCTCGAAGATCGTTCTGTGGTCCCTCGAGATGTGGTCAGACATATGAGCTCCAGCGTAAGTGCTTTTTTTTTTCTTTTGTCCCTTTTTGATTGTGATCCTGCTGCATGGATTTCGAAGACTTGCCAAATTGCCTGAATGGAACTGAACAGTAATGCTTTGAGCGTGTTCTATTTTTAGTGCGTTTGATAGACCTAACTGCATCCTTTGAAAATGAAATGCTGATAAGGCTGCCTCTCCACTGTTGCATATCTGCAAAGGTCTCCTAAGCAAACGAGCCTGATAATGTCAGGTACTGAGACGAGACGCTCGTCCATCCTGCCATCCTTTTAAATTTTAAATCAATCCATTCGGAGATTTGGGGATCACGAACCGAACCCACCAAGAGGCTGGAGTGGAGACAGATCAGAGAGCTGCTGTGTGCCTTCTGGTGTGCTGTGGTAGAGAATTTGGAGGAAGTGTTTTCAGGGAGACCTCTCAATCTACGCCGAGCACCGTTTTATTCAATTTCTCCCAGAAATACAGCAAATCCCAACACTGCTCAAGCATCTGACACAGCCAGGTTGGCAGAAAGCAAGCTGTTCTTAATCAGCAGTCTGTAATCATTACCTTTACTCTTCCCGGATACTATTTTAAATCCCAGTCGTTTCATTCAAATTGTACAGCATTTGTGCTTAGCAGAGATGTGTGGATTTGGGTTTTTGTGTAGGAAATACTGGGAGCATTGTTCAGTGTGGATTATCAGATAATATGTGGTCTCTTTAGGAGCTTAGCTGGGCTGGTAGGTTCTTGCTGTGGCTCCCACCTAACCTATAACCCGGAGCCATATGGCCTGCCATGTGCACGCCTGGATCTTCTCTTGACTTGCTTCCAGCCATGTGGCTACCAAGGTTGTGATGAAGCAGGCAGCTGGCTACTGACTGCTGCACTTACACCACATGGTGCGCAGCCTGGTGCAGGGATGGGAAAGGTTCATCTCTGACCTGAGTTTTGGGGTGGTTTTGTTTTTTTTTTTTAAATCCTTTTTTGTCAATAGGAAAAAAAAAAGGAAAAAAAAAAGCCAAGAAGACCACCCCTTTTTAACAGAATTTTCCAAAGAGAAGAAAAGGGAGGAAAGAATTGAAGGATAATTTGCAAAAAGCTGAAGCAAAAGATTTCCTTAAGAAATTTACTTGTTGTTTGAAATGGAAATCTGGAGTCAACATATCTTACTAGAGCTGCAGTTTTACAGAAGCGTTTCAATCCAAAACAAAGAAGAGCTAATAAATTGAATTATCAGCTGTTCACACACTATTGTACCTGGCACAGCGGGGCTCTGTACTGTATCCTTCTTGCTCAGAGGGATGCTTTGAGTCCTGCCTCCTCTCAACTGTTTTATCCTCTGGTGCTTCTTGAAGTAATTTGATGCTTTCAGGACAGCAAGTTGTTCTCTTGGCAAACATGGATGTGCTGCTTTTGTTTGCAATTTCTATAGTCATTTAAGCAGAAATTGGCTTCTCTGTCTTGCTGCACATGTATCAGTAGATACATTACCCACCAGTTGGTTTCATGCTCATTTATTGTCTGTTTACCTGTTTAAACACTGGGTTTTTCTTGACCATTTGTACTAGTGACTGATAATGTCATTTTTTTTAATTTATTTTTTTTTTAGTGAGGGTATAACTCAATTTCTTCTCCCTATTCAAAAGCATAGCAAATCTGAAGATAACTTATACTTCACTTTACCCTCAAGTATGTTTTAAATGTCAGTGGTAAATGAAACAAACCCCTTCTATCCCAAAGAACACCTTGACTTGTTAATGAGATGTATTCCAAAAATTATAAAAGCATTTAAAATAGAAAATCTGTGAGTGTCAGCCTGCCAAATTCAGGATGTGGGATGGTTGCCCTGCCACCAGTTGGCCTGGCAAATGCACAACGTGGAACTTATTTTGTATTCACCACACTCTCTTAGGACTTGCTTTTAACCTTGAGCGGGAAGGACTTGATCCCCTGTTCCTCAAGAGAAGAGAGCTGAGTCAAATTCATGTGCTTCTCATCAAGCATGGAGTGTGGGGAAAGACTGCTTCAGGGGGTAATGCATCAAATGAGGTCATTTTCTCAGGATGTGGTTGGGGCTGTAGGTCTGATCCAGCTGGATGAGGAGTGCTGAGAGAGGCAGAGTTCCTTTTCCCAGGTGATGTGCTCATTTAGGGGAAAGATTGGAAGTTGGTTTGTAATCTCAGACACCTGGATTCTTGTTGCTTCAAAGGGTGCTGGGCAATGTTGTTCCTTTTAAATAAAGGACTGAGAGTGGTATAAAGATCTCCTTATTAGAAAAGAAAACGTTGAGGGAAAGAGTAGAAGGGTGGGAGGTAGAAGATACGGAATTCAAGCCGATGCTTGCTGAGCTGCTCTCTCTCAGATGGGAGTTTTCTGGTTTGCCTTAAAACCTTGTCACTGATGGGGAAGGAGTCAAGTCACTTCTCCATCCATTCATTGTTTAAATATCCAATATCTCCAGGATGGTGCGTGCCATCAGGGTACCAGAAGAAGCAGAAAGTAAGTCTAGGGGGTGCACTTAATTCTGGTGGGGAATGGAGCTTGAACCCATCAACTCTCCTAACAAAGATCAGTTGCCTTCCTTTTCCAATTCTGCTGTTGAGGTTGATGGAAATTGTTTGTTTGTTTTTTTGTAACAGAACTGAAATGTCAGGTCATTTCATTTGGCCCCTCCTTTAATGGGAGCACCTAATGGACAGTCTGGGCAATGGTCGTTCTCAAGCAGACTGGTGGGGAGCTGTGCTCTGGCTGTGGATCTGCCCTGGAAGACAAGAGATAAGCTGGTGACTTCTTGCTCTGGGGCTGCATCGCTGAGCACTGCCATAATCCCATGGAGTGATTCAGCAGAACCCCTCAGCCTGCAAATCCACCTCCCCTGGGGCTGCCTAATGTTTCATGGGACAGTGAGATAAATAAACTCATAATAAACAAAGGTTTGGTGGCAGGTGAGGGAGGAGAGCTGTGGCTTTGCAGCTTCTGGGGCTGCTCACAGCATGGATCTCTGCTTTCTTATCCACAGACAGTGCTCTGAGAAGCAAACTGAACTAAACCCCGTGCTCTTGCCCATGGAACCCATGTGGTGGTGGTGCAGGCACCTTCTCCATGGGGAAACTGCCACTTGGAGAATGGGCAGAGGGTGTTGGTCTGTCGGTTGCCCCAGTCCTGGTTTTATTGCTCTTTATTCTTTCACAATAAAAGAGGGGGTTTAGGCCCAGAGACAAGATGACCCACAGAAACTGCAGCGTGTCTCAGAGCTGCTGTCACGTTGGCTACTGATAAAGGAAAAATTGAAATGCTTGGTGTAGAGCAAGGAATTTGTTTCTTGAGGGTTTTTTGGTTCTGACTGCTAAGCAATCTAAAACACAGGGCCTGAACTGCGAAGCATGGGCAGAGGATGGACTGGGGGTACTTAATTTAGCTCAGTCTGGAGGAAAAGCAAGGTAAGGGGCTGTGCTGTAGCCTGCAGAAGCTGTGGGCCTGTTGAGCAGGTTCTGAGCAAACCTCACTCATCCCACAGCTCCAATGATGCTGGCAATGCCTGTTGTGAGTCTAACATCATTCTGGCAAACGCTTTTCAGGTGAGAGTTATGGTCCAGCTCTGCTGGGCTCTTTCCTGGCAGCCTGTGCAGGCTTAGCTGCTGTCTGCTCTCATGGAGCTGGAGCTGAGAAAGGCTCCTTTTGCTTCCCAGCCTTTCTAGAAAGAGATGGGAGTGATATGGAGCAGCTGGAGGGAATGAGCCCGTTCTGCCAGCCCTCCTGGCCGTGCTGGCACAGTGACACAAAGGGTAGGACCCACTCTCCTCATCGCTGCCTCCTCGAGGGCTGAGGAGCTCAGGGTTTGTGTGATGTGAGGAAGAGGACTGGCAGCAGGCAGGTGGAAGGCAATCCAGCCAAATGGGCCGAGCAATCTGTCCAGGAATTCTTATCCTGGACTGTGGGTGTCTTTGCTCTAAGATGTCCCCAAGATGAGAATGGATGCGTTGAGCACCAGCAAACTCCTGAACCCCCTGTCCAGGGCTCCGAGTGAAACCCTTGAATAAATATTTGATGTGGCTGAAAGAACAACATGTTTCTAAGTGGACTGAGCAAACAAATGCACTTCTCACAGAGTATAAGCCTTTCAAGTGTTACGTTCAAGTCCTGTTGGAGCAGAGACCTTGATGTTTGAGATAAGCCCAGCTTCACAAGTTACTGATACCAGGGCATTTGTCACACTGGCCCTCAGTCAACTTTTATAATGGACTCATGGTCTTTAATAAATAAGAGTATTGATTGTCCCAGCTGTCAGGAGGCCAGGGCAGCTGCCATGGTTGACAGTGTTTGGGTTAGCAGCCCTTCCTTCCAGGCCTCCACCATATGTGTGAGCAACATGCATATTGTGTGCTCCCTGCCAGCTATCCCCAGAAGGCTTTTGACAGCATGCATTATTTTCTCAGGGATAAAGAAGAATAAAAGTTTGCTCAAAAATTGAGGGAGGTAATGACAACCATCTTGTAATTGGACCAACTGTAAATTATCTGGCTTGAAACCCTGAAACCTGACTAAAGGTGCCAGCTTTTTTTTTCTTAGTATGGCAGCAAGTGAAGACCATTTATAGTGTCCTGCAAAATTAGGCTTTGCATGAGAAGTCACAGACAGCTTTAAAGAATTTCTTTCATTCTTGGCTTGATGATCTATCTCTGCCTTTGCTGGCTCAGGGCGGTACCTGCAGGATGGTCCTCGGCTGAATAGACCAAGGAAGCAGGCAGATTTTAAAGCAAGTAAATATTAATCATCTGAGAAAGTCATTTGACCAAATGCAGGAGTCTCTGGGCTGCTGCTTTAACAGCCATTGCAAATTCTAACTGGGAAGAAGACACTGCAGGTCTTTAGTGGTGCTCTCACCTTCCAAATTGTCTTAGGGTCATGTGAAATGCCCCTTAAGAACACGGGCCTGGAAGGTAAGAGGGGGTTTAATCCTGAAAGTTTGCTTCTTTCTGCACTACCAGTATGTACTCAGAGTACATATGTGTGTATAGGACTTTCCCAAGTGATAAACCCTTTTTTCTCATTTGTATTTTCAGGACAGCCAGTGTGGAACTGTAATCGATGTCAACATCGAGTGTGCTGTGAAGCTGGTTGGAACCAACTGCATCCTCTACCCTGTCAACAGCAAAGACCTGCAACACATCTGGGTAAGAACGCAGACAAAATACACATGGGAGCCAGGGCCTGGTGGTTTGGAGAAATGCTGCTGTATTTCAAATAACACATGGAAGGGCAGCATCCATATTGTGCAAGATGTGTCTGCAGTTTGGTTTTATTTTAAACTCACTGCAGGCATCCTCGCTGGAAAGAGATGATGCAGTATCTCCTCATCTCCCCATCTGTTCTGTGTTGCTGATCATATTCCTGAGACCAAATTGACTTGGAGGCCTAGGCTGACATTAAATTCTGTGAGAATTTCTGCATTGAGGTGGGCTGTTGTGACAGCCTGGTTGGGGCAGCCCCTTGGTGGTGGCACAGAGCTTTAGAGCTGCTATGTCATTACTGATTAAACAGGCTATAAAAATGCTGAGATGAGTCGAGCATTTTTCTGTTGAGCTGGAACAGTCTGAAACATACCTGGTTCTCCCTCGTGGGTGGGTGGGTGATTTCCACAGACCGGGCAGGATAGGATTTCATCTTTCTTTTTCCTCTGAGAAAAAGACTATTTGGGAGTGATGAGCAGGAACTCCAAAGTCTCAAGGAACAGCCTGTGTAACAGCAGTGGGATACAGGCTTCTCTGGGATGGAAAATTAGGCTCCATGATAAAATTTAATTGTAATTATTGACTGAAGGCAAGTGTGAGTATGCCTCTGCTTTGCAGAACGCCCCTTCGACAGAACAGGACACTTGAGTTAAGTTTAAAATCCAAGAGGAAAATAGCCTGAGCTGTATAACTTGGAGAATCCAGGCAAGGTGCTGACTGTCAAGCAAACTCTTCAATGGGCCTTAATTCCTGTTAACACTGAGATCTGCAGTTGCTGTCCTAAATCCCTGTGAGATTGCTATCTAGTCTGCATTGGGTGAGAACCTCCTTGATGGCTCAGAGTTACAAGGGTTGATATTTTTACAGTTTTGTTTCCTGTTTTCTCCCTAGCCTTTCATGTATGGTGACTACATAGCCTATGATTGCTGGCTGGGCAAGGTCTATGATTTGAAGAATCAGGTCATCCTCAAACTTTCCAATGGAGCCAGGTACTTTCCTTTGAAAACTGTCCCTCTTGGATTTCATGATCCTGATCTGTTTTAAGAGAACTAAGAACAGGCTGGGCTTCTCATTCACCCACTGATAAGTTTATCTGCTTGTGTTAACTTCATAATGTAGAGTAAGAAATGTTGTAAAACATTGAGATTTATTGGTCACCCTCTGGAAAACCTGTTGTCTGAAAAGTGACAATTGTTTTTTTTTTTAATCTCAGCAGATCATTGTACCAGAAGTAAAGCACATTAGTCTTTAAACTGCACATCTCTCCTGGAAAAGTGACTGTTAAAGGTGGATCACGTATTCCAGACCTTTTCTCAGAAGGAGAGTGTAACTTCACTGAGATGCAGGGAGGGAGAATTTTTACCTTTAAAAAAAAAAAAATAATCTGTGAAAGTGAAGAACCCTGCAGAGTGGCAGTTTTCATCAAAGACAAAAAAGCAGCCCAAAATTCAACAGTTTTGCTTTTTCACTGTTATTTGCAACTTTCTTAGGAATGTATGTTTTCAATGAAGTTGTAGTCCAAAGTCGTATCTCTGGAGAGATTTAACCAGAGATACTGAAAGAAATACCTGGTTAATTTATTTTGTAGTTCTGCAAAGCCAGCAGAAAGATCTGAATTCTTTTCCTTGTGCATGCCAGGCAGTTACTTGGGAACTAAACCCCTCAGAATTCATTAACTTCACTCTGTTACTGAGGTCTGTCTTGTCCAATTATTATTACTGATACAAGGGAAGGAAGGAACCAGTGAAGGGCCAAGAGGCTTATGGGCCTGGCAGCTGGGAATGACTAATCTGTCTTGTAAATTGAGTGTTGACATTGATGTTTAGAAAAAAAAATAATAAAACAAACCCACAGCCCTGCAACCAGCTCTGAGAGAAGCGAGATATGTGAGAGCTAGAGCGGGTGATTGGTGGATGTGTCTGATATTTCAGTTGGTTTAGTGTTGGGTTAACCCAGGCTGGAAGGCTCTTGGGCATATGTTAAAACTGGGAGCAAAAAATAGCTACTTCTGTCTGTATTGCCTGCAGTTACTGCTGCAATTCAAAACCTTGCTTGGTTTCTGTTACCAGCTCATGCATAGCTATGTAAAGTGAGGTAACTGTTTTCAAAATCTCTTCCTAATGAATCATTTGAAATCCCACCAGAACTCGCTCTGGAAATGAAGCTATTACTGAAGCAAGTACACCCAAATTGCCTTTAGGTTCCAGTGTCAGTGTGAATAACAAATGGGACTTTGCAGCAGACAAATCTTGTCCAGCACCCTGCGTATTATTTTTTCACATCCTGAAGGGAACCTTTAAATACCAAGACGGTGCTTTTATAGCTTGTCTAAAACCAGTTTTGCTGTGGGCTGTAAAGCTCAGCGATATTCTGCTGGGCACGTGGGCAGACCCATTTGGGCAGTGGCAGTTAATTTGGTGCTGTTTGCTTTTGAGATGGATGGCTCCGGAAATGTGACCGTGTCTCTTGTCCGTTTTCCAGGTGTTCTATGAGCACAGAAGATGGAGCCAAGCTGTACGACGTTTGTCCTCACGTCAGTGACTCTGTAAGCTACTGGTTCTCCTCAGAGTCCTTTTGATCAGCTTCATCTTGGGAGCTTTTTCTGCAGGAGGGGAGGGGGAAGGCAAAACCATAGGCACTTATTGATCTTAAAAATTAAATGATGCATCACAGCTGAAAACCACTTCACTAGATCCTCATTTGAAGTAAGTGTAACAGGATGTAGCTTAATGGTGATGTTAGTAATGAGCAGGTTTGGAGGAGGTATTACCATTAGCATATCCAGTTGCTTTCTTTGCAAACACCTTGCATAACGTGCAGTTCAGTGGCTGCTCATTATATCTGTACATGCTTGAAAAGGCTCTTACTCCATTTAATGCTTTCAAAATTGTCCCCCTTCTGGAAAAGGGCATGTTGTTTAAAAAGTGTTCTGCCAGAAGCACATTTCCAGACAATGTAAAATACTGTTTCTCTTGCAACTGTAATCCATCATGTTCTCTGAATGGAGACCTGCCACAATACTGGCATTTTCCAGATCACGTGGTGGGGAAGGTTTTGCCTGCTTTTGGGTAAAACATAGAGTTTACGAGTGTGATGATGGGGTCTAACTTGTTCTGCTTGTTCTTCCAAACAGCATCAGTAGGGCTGTGCTGCTCTCCTGGCAGCATTCTTGGGAGTTGACTGAGAATGGCACATAATTCTTAGGAACTAGCAATACAGTCAGCCCTTATCCTTCCCAGCCTTCAAAGCAGAGGTCCCTTTGATCTAAAACTGCACTTCTGTTAAAATTTGACACCTGTTTCTTGAAGAGTAAATAGAATATCGGTTTAATACAATGTGCTGCTGTGGTTTTCTTGTTCTGTACAGAAAAAAGGTATGGTCTCTTGCTAGGTATTCTCCAGTATCTTGCTCTCTGCTACTTTGGGTTATGCAAAGTATTTTCTGCCTGCTTAAAGGGATGCTCTAGCAGCATCCAGCTTTTGGGTACCCAATTTTAAGAGAACTTGTTTTGAGTCAGGCTGCCTTTAAAAGTATTTGTAGTCCTCTGAGGACTTGCTGTTTGGTTTGAAATGTGATTTGTCTCCAGTGTTATTCTTGATCCTGTACTCAGAGTTGCCATATGTTAGATACTTACCTGACTTAGATCTTGTTGCACTGCTCTTATCCTTTCTGACAAATTGCAAGACTTGATAGAGTTTTGTGCTCGGTATCTTACCTACCCTAAACTGCTCTGTCTGCCCCCACATTTTGAATCTTCAGCTCATCAAGTCACTCTAAGTATCAGTGGGAAAGAGCTCTAGGACAGCAACTGTTGTGTTTACTGTCCTGGTTTGTTTTCATAGAACTGTCATATTAACTAATCCACCTAAGATGGGAATAATCCTTACAATCTTAAGTTGACAAGCAGAGGAGTGAAGGTAGGAATCCTCTGGCTCTGAAAGCTGTAGGTGCTTGAATTAGAGCATGGAAGAAGAGGTGGGTGTCCTCGCCCAGGACTTGGCTCTCCTTGGCTGCCTTGTTACTGAGAACATTTGGGTGAGAATCCACATTTTTTGTGTTCCCCAGGTACCTTTACTTCTCCCCCATCCCCAAGTGATAGTCTCCATACACATGTGACAGTGGGTTGCTATAGGAACTGCTGGGCTGACTTCAGGGATGGAATGAGCTTTGAGATGGGCAACTTGTGAACTTTCCCTTTGTGGTTGATTGTACTGATCATGAATGAGAAGAGAAATGCCAGAATCTTAAATCTTAAGAGCAATAGTCCTTTATGCTGTCTCTTTTCCCCTCCTTTTCTCCTACAGGGTCTCTTCTTTGATGATTCATACGGCTTTTATCCTGGGCAAGTCCTCATTGGGCCTTCTAAAGTCTTCTCCAGCGTACAGTGGCTCTCAGGTGTGAAGCCTGTTCTGAGCACAAAGAGCAAGTTCAGAGTGGTGGTGGAAGAGGTAAGGACTGACAAGCTGACATCCACCTTATGTACAGGGTCATCCCTGGCTGGCATTTGGGAGCAGAATCAGCTTGCTGTGGTCACCTCCCGAGAGCACACATGCTGTGGTGTTCTGAGGTGACAAATTTCTCATTGTGGACTGACAGGACCTTTGAGCATAGTTTGACTTTTCTTCCCGGGGTCCCTGTCAACACCCTGTAAGGTGATGGTGTGCAATACACTTAGAAGCCAGCTCTGCTCATCCTTAGGGTGCTATAAGCACCTCTTCTCTTGAAACTTAACATTGCATGCTATTCAAAAAGGGAAAAACATTGCTGACTTTTTGCTGAAAGAGGGAGCAGCTCCAAGTTCATTAGTATTTTACTTTGTGACATTGGACTGCTGATTTGTATGTACCATAGCTTCCTTCCCAAGCCCAGATGTCTGTCTTTAAGTTAAAAAATGTAGAAGGTCACAGTGTTTTCAACAGCTATGCTCTGGGAGCACTGTAGTGGTCCTGGATGTGGTGAAACTGTGTTTGGCTTTTGTAAATGATAAAAACAGGTTTGCTGCTTTCCTGTGTGTAAACATTCAAATCCTACACACTGGTGTAGAAAAGCCTCTCAAAAATTAAATTGCCTTCTCTCTCTTTACACTGTAGGTACAGGTGGTAGAACTAAAGGTTACTTGGATCACTAAAAGCTTCTGTCCTGGAGGTACTGACAGTGTGAGTCCCCCTCCCTCCATAATCAGCCAGGAGAAACTGTCCAGGTGAGATCAGTTGAAAACCTCTTTTCACTCCCAGCACCCAGGGCTCACGTAGACCCCAGGTGACATCCCTACCAACTGATCAGACACAATGCTGCTGCTTCCAGTGGGGTTTTTACCATTTGTGCCTGAATATTCCAAATTAGATGCTTTAGGAGTTGCCAATACTCTTGCAAGTATGGGCTAGCATCCCACCACTCCTCTCCAAGTACTCTCCAGCTGACAAGTGCATAGAGGAAAGTAGTGTCTGGCAACAGTTTTTGCTTCTTCCCTTGTCCTTCCACTTGTGTCTGGAGCATCTTTTAACTGCGGATGTGTGTGCAGGAGGTGGTGAAGGTGTCCTGCTCCGGAGCCAGGCTGGTACTGAGGGAGCATCTGGTGCCCTCTGCAGGCTTCAGCTGCAAAAATGGGCTGGACAAAACTCAGAAAGAAAAGTCAGCTGAGTAATAAATAGCACAATGCAGTCTGGTTCCTGCCTGGAGTTCGTTAGCTGGAGGAGGGCAACTCTCAGATGATAGCAAAAGAATAATGCCAACTTCAAATGGCTCTTGGCAGCTGTCTCTGGGAGGGGGAGCTGGAGGGAGAGGGAGTGACTGATGTCCCACCCAAACCCTTTGTATCCCCGCCCAGCCCCCTGGTGAGGTTTCCCACTCCTTTAGAATTGTGTGGCTGGAAAAGATTTGGTATGGTGTTGGCGTGAGATCATGCCAGCCTTGTGGAGGCCCTGGTCACTGCTGGGTTCTATTACTGCTTTTGCCCTTTGCTCATGGCTGGTTTTCTGTTCTGCCAGGGTAAAACGTCTGGGGTGCTTTGACCATGCCCAAAGGCAGCTCGGGGAAAGGTGCCTCTATGTGTTCCCAGACAAAGTGGAACCTGCAAAAATCACCTGTGAATGCCCAGAGAGGAACTGTGTCCTGGGAGAAGGATCCGTTGCCAAAAAGGTGAGGTGAGGGGTTGAGGGGAAAGCATTGACTTCTCTATGCATTTCTGATTGCTGAGGCTTTTAAAGCAGAAATCTTCCTGGTAGTCATGTGCTCTGAAAATGCAGCTCCTGAAGTAGTTGTTTTTTAAAGAGTCATGGCTTGTTGCCAGCAGCAAAGTAACCTTGTGCGGCGATCTGACCGCACTGAGCGGAGCGTGCAGCTAATGCCACCAGAGAACATGAACAGGACCTTGAAACATAAAGGTGTCACCTTGCAGGGGGTCAAACTGTGTCGTAGCTGGCGTGCTCTGACAGCTGGGGCTGTTAGACACGTGTCATTTTCATCAGCACAACCCGAGGTTTCTCATGGAGCTGAACTTGTTCAGTTAAACCCTTGCTACAGGGAAATGGGAAAGAAGTCTCCGCTTCCTAGGGTAGATGAGAGCAGTGGTGTTCCTAGAATAACAGGATATCATCAGTAGGGATGGGGACCTCCCTGCATGGCTGTGTCTGTCACATAGATTAACTTCTGCAGCCTCTTGTGACCTTCCATAACAAAAAGTTCAGAATGTGCTTAAAATAGCCTTAAGTAGCAAAGCTCGCTTTCCCTGGGCTAGTCCAGTTCCTGAGTAGAAGGCGGTGGTGAGATGCTGTTTTGCAGAATGCCATGGTGCAGGTGAACTGTGCAGAGGCCCACAGAGTGCTGTTTTCCTCTGACCATTCCCCAGGTTGGCTGGCAGCTTGCTGAGGGTACAGGAATGTTGTCTGACCCAGGTCTGCTTTCTCTCTAGGTGAGGCGACTGCTGAAGAAGCAGATAGTGAAGATCATGTCGTGCTCCCCGGAGTCTCAGGGTACCAGTGAAGCCCCTGACAAAGAGTCTGCTGCAGCTGCTGACCAAAAATCAGAAGAGCTTAAGTCTGGATCAAAGTCTGAGCTGGATGATTCTTCCAACAGTGCATCGAGTCCTGGGGAGAGAAAGGAGGAGCAGCCTGAAGAAACAGGGAAGGAGAAAGGGGGAGCAGCGCGACAGCAGCAGCCTCCCTTTCTGCTGAAAGATGAAGGGTCATCCGACTACCGGCTTCAGTCCATGGAGCAAGATGCTGATGATGAGGCAGCTGATGACACCGATGACACTAGCTCTGTCACCTCTTCTGCCAGCTCCACTGCCTCATCCCAGAGCGGCAGCGGCACCAGCCGCAAGAAAAGCATCCCTCTTTCCATCAAAAACTTGAAGCGGAAGCACAAGAAGAAGAAGACCAAGATTTCACGAGAGTTTAAGCCGGGAGACAGGTGAGTTGGATATCCAAACCCAGGTACACTTGCCAAAATCTCCCTTATGGAAGTTCTCAGGTGTAAATCACCTCTTCAGCCTGGGTAGAGGATGATGGTGTGCTCCGTGTTAGGACACCGCTTGGTAGTAACCAAAAACACTTACCTTGTGATGACTCTGCAGTGGCTTGTGTGAAATCAGCTTGGTCTCAGTCCAGCTTCTGATGAAACTGGGTCCCCGTGACACGATGCTGCTGCTATTCTATTTCAGCTCTGCCTCAGGGCGTCGACAGAATATCTGTGCTGCTATCTCTGCACGCAGGGAAAGAGGCAGGTGAATAAAGATTATACAGCTTAAACATGACACTAATTGGGTACCTCGTTGGCAGCTTCTGTGGAGAGGCTTGAGGCAGCAGGAACGGGCAGCTCACCCTCAGAGAGCTGTCTCCAGATCAGCACAGAGGTCATGCTGTGGTGGTCTCTGTCATCCTTACCCTGCTCTGGAGAGACACTTGTGATTTTTGCTATCACTATACTTCTTACTGTTTTGTTGGGGTTTTTTTAATGAACAAAGAGCCTTGGAGAAATTTATTTCAGTAGCTTGGGGGAGGGAGTATTGCATGTATCTGCCCGTTTATAGATAAAATGGGATCTCAGCAGTTTTTACCTAAATTTCACTGAATTTTTAGAGTTGGAAGGGACCACAGAGATCATCCAGTCCAACTCCCCTGCCAAAGCAGGATTGCCCAGAGCTAGAGCCTGTCACTCAGGATGGCATCCAGGTGGGGCTTGAAAATCTCCAAAGGAGACTCCATGACCTCCTTGGGCAGCCTGTTCCAGGGCTCTGGGACCCTCACTGGGAAGAAGTTTTTCCTCATATTTGAGTGGAACCTCCTATGTTCCAACTTATGCCCATTGCCCCTTGTCCTCTCACTGGCAACCACTGAAAAGAGTCTGGCTCCCTCCTCCTTCAACCCACCCTTTAGATACTTAGAGGCATTAATAAGGTCTCCCTTCATCCTTCTCTTCTCCAGGCTAAAGAGTCCCAGCTCTCTCAGCCTTTCTTCATAAGGGAGATGTTCCTATCCTTGAATCATCTTCGTTGCCCTTTGCTGGCCTCTTTCTAGTAGTTCCTTGTCCCTCTTGAACTGGGGACATCCTTAAATTGAAAATGTTTAAACTGTTTTCAGGGAATGCAAAGACATCTAACAACTGGCCAGCCTGTCTTATTGGCTTCCCTGAGCTACTTAGTTTTATACAGATCCTGCATCAGAAACAAGCTAGTGCAAGGCAGTGTATGAGAATCCTCAGAAAAATGACATTATTGGGATTTGAGGAATCCGTTAGTTTGCCATGAACTTCATTCACATTTTGTTTGGATATTTTAATTTTGCGTGCATGGAGAGCTGTTCCTTTAGTCCTCATGGCTTTTTGCAGAAATTGCATTTGAAGGTCACAAACCTCAGCAGAATAGTATTTGAGTGAAAGAAAAAACGGGAGTGTGTGATAGAGTTTCTGGGAACTGATTCTCACTTCATTTTTCACTTCTCATCCCTCTGCTGAGTCCCTCCATTACAGGTTTTGTCCAGGAGAGCTCAGCTGGCAAACCTGGCAGCTTTCTGCACCATACAGGTAGAGATTCCTGTGCTGGGTCTGGGCAGCTCCGTGCAAGGAAATGCTGAGATCAGATGTTGGGACACTTTGCGGAGATGCCCATGTCACAGCGGAAATAGAGCGTGAAGACCCAGCCAATTCTTTAAAGGGCCCACGTGGCAGCAGGTCACAGCTCAGTGTGAGGGGTCTCCACTGTTTCAATATTCAGGTGAAGCAGAGCCCATCAGTAGATGTGCTGAGAAGAGCAGAGTAGATGGACTTGCTGCAGTTTGTCACCAGATCAGCTCGTGGGCAGCTCTGACTGCAGGTGGCCAACTCAGCATGTGGCTCTGCCATCGTTTGCTGACCTGCTGCAGCTCTCCAGGCAGCACAGACACCTCTGCTTATTTTTTTGAAGTGAGGATACATGGGGATTTTTATGAATGTCAAGTCATGATTTTTTGTTTGTGAAGCAGCATAAACTGCTGCAAACAGGGCTGTGTCATTTCCTTGGGTGGCCTCTCTACTCTCCCATCCTCAGCTCCACAGGCCCCTACTTTTTCCAAGGAACCATCTGTTGGCAGGTCACCCACCACACTGGTCCAGTTACAGACTTGCTTCTCTGATAATGTCTCTTGTTGAGGGCTGGTCCTACTAGAAACTTCATGTTACTTCCACTTCAAAATATTTCTCTGACATTCCTAAAAATAGGGTTGGGGTTTGCCTGTTGTATCTTCTTTATGGCTTGACTTGAAACCCATGTAAAGGTAGCACTTGTGTTATGTCTCAAAGGCTTGGTGAGCAAAGTAAAAGCAAGATTTAAAATCAGCATGGGGTTAAATTTGTTCTAGGAGATGGAAGTGGTGGAGGGTTTGCTAGAAGAGTCTGTCCAGCTTGGCTGCAGCTCTGTTCTTCCTGCCCCCAAGCAACTTGCCTCTTCAAGCAACTCTGTGGAGCTCCACAGCAGAGTACCAGCGTGTGGTCCATTGTTGCATGTTTGGGTTTCATTTCTGGGCTGCAGAGAGACACATGTATGTGTTTGAACAGCTGGGAAGGAGACTTTTTTTCTCTTTTAAACAAAATCCTTTTGCTTTACCCACATTCAATATGTTGCCTCTTTTTTTTTTTTTATTTTCCATTCTGGAAGGGCTTAGATGAATGTGGCTTTCTCTCTCCTTTCCAGTCCTCTGGCTTCAAAAACTCCTCAGACTGCCAGGCTAGAAGGTGCTTCAGTGGAGAAGATCTTAAGTTTCAAAGTATTTGAAGCTCCTATCTTGACTCTGCCAGGGGTAGAAGTGGGTGCTGGTAGATGTTAATTTGGTCCACTAGGAATAAAAGTGAGCTCAGCTTTGGCTCCCTGGAAAATAAATCCTCCTGCAGTATAGACTTGCAGCAATGTAACATCTGGAGTGATTGAGAACCCATCAAAACAAAACCTGCTGCTTCCACTGGGACTAGATGGGGGTTCCTGTCTTGCTCCCCAGCCTGATGGTGTGTGGTACCTTTGTGTTGCCGAGATCCATCTTGATAACTGATGTCAGCAACATCTTGTCCTGGTTGTGCTCATGCCTGTTCCTTCTGGTAACTCGTTGCCTTTGTGTGCTCCCAGGGTTGCTGTGGAAGTGGTGACCACGATGACTTCAGCTGACGTGATGTGGCAGGATGGCACCGTGGAGACAAACATTCGCTCCAACGAGCTGATTCCAGTCCATCATCTGGACAACAACGAGTTCTGCCCCGGGGATTTTGTGGTGGACAAAAGAGGTATTGGGTGTCAAAACAATGCTTTCCTTGGGGAACAAACATGCTCTTAATTGCAAAGCATTCTTCAATCTGCATCTGCTAATGTACATCATAGCCATTTTTATGGTAGCCCATAGTAGTACTCACTTGAGGTAGGCACAAGAACAAGGGGCAGACAGCGATTCAGCTGATTTAACATGAATGTCAGCAGAGAACCATTAATTAAATACCAAAGTTGAGCTATGACAGCAGGCAAGATGCAGAAGGAAGAAATGCCAAGGAGCAAAGCTAGAATTTTCGTTATTTCTGTAGAGTAGAGGTGACCCACCTTTTCCTTGAAAGTGCAAATGGCTCTGAGCTCTCGCAGAATGAGGGGAGAGATGAACAGCTCACCTCAGGCTGCTTTCTCTGTATGGCTTGTCTATCATCACCCTCTGGGTTTTTTTTCTTGGAGGATTTGGGGATCCAGAGACATCTTCCATCCCTTTTCTTCACCAAACCAATTGGTGACGCTAGTGAGAGTCACACTGCAAGTTCAAGGAGACTTGCAGCTTTTGGATATGAAATATTGATGGCACACCAGCTGGCTCTCAGCTCCCCTTCTTTTCTAGAAGGAGTAGCCTCTTAACAGTGGGAAGCACAAGATCTTTTCAGTTTTGGAAGAGGGAAAGCTGGCTTAGCAAAAAAAAGGTGCTGGTTTGTGTGAACATTTCTGAGGACTAATAGTCTGACTGGTCTTGAGGCTTAGACCTAGTTTGTGGAAACTAAAAGTTATCCACCAGCTCCAGCTCTACCATTCCAGTTTGGGAATCTGTGTTCCTGGCAAATATATTCCCCAAGCAGTCTGGGATGCCTGGAGTTCCTTGCGTTCCCCCGCTAAGGATGCGGGAGGTGGATCTTTGTCAGCCAGATAACTCTGAAAGCTGTCTAGATACCAGTGTACTGGGAAACAGCCCAGTTCTGGAGAGGTGGACCAGGCCCAGCTTTGATGCTGTTGGATCCCCAGTGCATGTGCCCTTGTATACCTGCCTGCATCCTCCTGCCTTCCACCTTTGTCCAGTTCACTTTTCCAGAGGAGAAAAATCATTCTGGGTGGCACATGTCTAGATGAGGACCTTGGCAGCTAGAGTTGCTCTTGGGGAGCTCTTGGCCAGTCTGTCCAAAAACTTGACAGTCTTCTTGGCGCAGGGCTAATTTGTAGAGCAGGGCACTCAGGTGGCAGCGTGTTTTCTCTTGGTGATAGAGCTCCAAAGTGACTATGTTCACCCATAATGCAACATAATATGTTCATCACTCACACTAAAATGCACCTTGTTAGCTGAGTACAGTTTTGACTGTGTAGGAGGAACTTGTTTTCTTCATGCCATTCACAAATGGAAGATTTCAGCCCTGAGAGTTTGGGAGCTCACAGCCTCAGTTTCTTTGCAGAATCTGTGCCCTTCCACTTAACTTGTTTATTTTCTTCCCTACCATTGTGACCAAAAGCTCAGAGTTCCCAAGACCCCGGGTTATATGGAGTCGTGCAGTCTGGTGACCACATTGGCCGTACCTGCGTGGTGAAGTGGTTCAAGCTGAAATCCAGTGGAGATGATGTAGAGGTAAGTGCAGGACCCAGTGCCTGTTGGAACCAGCTAAGAGAAAGCAGCCACTGGACAGCACAAGCTTCACAGATAAGCCAGGAGTCAGCACTGTGGTGGAGTTTGTGCTTGAGGATGGAAACTTTTGGGCCTGGGAGGCTTAGCTTGAGGTGATGTCGCTTCATATTTGTAGATGCCCACAAGGCAGCGAAGACCAAGCAGAGGGTTTATATTCCATAGTCAACATCAGCTCTGCTATGAATGGAGATTTTTGCTGAAGTTGTCACAGTTGATTTCTTGAGTTCAGCATAAGAGTTTTTCCTTCCCTAGGAAGTTCATGGAAAAAGCTAGTTCATGGAAAAAGAATCTATTGCATGTTGTCCTGCCTGCCTCTGCTGGGCGCTTAGTGCCCACGGTCAGCCTGATACTTGTTCCTTGGAGCTTGTAAGAACACTGTATTTCTCAGTCTTGATAGACCACAGTCTAGTTGGAGGTAAGAGGAGGACTCGAACCACACAAATCTGGTGTACCGTTTTCTGCGTTGGGATGGGAGACCACATTGGCATAACTGAGAAGGGCCCTTTCCATCCAGAAGCAGGATTCCCAGATCTGATCCCTGGCTGAGCTCTGCTTTACCCATTTCTCAATATTTGTGGGCTCCTAGTTATCTTCCTCCAGGAGAAATCAAAGGAAAGATGTTTCCCATTAATTGTCAGATTTTTTTGTCAGGTGCTTCCTGTTGCCTTAGATCATTTCAAAAGTGATCTCTAAGCTTTTGGGCCTCAATGAACTGCTTTGAGAAATCTGTGTGTTCAGAAGGGAATAAAATGTTTGTGTATGTCTCGTGATGGGAGGAGTGACAGTGGAACCTGTAGTAAAGGTGAGAGTGGGCAGATGACACGGAATATCTGCTTCCTTTCATTGTTGTGCCTGATGGATGTGCTACAGGGTGAGGTGACAAGAAGGGACATTAGCAACTCTTTGGAGACTGTTGGAGCAACTGAAAATCGATAAAATACGATGCAAAGTACTTACCATGTGGTGAAGGCATGCTTTGAAGGTCAGTACTACATCCTGGGGCTGATGTGGTGTTCTTCTGTCTCTGATGCAGCTGATTGGAGAGGAGGAGGATGTGAGTGTGTATGATATTGCTGATCATCCAGACTTCCGCTTCCGCACTACTGACATCGTGATCCGCATTGGCAACTCGGATGGAGCCACAGCTAAAGAAGATGAGGTAGGTTCTGGGCACAGTGATGTGACCAGAGTGTCACCAGGTATTAATGGAGACACTGGAGATACTCAAAGAGTCAATAGGGAGGCCCTAAGCTCCACACAGGCATCCTGAAAGTCCTCAGCTTGCCAGTTTTGTGGGGGTGTCCCCTGCTGTCATAAAGGAAGATATTGAATCTCAAAATCAGGTGGAAACATAACCTTGAAATCTTTTGACCTTGGCGATAGAGTCCATAGCAGAGCAAGAATAAAGGTGAGACAAGAATCAAAACATATGCCTGAGGGCTTTTGCTAAAAACTCTTGCTTAGGATTTCAGAGTAACTTCTAATATGACGATATTCTGTGAGCTCCTGAACAAGAGTGAAGGTGGAATTGTCATGAAACCAGTTTCACTTGGCAACAGAAGACTGGGCTTCTGGTTTTCATCTGAGTTATTATGTACATGTTAATTTTCTTGAACTGACTGATCTCTTGGGGAGAAAGAGGGAACAATTTCTATTGTAAAAGATACGTTCTTTGCTAGAAAACAGGCTTTCTTGCTGCGCAGGGAAAACCTCCAGCTTTTGAGACTGCTGCCCTAAAAGGGTTAAAAGGTGGAGAGAGTGTGGCTCTTACTGCAGTTCTAGTTTCAGCAGCATGAAACTCATCTGAGCTTGCTGGGCTGACCTAAATAACCTTCTAACAGTGCAAGATGCTACTTAGCTTGCACAGCCCGTGCCAAGTGTGACTTGTCTGGTCTCGCCTGCACCCTCTCTGCTGGGAGAAGCTGCTGTGGGCCCCTGGTGCTGGTTGTTGGAGCACAGGGATGGCTGCTGGCACCAGAGGGCAGCCTGATTCTGGGGAAGGTCCTGTTCCCTCGCTGGCACAACCCCAGCCAGGCTGCCTGCAAAAGGCCACAGCCCTGCAATGGCCCTGGTCCTGATCAGAGGTAAGGATCTGCTGCCAGACCAGCCCTTCTGGTCCTCTCCTCCGTGCAGGGGGCAGTTTTCCCCACCTCCATGGCAGTGTTGTGGGGTTTCTCACAGAAACCCTGTCTGTGGGATCCTTCTCCCCTTGGCCATGGGACCCCAGGACCCCTGTCACTTCTGCAAGCATTGCTTTAGGAGTATCTCCAACCTGGGGAATGTGTCTCAAAACCTTCCTGGCTTTGCACTGAAATGCCTGGGAAAGAAAAGGGACTGACAAACTGCTCTTGTTTTCCCAGCCTTCGGTTGGACAAGTGGCTCGTGTGGATGTCAGCAGTAAAGTGGAAGTGGTGTGGGCTGATAACTCCAAGACTATCATTCTGCCTCAGGTGAGGTCCTGTTCCAGATCGTGGTATCCCTGTAATTCTTAACTGAGTGACAAATATTGGTTTTAAATCCTGGGTGTGGAGAGATTCACTGGGTAAAGGAATCTTGCTCTAATTATTGCTGCCTTTCCATGTAACGGGGTGGCTTCCCAATTCTGTTAGCACAGGAAAACCCTTCTTTTTGTCAGGAAACTGAGCAACTAATTGGTCATCACTACTCTTGAATATAGAGAATAGGGAAGTGTGGGCAGACTGCTGCCTTCACATGCTGCACTGAATGTTTGCAGCTCTGACCACATCCCTGCTCCTGACCTCCAGCACCCACTGCTTTGCAGAGGGGGTTGCAGAGCTTGGGGATCATCAGACTAGAGCCCAGATTCTCTGTGTTGCCCAACTAAGGCACTGCTGAAAGATGATTGCTTGTTCTGTCTTGCTTGTCAAATGGCACCATGGTGTTTGCCTTGGCTGAAGAAGCTCCTCCAGAAGCTGGTGTGGAGCCACAAGTTGTGACGTTAGCTAACCTAGGGATCAGACCCAATTCTTCTCTCAGGGTGGGGAGGGAAAGGAGTTGAGTGCAAACTTAAAAATATAGACATGGCCACATTAACCCACTTAACTCCTTTGTCTTCTCTGTTGCTCTAAGGTTTTTCCTGCACTGTCTTATAGTCTTATTTGCTACTCCATGTACAGTTTCATCCCATGTCTCTTCTCCTTGTTGCCTCAAATTAAGGCAGACAGCCTAAAGATGAGAGAAGACCTGCTTCTGTAGGGTCTCATCTCCATCACTGTGACCGAGAACACCACTGCCTCCCCGCAGAGATGCATGTGCAAGTAGAAAGCACTCGATCAAGATTTCTTTTTAAACCAAGCAGCTCTGCATTAATTACAGTAGAATAGTCAATGCCTGCACTATGGCAGTGGACTAGAGCGTTACAAAGCGGGCTGCTGTCTCCCTTCCCCCTGGTGTCACATGTGCTCTGATCACAGGCACAATCAGAGGCCTGATGTGTGCTCCACAAAGGGCTGTTCTCTCGCTGCGGTGCTGGGGCTCTGCAGCAGCTCCTGCTGTGTCACACCAGTCCTTTCCATTCCGTTCCTCTCTGTAATTATGGGAGTTGGGGAAATGTCAGGAGCGTGAATTATCAGTTGGTAAAACCGTGATTTATCAACGTCTGTCCGTGTGCCCAGAAACGAGCTGTCTGGATGCTTTTTCTCAGTTCTAAAAATAAAGATGGCATAACTGGCTAATTAACTTTCTGACTTAAATTTGGATTAGCTTTGAGGGCAGTGAGTTTTGATGGCTTTTCCTGCCTGCAGTCACTTGTGTTGAACCCAGCTAACCTCTGCTGGCTGAGTGGCACAGGACGAGCCAAACAGTGCTGGTTCAGTTCAAGGCTTTGACAAGATAACTGAATGTCCATGAGCTTTAGCCTCTGGGGTCAGATGTTGCAAGATTAAGAGGATTCTTGAGCTGTCATTCAAGTGTCAGAAGCCTGTGGATAAAATGCTCCCTCTTGTAACTCCTAACAGCCCTATAAGGTTGTTCTTGCTCTCCTGCTTCTATGTTGGAGCTAGTAGCTGAAGTAGGTCTATAATCCTCTGCAGGGGACCTTATGAGAGATGCAGCATGTACATGATTATAAGAGGTGAGGCTAGATGGAGTGTGGATGGGTTCAGCTTCCAGAAATGGAAGGGAAGACAATGCTTTAAGTAAAAACTTCTTCATCATCTTGGGACAACTTCATTGTCCCAGTTGAGTTTTAAGCAATAGTGACATAAACCAGCTAAAGCAGCGTAGCAGAGCTATGACAGCAAATAGTGTGGGGGCCCCAGAAGAAGAAAGCTGGTGTTGGGAACGTTTGCCTGCTTCCAGCATTGTCTCTGGAAGGATGGAGTGCAGAGGCAGCCAAACCAGGGCTCTGTGCCAGCACGGTTGCTGGTGCAGAAGCAGGACCAGAAATACTAACTCTGCACTCGATACCCAATACCTCTGAACTAGCTCTGTCTTCAGAAATCCTGGGGCATCCACGTAGCTGCTCGGTGCCTGCCTGCTCTCCTTGGCTGGATCCCAGCCACTGGGGTGACAGCAGCCCACCAAGAACTTGTCCTAGTTTCCCCCCAGTACCCTATTTTCAAAACTGGAGGATGGGGTTATTGCTGATTCCTAATCTGTGCCAGACATTGAGCATGTTATTTGGATCAAACACATTCCACCCTGCATAGATTGAAAGGGTTGAAGCAGCCCAATTGATCCTAGATGGAAGCTCCCTTTTCACAGGGAGAACTGACTTGTGTTTTAAAAACAACCAGAACTCTCTGCTTCAACCTAAGTCTCTTGTAACTCTGCTCTCCTTTAGCACTTATACAATATTGAATCAGAAATTGAGGAGTCAGACTATGATTCTGTCGACGGCAGCACCAGTGGGGCGTCCTCTGAGTGGGAGGATGAAAGCGACAGCTGGGAGACAGACAATGGCCTCATGGAAGACGACCACCCAAAAATTGAGGAGTTAGAGCCAGAGGAGCCACCAGCAGAGGAGGTGAAAAAAGTAGAGGAACAAGTCCAGGGAGCTGTGGCTATGGCAGTTGCAGATCTTGCTGCAGAGAAAGCTGGCAAGGACGGAGCCCCAAAGAGCTTCCGGGAACTAAAAGAGGCCATCAAGATCTTGGAAAGCCTGAAAAACATGACTGTGGAGCAGCTGCTGACTGGCTCTCCTACCTCCCCAACTGTGGAGCTGGAAAAACCCACTCGGGAGAAGAAATTCTTGGACGATATTAAAAAGCTGCAGGAAAATCTAAAGAAGACCTTGGATAATGTGGCTATTGCAGAAGAGGAAAAAATGGAAGCCATGGTGGAGACGGAGAAGAAAGAAGAAAAAGCAGAGGCACAGACACCAGTGAGGTCAGAGTGGCCCAGTGAGACACCAGTGCTCTGCCAGCAGAGTGGAGGCAAGCCTGGAGTCACCTTCACCAGTGCCAAGGGAGAAGTCTTCTCTGTGTTGGAGTATGCTCCAGGTGAGTGTGTCGGGTCAGGCCAGTGTGGGATGCTCTGTCCCTCACCGCTGTCCTGCGGCCTTTCTTTCTCCAAAACCTTTGCTTCAGGGCCACCTGGATTGGGTATCCTCTCTTCTTCCTGGTCCTTTTCACAGCTCATTTAACTGAGGAGGAGAGATGAAGACAACTTCTGTAGCACAATCTGTTCTAGGACCTAAGCCTGGCTTTTAGATGGCATCTCTAGGCACTACTGTAATTTCTCAAGCCCCAGAAGTTGGCTTCCCCATTGTCTGTGTTGGTACCTGACTTTGGAGAGCTGTGGAGATCGGTCACTTTCCGATGCAAATACTTCCTTGAAAGCTGCAGGGTTTGTTGAGGCTTTTTTGCAGGGATGGATTGGTTGAGAAGCAGAGCAGGAACAGCTGGTGTTCTTATGCTGGGTGTCCTTGGTTGGGCGAGTGTCCTTGTTCACTTACGCCAATGTTAACTGGCCAAAAATAAAAAACAGCATCTGGTGTGTGAAATACTGGTGACAGTGGAGCCCAAGGTGCTTGGTGAGCCAGGCAGCCGGGCCAGACGTGAGAAGGAATGGTGGCCAAACTCTTCTGAACCTGCAGGTGTGTATAAATAAAGATGAGGAGCCATCTTGGGTTTTGCAGAGAAAGGGTCAGCACTTTGTGTGTCATTGTCTCAGCTGTGGGACGGGGCTCCTTGTGGGGCACAGGGATGATGTGTGGGACCATAAGACATGGGGAATCAAGTAATATCTAGGCTGCCTCCTGACTCAGCAAAAAGCAATTCAACTCTCCTCTTCCAAATTATAAGTTTAGTGCATGGATAGATTTGCTTTCACAAGGAACCTGTGGCAGTTTCAAAGGGCAGAACTTGATTCCTGTTCTCCTCCTTGCCCCACAGATAGCCATGCCTTCAAGAAAATGGAGTTCCAGCCCCCAGAAGCCAAGAAGTTCTTTAGCACTGTGCGGAAAGAGATGGCTCTCCTGGCCACCTCCCTGCCTGATGGCATCATGGTTAAAACCTTCGAGGATCGAATGGCAAGTGTCTGCTCTCAAATGTCTGTGTGTTTAGTGCTGGGCTCAGCATCCGGATTGCTTTCTTTGGAATTCCCTTCTGAGCCTTAATCCTTTGCATTAGAGCTGCAGGAATGTGTGCAGAATGTGAAACGCGGCTGTAATTACCGTAACCGGCTGCTTTCACGTTCCCCAAAGCCAGGGTGACAGACAAGGGGGGAATCTCCTCATTGCAGGAAGCCTATTTTGGGTGCTTTGCCCTCTGGGTTGCCTGGCCCACTGAGCAGGAAGGGCAGGCAAGCAGCGAGGGGCTGATATAACCAGTGAGCAGCTTGGGGGGGTTGCTGGGTGTGCTCCGAAGCCCTGCTTTGGATCTGAAGGCAGGGTCTGCCCTCAGGCTGTGGTAGACCTTCATCTTCTAGAAGGAAGGTGCCCTGAGATGTGTTGCTTGAGCTGACTCTTGCAAGGGCTGAGTTAATTGCATCCTCCCTCTACCTCTGTAAAATATAGCCCTGCCAAGGTAAGAGGATGTTTCGTAGGGCCTGGCTTATCTTGCCTTTCTCCACAGGATCTCTTCTCAGCACTTATCAAAGGGCCCACACGCACACCCTATGAAGATGGCCTCTTTCTCTTTGATATCCAGCTCCCCAACATCTACCCCGCTGTCCCACCTCTCTTCCGCTACCTCTCCCAGTGCAGCGGGAGACTGAACCCCAACCTGTATGACAATGGCAAAGTGTGTGTCAGCCTCCTGGGGACGTGGATAGGCAAGGTAACCCTTTCATCTGCCTGTCTGTGGGGAGCAGTGGGTTGTGTCAGGCTGCTCTTGGAACAAGCTGCTTCCTACCAGGAGTCCTGGGTGGCTTCTGGTCTCAGGTAGTGCTTGAGCTGGGGATATAGCTCTGGTTTTGGGTGTCCAGAGCAGGTAACTGGTGTAGTTTGACAGCTTCTGGGACTGTATTTGGCTCTTGTCTGTCCTTCCTTTGAGGTCTGTGGTCAGACCATCCGGGCTGTGTCACAGAATAGAGATGCCACCACCAGCGTGGGGCATTCTCCTGTGGTTTGGGTCCCTGTCTCCCACACTGCAGGCGACTCATGTAGCACAAAATCCAACTGGAGACTTGGAATAAGCAGAGCCAGGGAAATGCTGTGTTTTGGGCAAATAGATCAAACGGGGTGGCTGGGGGAGGGGTGGCCGGTGTCTAAGGTTGTGGTGGTCCAGGCAGAACTGCCCTGATGGTGCTGGGAAAAAAGTAATGGGGAGATGGACTGGTACAATGGGACAGTAGGACATCTTGAGCTGGTGGAGCCTCTCCCTTGTTCCTGCTGTGAGCCACAGGAACACAGAGAAGCTGGGGCCTCGCTTCATCTAACAGTTACCACAGAGCTCCTGTGCTAAAGCCCCTTAACACATTTGTGTGTGCGTTTCAGGGCACAGAAAGGTGGACCAGTAAATCCAGTCTCCTTCAAGTGCTCATCTCCATCCAAGGTAAATGCTCCCGCAGAGCCTGTGGGACGGGAAAAGGCGGGAGGAGGAGGGGATGCAGGCTTGTGGGGGGGGGCCACACAACTGGGATCTGCTCACCCAGGCTGGATTAGTGCTGCCTTTTGCTCTCACCTTGCTGGACAAAGCAGTGTCCTAATCTCCCTAATTCAGAAGCCAAAGCAGGTGCAAGCTTTCCTCGTGCCCTGATTCTTGGCTGTGTCCCGGGAGACAATGCTTTCCCTTCTCCTCGCTGCGGCAGCAAAGCACGGAGCTGTTTCCCTTGTTATTCTGGGCTGACAAAGGTGAAGTGCTGTGTCTTCAGCCAGTTACCAAAGTTAACTGAAGTTGCTAAACTGGGCTGCATTTGCAGGACTGTGGGTTTTTTTATCCCCACTGAGTCACCCGGGCATGTTTTTGCAGATGAAGATGGTGTTTATGCTCCTTCCAAAGCAGAGAATAATCAGGGGTGTGTCTAGACCAGCCCTAGGGCTTCCTGCCATGGGGCTTTTGCCCTGCTATATCTACTTTGAGAGCAGACAGACTAAATCAAATCTCTTCCTTAAGGCCAACTTTCTGTGTGGGGAGCCCAGGCATGTGACTGGAGAAACCTTTGGCACAGAGCAAAGGCCTTGAGTCCACAGGCAACTCCTGCTCCTCTGAAGTCTCACAGTCCACCTGCACCCTCCTGGTGAAAAGCCTTTTCTCATTTACCCCAGGAGAAAAGCCTTTTCTCATTTACAAAGCCAAGGATCCAAATTTAGAAAAGGAAATACTAAATATTTAAGTGGAGCCACTTGGTGCTAGTAGAAAAAAAAAAAAAAATCTCCTCTCCCCCTCCTGCTGCTGGGGCTTTCAAAGATCTCGCCTCCACCAGCTCTGATGTGGCTGGTGGCAGGCTGCCAGCAGCCTGGCACTGCTGGTGCCATTGCTACACACGTGTAATTACACCAGAGCAGAAGCACAAGCAGGAGAAAGCTTGGTATGGGTGACTTGTCACCGTCGCAGGACCCGTGCTGTCTGCTGGGACTGTGCTGGATAGGGTAGAACCCAGCCAGCTCAAAGCCTGTTACTCAAGATTGGCCTTTGTTCTGATTAAGAGAAGGGAAAAAAAAAAAAGCTATTCAAGACAAAAAAGCTTTGGGTGTGTTTGTGGGCATTTTATTTGGAGTGGGGGGGAGGGAAGGGAAAGGAGCTGTGAAACCTTTCCCCTTCTGCCCTTTTGACCTGCTCTGCTCTTGCATGCCTTCTGCATCACACTGGTGGAAGACTATTCCTGCCACCCATGGATCTTGAGTTCCATTCTTAGTAGTGTCTGAGATCCTCACCACCCTTGTGATACCAGTCCAGTGCACCTTGCAGGTTCCTGGTTGTCCAGCCTGGCTGTACTGCTTGAGCTCAAAGCATGACTTCCCTGTGGTGTGTCCTCCTGCTGTCCCTTCCCTTCCCTGCCTGTATCCGTGTGGCTGGGGGTGAAGCTGGTGTGATGCCTCCTAATGCCAAGCTGTGACCCTCCAACCTCAACCCCCTTGGCAGAAATGTCTTCTTTGGGTGGCGATTCACAGTGAAGTTCCTCAACCCCACGCTCTCCCCTTTCCCTTGGCAGGCCTCATCCTCGTGAACGAGCCCTACTACAACGAGGCGGGCTTTGACAGTGACCGGGGCCTCCAGGAGGGTTATGAGAACAGTCGTTGCTACAACGAGATGACCCTGATCCGGGTGGTACAGTCCATGATGCAGCTGCTGCGCAGGCCGGTAGAAGTTTTCGAGCACGAAATCCGGGAGCATTTTCGCTGCAACGGCTGGCGCCTGGTGTCCCGCATCGAGTCCTGGCTGGAGACAAACGAGCTGGTGGAAAGGAGCCACGAACAAGCCAACGGGGCTGATTCCACCTCCTTTCTCTCCTCCTGTGGTGCTGAGAGCCCGGGAGACAACGCGGGATCCCTGGGGGAGCAGGGCAGCAGCACGGAGCAGGGGGCGGCCGCCGAGCTTTCCGACTCGGCGCTCGATGGGAAGGAGGAGCTGGACGAGTCGGAGTTCACCACCACCTCGACGTCCAACGTGGGTGACCTCCAACAGGACTCGGACTCGGAGAGCACGGGCCAAGCCAGGGGGTTAGACCTGGCCAGAGACCGAACGGACGAGGGGAAGGCTGCCCAGGACTCTGCCTCGCAGCCTAGTGTGAAACCAAAGAAAAGGAGAAAGAGCTACAGAAGTTTCCTGCCGGAGAAGAGCGGTTACCCTGATATCGGGTTCCCCCTCTTCCCCTTGTCCAAGGGGTTCATTAAAAGCATCCGTGGTGTCTTGCAGCAGTACCGGGCTGCCTTAGCAGGGGCCAACATCCCAGAGTGGACAGAGGACAAATAAAGGGTGAGGTCAGGGACAGGCAGGTGCAGGGGAGAAGGGAAAGCAACAGAAAGGAAATTGGCAAACTCTGTGACCATTAAACTGGCTTCTCCTTGCAGCTTTTCTTCCTCAGCTTGGTTTGTTCCAAGGAGGGTGATAGGCCTGATTGTGCCTCTGAGGAAAGGTTGTCTGAGCATGATTAACTCTTTGCCCCCGACCCTTCTTCCTTCCCCCTGTCCCGTGTACGTTGCTCCTCTTGCGAGTTTGACCCTGCAATGGTAAGATTTGAGACCTGCACAGAAGCAGTCTTGCAGCCACGTTCCCTCTGCACTTTCATCTTGGGGCACCTTTTCCACACAAGGACTCTTCCCACCCAGCGCTACCCCCAGCAGCTTGTTCTTGGGGGGGGGTTCAAGCCAGGAGAAGCGATCGCTGTAGAATCTAGAAGTGAAGGGCAACACCCTCCCAGTCTCTCATTTTTCTCTGTGTTACCATGGGTTTAATGAAGTCTATCCCAGCTTCTACGTACTTAGACATTGGATTGTGTTCACGTTGAAGTTGTCTACACCATACGGAGTTGCTCTACTTCTTAGTTGTTCACTGACAGCTACAAGGTTCTTCTGATCAGGGCTTGGTAGGCAGAGCTCTGCCTTCATACTTGTGCAGCCCTGGTGGTGCTGCAGGGTTTCCATCTAGTTCTGCTTGATGTTCTGGAAGCAATTCTAGCCATCCACGCTTTTTCTCCAGAGTAAGGTGAATTTCCCTTTCCCCACCACGCATGCCTGTCTTCTAGAAACACATGGGATTCAGGGTTCTGCCCTTCTGACTTAGGTCTCCCCATCTTTGGTTGCCACCATCCTGGCTGTCCCTCAACACTACACCTACTCCTGGATCTCCTCCTCTCCTGGGCAGGTGGCAGCGGGTGATCTTGGGATGTATTGTAGATCTTGCAGCCGCTCTGGGTGGTGAACCTGACCTGGCTGCTGCTTCCCCATCACTTGCCCATAGATGGGTATTTTGGAGCTGTTTGAGCCAGGGTCACCGAAGGGAAAGGAGCTGTCGTGTCGTGACAAGGTCCTGTTGTCACAGCAGCAGTTTGTGACCGTTCCTGTGCTGTTCCTCAGCTACAGGAGCACAGCAGATGATGCTGGTGTGGGCTGTTGTCAGTTCCTTCCCTTGCCAGCCCCTTCCTGTGGTGGCCTGGGGTCACCATGGCCAACAGATGTGCTGTCCCCAATCCCAACTGCAGCACCAGGAAAGGGCTGGTGAGGTCAGCCCTCCTCTCAGCAGCAGAGCCCTGTCTGAGCTGGTGACACTGAGCACTTTGGAGCAGTGACTGGTCAGAGCCTCCTGGTCAAGGCACCTTCCCGGAGCCTCTTTTTCTGTCTCCACGCACTTCACTTCACTTCACTTCTGGAGCAGGAGCTCCAGCACCATTGCGTTTGCCCAATGTTTTTTAGGCATTGGAGAAGCACCCACTTGGCATCCATTGGAGCAGAGTCTGTCAGGGAGAGTCCGTAGGTCCTTCCAGCCAGCACGGGGAGCCCAGGCAGAGCCGGGATGAGCAGATGGCTCTGCCAGAAGCCAGGAATGAGACAAAACTTTCCTTTGCTGCCTTCCCTTCCCTTCCCCCTCTGGCCTTCTGGTTCTGAATTGGAGAAGAGCAGGCAAATCTCAGCATGTTTACACAGGGTTTTCTCCTCCTGGAAACTCCAGATCCCCCCCCCACCCCACCCCCTCCCCTGTTATTCCCAGCTGCCCCAAGGATGCTCTGGAGCTGGGGGACTGACTGGTCCAAAGCCCTTCTCCTGTCACCACCCGCTGCCAGGATTTTGGAAGGCACATCCCAGTGCTCTGGAGGAAGCAGAGCTCAGCTGTGAAGGAGGACCTGGCCCTGCAGAGCTCTGGGAGCACTGGGTTGGGGGGGGGGAGTGGGTCTGGCAGCCTCGCAGCCCCCCGTGAGGGTGCAGGGAGATGCTTTGAGCCGCAGACAGGGCAGCCTGTAACTCAGGGCTGTTTTGGGGCTGTGGCTGGTGCTAAATGAATGAATCCCTTTGAGCCAGGAGGGGCAGAGGGGTGAGGCTGGTTGCTTCGGGGCAGGGGAAGGGCAGGCAGAGAGGCTTGTTCCCCAAATAATTAAACCTCTTACTCACCAGACAAAACTGTGGTTGGTGATGTAGGGAGGCCAACTTCCTCTGTCCCCTGTGCTGAGTGTCCCTGGCCCTGCCAGCCGGGGAGAGAGGGAGAGAAACAGCCCTTTAGGGTTTTAAAAGACATCAGAGGAGCTCTGGGGGTTCCCTTCTGTCCCCAACCCTTGACTCTCTTTGTTCTCATCTCTGGGGAAGGCGTTTGGCAGGGGCTGGGGGAGGAGGACAAGCTGCTGGGACCCCACGAGTCCTCCCCTTTTGCCCAAAACAAACGAAATCTCTTTTATTTCCTCTGATCCTAAGCAAGAGCTTTTGCACAGGTTCCTGGGGCTTCCTACCGAGGAGGTGTGTGTTGGCCACCTTCTGGGAAGGGGACACTGCTCCCCAGCATCGCTCGCTCTCCGTAGCTGCCTGTCCCAAACAGAGGTTTACAGATTTTTCTAAAGCTTTTGATAATGTGAAGCTCCTGGGTGACGAGGTTGGTGGTGAGCACACTGCAGCTATGTAATTTTTTTTTTTTTTTTGTGTATGTATGTAATATTTAAGGGTAACAATTTAAAAGGCTAAAACCTTAAAAAAAAAAAGATAATAATTAAAAAAAAAAAAAAACCACACAAAAAAAAAAAAGCCAAAGCATGATGCATATTGTTAGCCTTAAAACTGGCTACACGACTGTGTGATGTACAAATGAGAGCAGCCTGTAACTGTTTTAAGTGCTGGGGTTGGGGAAGAAGCATTACGAAATCAGTTTGTAGCCTTGATTCTGTACAGTATTTAATGAGGAAAAAAAAAATAAAAATAAAAAAAAGACCTGACTATTGAGGCCATGCTTAGAGGTGTGTCGTTCACGTGCAGATGTGGATGCTTGGTTGCTTACGATATATGTATAAAGTGCTGTGTGACCATTAAAACTTTTTTTACCTGCAGAATTTTTTTTTTGTTTTGTTTTGTTTGGCTAACCAAGGTGTAATAAAGGAGGGAAGATGACTTGCCATTAAATTTTGCCTCTGTGAGTAGTTCTGACTGTTGCCTCTTTCTTTTTGTTGGGTTTTTTTTTTCCCCCCTCCCATTCCTGTTGCCGCGCCTGGCACTAACCAGGTCCCTGAGGGGCATCCCTGTGCCAGGGACTGGCCTGGACTGGGTCCTGCTGGCCACTGCTAGTCCAGAGGGAGCCAGGAGGATCTGGCAGCGAGGGGCTGCCCCCGGAGCTCCCTATAAACCCCGATTCATGGACATCTGTCAGGCTCTCTCTTTATTTTGCCTGGTGTGTGTGGGTTGCCCTGCCCGGCGTGTGCCACGGCTCTGCTGGCTGCTGCCCGCCTGGCTGAGGGCATGGAATGGCATCCAGGGATGGCTCCTGCTGCCTCCTTGGCCCCGGAGCAGGTGAGTGTGTGCTGAGATGTGTCAGTCCTGCAAATACAGACCCAACCAAGCTCAGGAGGGATCCCTGTCCTTCCCAAGGGATTCCCGTGCTTCCTGGGTGCTGGTGGGGGTGGGTGTTTAACCCTTTTTCACAGAAAGAGTGGAATAGGCTGCCCAGGGAGGGGGGTGAGTCACCATCCTTGGATGTGTTAAGAGTTGTTTGGATGTGGTGATGGGGGATATGGTGTAGGGGAGAAGGTAGAGTAGGGTAGATGGTTGGACTCGATGATCTTGAGGGTCTTTTCCAACCTGGATGGTTCTGTGATTCTATTCTATGATGTTTGTCCCCATGGGCTTTGCTGGAGATGGAATCATTTAGGTTGGAAAAGATCCTTAAGATCAAATCCAACCTTAAACCTACCGTGTCCACCACTACACCGTGTCCCCGGGTGGTCCTGCTGGTGAGGAAAGGGAGGGAGGGAGGACATCATGTACCCAGGGGTCCTGCTTGTCACTTGGGGTTGTAGCTCAAACACCAGCTTCTCTTCAACACCCTTTTATCCTCTCCTTTAGTTCCTGGTAACTTCAGCACAGGTATTTTCTTACCACAAGAATAATGGAGATGATTGAACTCTTCTCTTGGAAAATGAGGTAAGATTTTTCTGCTTTAGAGTAACATTAACGATGCCTGGATTCCTCAGGGTCATCCCTGGGGAGGGGGCTGGAGCTGCAGGGGAGCAGGAGCAGCTCCTTCCTTAACCCCTCCTGTTGATGTTTGTTCTTCTTCTTCAAAACCAGCAAGAATCTGCCTCTCCAGGGGTGCGTGGCCCCTGCTGTCACCTCCCCGGGGTGCCAGGAGCGAGGGGCTCCCCAGGAGGAGCTGGGGGCTCCCCTGGGAGAGCTGATGGCTGACAGATTTTGGAATCCAATCCTGGGGAAGGGGAGGGCAAGGGAGATTCCAACCAACCTGCTTGCGGTGAACGATGCAGGTGTCCCCAGGAGAGGTCTGGGGGAGACAAGGGAGCCCCAAAACCTCTCTCTGTTGACACCCCCCCCTGCCCCAGGCTCTCCCCACAGCCTCCCCCGGCAGCAGCAGCCGTTCCACAGGGTTAGAGAAGTTCAGCAGAACATCACCCGGTCTCTCCTTACATCTGGCCCCATGCCCACAGGGTGAGGGGGGGGGGGGGGGGGAAATAACTTTATTTTTGAGATGGTTCCCAGCTGCTCTGCTGGCCCAGGAACAGGATCTCAGCTCCCCGTGAGGCAGCAGGGCTGGTGGTGGTGGTGGTGGTGGTGGTGGGGAGGGGGGAACAATCGTGTTCTTCTTTCCCAGCTCCGGGATCCTAATTGCATAGTTTGCAGATGAATAAATGCAAACAGCCTCCTCGATGCTGTAAATGAGGCTTAATTACTGCAATTTTATGCCAAACAGGCTCAGCAATGTCCCGTCCCCCCCACCCCAGGCAGGGACCTGTCGTGGGGCTCCAGCTGGCCCCAAACTGCCTGGGAGAGGGGACGTGTGAGCTCCCCAATCCTGGTGGAAAGCCAGAACCCCCCCTTGACCCCCCTTCTTCTGTGCCCCCTTCCCTTGCTCACAAGCACTGAACCTTCCCCAAGATGTCCCAAAGATTCAGGGACATCGATGCTGAGACCTTGGATTGCGACGCTGGGTGAGGAAGCACCAGCTCACTCCAAAAATGGGTGTCGGGGGGGGGGAAAGATTGGATTATTTATTTTTTTTTGCAAACGCTAGATATTTATTGCATTTCTCACAAGAATAAACTCTGCTTCTACAGGAAGCTTTGGGTAGAAAGATTCTTTAAAAAAGTTGGTTTCTTGTATTTAGGTATCTTGGTCCTGACCATCCCTGGGGGAGGGGAGGGGGGGTGGGAAGGGGGTGGCACCGGCTCCGTGGAGGGGACCTGAGCGGTGTCACCGTGTGCGTCCAAGCTGGGGAGGGGGGGGGATGGGGAGGGGACGGGGCTGTGCCGGCGCAGCCCCCCCGAGGACCGGGACCTCGTACCGGGATAAAACCGGCGTTTCGCCGGCACAGAGTACCTGATGGGGGCTCCTGGCTCATTTCTGGGACAGCCCTGGTGGCCATCCCAAGGTGGGGGGGTAAAGCTAAGTGTGGGGACGAGCACCCAAGATCTATTGCTATGGGAGGAGGAGGAGGAGGAGGAGGTTCCTGAGTGGGAGGAAGATGGTGCCGGGCCATGCTGGCGGCTCAGGAGCCGCTGAGGACGCGGCAGAGGCGGCCGTGGATCTGGCCCTGCACTGGCTCGCAGGGCAGCGCCTCGCCATCCACCGTCATGATGCCCGTGGCCACCCGTGGCTCCAGGCGGAAAGCCCGGACGGGCACGTAGTGCAGGTGGGGACAGTTCAAGTCCAGGTGGGTGCCCCTGGCCATGGCCAGGAAGAGCTTCAGCAGCGCCACGCGGCTGATGCCCGCCTTCAGGTAGAAGAGATGGATGCAGCCGTCGTGCAGCCGGGCGGCCGGTGCCATCAGCAGGTTGGTGCCCAGGTGGGACTGGTAGATGGCGTAGACGGTGACAAACTCCTCCTCGGGGACCACCGTCCAGTGGGCTGGCACTGGCTGGCAGAGGGGCACCAGCAGGGAGTCAGCGGGTAGAGCCCCGGCTGCCTCCGTCCCCGGTGCCGGTGGCAGGAGGTGGCCAGCCTGGCCGTTGGTGATGGGCACGGGGGGGTCCCTGGGTGGCGAGGGGGTGCCCTGCTCGGGGCCGGCGGGCAGGTAGGAGAGGCGGCCCTGGTAGACCCGCAGCTTGGCCAGGCACTGGAGGGTGCCCAGGGTGAAGCGGGCATTGCCCAGCCGCCGGTACTTCTCGCTGTCGATGTCCACGTCCGAGATGAAGCCCCAGCCGAAGCCGAGGAAGGAGAAGAGGCGTTTGCCCGAGGCCGTGCTCAGCGAGACCAGGTCCATCTGTGTGTGCAGCCCCTTGCACAGGATGAAGGTGCAGTTCGTCAGCAGCTTCTTCTTGGCAACGTGATCGTTGCTGCGAGGGATGGAGAAGGGCGAGTTTGAGCTGGACCCACCTCAGGGTCTCTCCTCCTGTCCCACCATCTACGTGCAGCCCTCACCCTTGTGTCGTGGTTGGGATATATCCCAGTTGGGTGACAGTGTCCTACAGGGACAGCTGCTGGGAGAGGTTTTGTTGGGGGTGGGAGGGATAAACCAGTTCCCAAGAGGTCCTGGTCCCCCATCGTACCCCTTTAGGGTAAAGCTCTGCCAGACTCAGAGCCCAAAGAACAGAAAGGCTGTGGGGGGAGCTGGGGGCCCGGGGAATGCAAGGTGGTACTGTGGGGAGGTGAGGACCCAGGTGGACACCCCTGTGCTGGGCATCCCAGCACCGTGTCCCAGGGCTGGAGCCGTCCACAGCCTTTCCCTTCCCTCACCCCCCCAGCAGTGGGTGCCCCCGGGGCTCACCCCGCGTAGTGGTTGATGGAGGCGGCCAGGGCGTTCCCGGAGCCCCCCGGCAGGATGCACAGAGGCTTCTTCATGGTGTCCTCCCAGTCCGGCCTCTCCATGAGCCCGTTCACCACCTGCAGAGACAGAGGGAGCTGGTGGCACCCCAGGGCCATGCGAGGACCTGAGTGCCCTCACACGGGTTGGGGGGAGTGGATCCTGTGGTGCCCTCATCCAGGGTGGCACCGAGGCTGTGGCTGCCCTGCTTTGCCCCGAGCTGGGTGTCATCTCTCCCTTGCCATTCCCTTCGTGTTTCAGTGCTCGGCTCCTGCCTCAGGCATCCCTCTCCTCCCAGCTCTGTGCCCATGCCAGGGGATGCCCCTCTCACCTCGTACAGCAGCCCATCTCCGGCCATGACCACCAGCGTGTCCCACTGCGACAGGTCCTCATCCCGTACCTTCTCATGAGCGTGGTGGGGTCTCTCTGCAGGAGAAAGCAGAGTGGAGCATCACCCTCCGTCCCTCTGTCCTGCCTGCTGCCACCCCCCGAGACCATGACCCCAGCCCCATTGTCCCTGGGAGGGTCCCAGGTGGGGTGCAGGAGGTGAGGCAGTCACCCCTACTGAGTGCAACCACATCCCTTGGACCCTTTGCCACTCCACCTGTGACAGCCCACCACCGTGTTCTCCAAACCAGCCCCGAGGAGCCACAGCCATGCTGCTGTTGGGGGTACGAGAGACCCTTGGAGGAGCCCATCCCGGTGGCATCACCCAAGTAGGATCCTTGGGAAGGGAGGAGGAGGAGGAGGAGGCGCAGGAGCCGCTGGGGGACTCACCAGTGATGAAGACTGTGGTGGCGATGTCGGCCTCAGCCAGCATGGGCTGCACCACTGCCTGGAAGTCCTCCAGCGCCCGGCCCGCACCGCTCTGCGGGTTCAGCAGCACCAGCGCTCGGCAGGGCCGGGGCAGCACCCCATAGCTGTCACCTGGGCAGGGGGGAGAGCTGGGATCAGGGCTGGGGAGGAAGAGAAGCTGCCCCCCATTTCCCACGAGCTCCCCAAGCTGCATCCCTACCCACCCGACGGGGAGGCGAGGAGGGATGGAGGGTCCCTGCTGGGGGAAGGTGGCAGAGCTGGGAACACAGCGGGTGCTGCAGGGGCTGTGGAGCTCTCCCGCAACCACCAGAGATGTTTGACACCCAGGCCCGAGTCCCGCAGCCGCCCAGTGATGCTGGAGCAGAAATGGGGGGGCTCTGCAGCACAGAGCACCCCCGAGCATCCCAGCAGGGTGCTGCCGGCTGCATTTTAGGATACGCGTGGAAAGAAAGGAGAGGTTTGAAACCCAACCTCCCCAGGGCCATCTGGCCCCAGCCACCCTCAGCCATGAGTTTTCTTGCCCTGCTGAGCCCCCCAGCTCACGGCAGGGCTCAGCCCCCCAACGCACAGCGAGCCAAAGATGGGGGGGACAAGTACCAGGGGGACTCGAGGTCTCAATTCCCCACGTCCACCCCAGATGGAGCAGGGCCAGGACGGACACCTGCGCTGACAGATGGACACTTCTGCTTCCCCTGCTCCCCAAGGTGTTTGGGTTTCACCTCCGAGGGCCCCGGTTGAGCTGTAATTACAAACTCGGCAGGGGGGGGTCTGCATCCCTCTGCCCCAGCCCCCTGGTCCCTGCGCAGGGGGATGGGGTGAGACCGGGCTGCAGCTGCCCTGTGAGGGAGGCACAGAGGAAGAGGAGTGACACGATGGCACCCGGGGGAGCTGGTGGCACTTTGCTTGAGGGCAGGACCCCTGGGTGCTGCTTGGGGACCCCCGGCCCCAAAATGAGCAGGGCACTGAGCCTCATCAAGCTTCCACGAGGCCTCTGGAACACCCGAGCCCTGCAGGGTGAAGGCAGTTCTGGGGGGACAGGGGGGTGTCCCCACCAGCTCTATGTCCCTAAGCCATGATCTGGCCCCTGGCAGGGAGCAGGGCACATGAGCTCTGTGGGACAGTGTGGGGGCTGCATTTGCTGACTCAGCAGAAAGAGTTGCTCCATCAGGAGCTGAGTCACCAAAGAATCCTTCCATTCCCGGCAGTGCCCCGGGCTGGGAATCCCCCCCCAAACCCAGGGGGGGGCTGTGCCAGCTGCCTGCCCCCCACACTTGGGTTCCAGCTGTTGGAACACACAGAGAGCGTTTCCACAGCTCAACCCCCTCCTGCCGCCCACAGGGGGGATGGAGGAGAGGAGAGGGGAGCCTGGGGTGACAGAGGAGCCTGAGGATGCCATCTCCCCGGGGGTGACACCCAGCCTCACACCGCTCAGGGCCATGCCAGGGCTTCCTCGAGGGTTGGCAGAGCTCCACAAGCTGCCCTGAGGGGAGTGGTGCCCGGAGCATCCCGTCCCAGCCCTGGGAACACACCGAGCTCTGCTGATTTTGGCACCGTGGGGTTGATTTTCTACCCTTGGGAACGACACCCGCTCAGGCTGTCACCCTCCAGGACACCTCCTTGTCCCCCTTGCTCAGGAACTTGCCACCGAGTCCCCAGCAGAAGGTCTGCCCGTGAGCCAGGGCTGAGCCCAGGGCCGGGTGCTGGCTCTGGGCTGGCTCATTGCCACTCAGGCTGGGGGAAGTGGCCAGCTGCCCCCCCCCCCCCCCCCCCCCCCCCCCAGCCCCTTATCAGTGGGTGCCAGACGCGAGGGGACCAGCTGCCCTTGGGGACAGTGGTGGAATGTGGCCAGCAGAGGCCACCCCAATTTGGGCTGGGGATAAAGGCCAGTAACCCTCCCCACCAGAGCCTTTTTACCCCCTCCCCATCACTAAAATCCCCTATGGACAAACACAGCCCACCCCCACCCCGGGCAGGGGTGGATCCATGATCCACTGGAGCTACTGGAGGCAAGTGATGGGGGGGGGGACCCCTGCCAGGACCCACAGCTGCCCCACGGCCTCCACTGGGCAGTGGGGTACGGTCAGGACCCCAAGGACCCCCTCCTCAGCCGGAGGGGGAAAGGCAAACCAGGCTGAGGGCACGGAGGGGTGCCCTGCCTCCATCACCGGGGCACGACGAGGGATGGGGACGTGATCCCAGTGCGGGACCAGTGCCACCAGTAGCGCTGGGCTCATCCCAGGCTGCCACGGTGCTGGTTCAGAGCCGGAGCCCACAGCAGGGATGCTCAGGCGGGGGGGCTGGGGTTGGGGGGCGGGGAGGGGGACAGATTTTAGCAGCATCCCTTTCTCCCTTGCGCAACCCCCGGCTGGCCCCTGGCATCTGGGTGAGGCTGGGCCCCTTCCCGGCACAGTGTGGCCACTTTCAACCTCCAGCAGCATCGAGCGGAGCAGACACTGAGTCAGCAGGAGGAAGGGGCTCCAGCTGCTGCCACTGCACAAACTCGCCCCCCCCCCACCATGGGGACACGTGTCCTGGCCGTCCTCACGTGGGGACCACGCACGCCGCCACAGCCCCAGCTGCTCCGTGGTGTCCCCGCATCCTTCTGGGTATAAGGAACAAGCTGGCGGGGGACAAGGGTGGGATGGACCCTCGCTGCGTCCCCTCTCCACACAGAGTCACCTCCTCCTGATGGCGAGGGGACGAGTGTGGCCCCCCCAAAACGGGGGACACACCGCAACGCCCCGGCTGGTGCTGACAGCTCGACGGCAGCTTCCTGGGGGGTGGATTTCCCCACCAGGACACTAGCCCCCAAAACCAGTGGTGGTTTTGCCCCATCCCAGCCAGCTGCAGGGTGGGACCCCTCCCTACACGCTGAGGGCACCCCCAACTTTGGGGTCACCCATCGCCGAGGGACTTATTTTTTCCTCCTGGAGTGAAATAACCAGGGGAATTTACCCCCCCAGACACACACACACACTGCAGATCTCTCCAGGGCTTTTATCCCAGGGGATGCTGGAGCTGAGGTGACACTGGGATGGGGTGGCCGGTGGCTCCCAGGTCCCCTCCCCGCAGGGATGGGGGGACAGGATTGCTCTGCACGGACTCGCAGGCAGCTGGGCCTTATCTGCCCCGCACAGGCCACGACGGTGGCACGGGAGAGAGGGTGCCTGCGAGCCCAGGGTGGGGCAAGAAGCATTTTTAGCTCCCTCCCAACCTTGGGGGGAGGAGAGGAAGGTTTGCAAATCCTGCTGGCCCTCAACAAAAAAAAAAAAAAAAAAAAAAAAAGTAAAAAAATAGAACTGCAAAAATCCCGCACCACCTTCTCCCGGCCTCCTTCCCCGGCCCCCCCCCAGGCCCCCCATCACCCCCCCTCCATGCAAGGGGCTGCTCCTGCCCCAGCACCCTCCTGCTGAAAGGGTTTGAAACCACTCGGAGGCTCAAAACTGCAGAGTTCAGGCTGGAAACGGAGCCAGGGAACGGGTTTCGCCCTGGCCCCTTTCCACTGGATTTGTATTTTTTTTATTATTATTCTTTAGGAAGGGTAGCAGAAAGTTGTTTTGTAGCTGCAGGCCATGTAAAAAATAAAAAAAAAATTTAAAAAAGCTGCATTTTCAAATCCGGAGAGGAAGAGCTGGGCTAAATGTGATTTGACAGGATCCCTCTAACCTCATGCCTCTTAATTTCCAAGTCTGATCAGCGCCACTGGACGGCTAAATAAATGAAGTAGTGCATATAATTGAATCTCAGCTCAGATGCTCCGAGAGCTGCCCTGCCCTCACTGCAGGACCTGGGGGACCCAGCCAGTCGCTCCCCTTCACACGGATCCCCAGATCCTTCCCTGCTGCCCCGGGACCCCTCTGAGCCCCCCCAGGGATGTTCCCACTCCCAAGTGATGGATGGGACCTGCCGGGGACGGTGCCTGGCTCCCGTCCTGCCTGCGTCAGCAACCATGACTTTATTATTTATTTTTTTTTTTTCTTGCTTTATGCTGCCCTTTGGAGCTTTGCTATCGAACCCAAGTGATGGGAGGAGACACGGGGGGGGGGGCCCGTGCAAAGAGCCCCCCGTGGTGCCACCACATCCCTGCTGCCCCTTCGATTTAAGGGAGAAAGGGGACAAAAGCCACCCCCGGCGCTGTGCACAGGGGTGGTGTGTGTCCCCCCACCCGCCTTCTCCCCCCAGGCTCCGGGTGGGAGGGGAGGGGGATCCAGGTGACCACCCTGCGGGGATGCGGGCGGCCCCCCCGGCCATCCCGTCGTGTCCCCAGGACGTGTCCCTTCGGGGAAGGGACCACCGGCAGGTTGCCAGCCGCGTCCCCAACGCCGTTCCTCGGGGGGGGGGGGGGGGGGGGGGGAAACGGACGGACGGACGGACGGACGAGACGAGCAACGGGAAGCCGGTGGTCCCCCCCACACCCCACGCCCCCGGGTGGCAAACACACACCTTCCACTCCCGGTCCCGGGGTTCGCCCCGTCGGGACCCCCGGGGTTGCGCGTATCCCGAGCGGGTGCGGGGCGAGGTACTCACCGTCCTGCGTGGGTACGGCGGGCACCGAGAGCTCCCGGATCCGCCGGCTCCAGGCCTGGGCGATGCGCAGGTTGCCCTCGGCGTCGGGTCCCAGGGAGACGCGGAAGGTCCGCTCCAGGCGCTGGCGGGCGGGGGAGCCCCAGCGCGGCCCGCGGAAGGGGTAACAGACCAGGGAGAAGCAGGCGGCGGCGGCGGCGGCGGGGAAGGCGGCGGAGCCCACGCAGTCGGCCAGGCGGAGAACGGCGTCGGGACCGGCCGAGCCCCCGGAGGAACCGGCGGGACGCCGCACCTGCAACTCCCGGGGGGTGAGAAGCAAGGAACAAGAGGCGGCCCCCGGGGTGGATCCCGCACCGAAAACGCCTTGAAGTAATACCGGGCCCCCACCGGGCTCCGGGGGAGCTCGGCGGCCGGCGGCCATCGGCGGAGGAACGGGGAGCGGGACGCACCGGGGAGCGCCGCCCGCCGCTCGCTGCTGACACCCGCCGCGCCGCCCGGCGATGGAAACGGCAACGGCAACGGCAACGGCAGGCGGGGCGGCCCCATTCATAAAAAATTTAACCCACCCACAGCCCCCCTCCCAGCCCGGGGGGGGGCGAAGGGGAGGCCATCCCGAGCCCCCCCGGCCTCCCCGCAGCCTGACTCAGTTTCCCCAACCTCCCTCAATCTCCCAAACCTGCCTCAGTTTCCCCAACCTCCTTCAATCTCCCAAACCTGCCTCAGTTTCCCCAACCTCCCTCAGTTTCCCCAACCTCCCTCAACCTCCCCAACCTGCCTCACTTTCCCCATGCTCCAGGAGAGGGGAGGAGGATAGTGGAGAGGGGGCTGTACCCAGACCCCAGAGCAAGGGTCTTCAACCACTTGGCACTGTGTTTTTTGCCATGGGTGGCTCTGCCCTGGTGGGATGGGGTGGCCACCGTGGGTGCTCCTGCGGTCCTGGGGCTGGTGGCACAGCACGGGCCAACGGTCACTCCAGGAAAGCAATGGCAAAGCTGCGGGAGCCCCACCGGCCCCAGTTTGTGTCCAGCAACACACTGGAGAGGGGGGATGGAGCCCCCACACTGGGCTGAAGAGCGTTGAGCAGCGTTTCGGTGTCTCTGCAGCTGGGACAGGGCGAGAGGAGCAGAGCAGAGGAGTCAGGGCACGGTGAGGGATGAGGAGGACAGAGGGCAGCCTGTGGGGGACACCTCCAGGAGAGAGGATGGAGGGGGACGATGTCCAGCCCGTCACTGGTGGTTTGCCATCGGGTATCTGGGGGGGTCGGAGGGTTTGTAGCCCTGTAGAGGGGGTGGGCTGTGCCATGAACCCCACCTCAGGTCACACAGTGCTGGGGATGGAGCCCAGGGGACCTCCCAGCACGGCTCGGTCCCCACGGTGGCTGTCACCACCAGCAGCTTTGGATGGTGACAGGGGCTGACCTCACCCTCCCGAGGGGCTACTGGGCTTCAGGGGGTGCTGGCCCAGCTCAGCAAGGACATTCTTTGGCAGCCAATTCCCCACAGATGCAGCTCTGCTCCAGCTGGCCCTTGAGGCTCGAATCAAAGCAGAGCGGAGCCTCTCCCCAGGGAAGCAAGCAAGGAAAAGCACCGAAGGAATGGCAAGGCAGGCAGAGAGGTGCCCCAGTCCCTCCCACCCCCTCCCCCGGGCCTTCCTCATCACCTCCTCATCCTCAGACCCCCCCCTGAGGATGCCCAGGTGGGTTCCACACGCTGCGTGCTGCAGGGCTGGTGGCAGCCTGAGACCCTCTAAGCTTGAGCTCACACCCTGGGGAGGCATTGCTCTTCACACTTAGAGCACTTTAATTAGCAGTGAGCCCTCTGTCCCCGCTTAAACCCACGGGAACTGGCCAAAAATTACAGGGAGGGCACAAGATGACCAGCTGGGCAGATGATAAACTCAGTTCAGTCTTGCTTTTCCAGTGACCTAAGGCAAAGCGCCATGATCTGGAGCATCACACTTTCCAAAAGGGCTTCCCTGGGTGCTGTGGGTTCAAAGAGATGCTCAGAGGGGGGAGGTGAGACAGAAAACCCCCCTCCATCTCCCCCCTGGGATTTGCTGGCTGCTGTTTTTGGCTGAGGAACCGCAGCACCTGCAGCCGGTTCGGGGTGAGATCGGGGCTTGGCCGCTTCCCCAGCTGTGACCACGTTTGTAAACAGCCCCGAGGTCCTCAGCAAGGTGTCACCGGAGGAAATAGCTGGATGCTGGGGAATGCAGCGTCCTGACCTGTCCCTCACCCTTCCTGGTGAGTAACCCGTGCCCGGTTTCCGCACAGGAAGGCACGGGACGCGGTGGGAGGATGTGACAGCAGCTGTGGCACTGCTCCCAGCAGGTGCCACGGGGGCGAGGAGGCTGCTCTGGGCTCTGGCCTCACCACGCTCCATCCCTCCATGACGCAGGGATTCCCCTCACCCTGCCTGCCTGCGCTAGAAAGAGGAGCTGAACATCCATCCCGGGCCCTGCTGGCCATGGCCGTGGTGTGGGCTGGGGAAAGGGTCTGTGGGGACTTCACAGGAGCCCATCCCGATGCTTGGCAGATGCCCTCTCCGTGCCAAGGAGGCCACCGCCAGCCCTGCATGGCTTATTTTGCTGGTTCACCCCGGTCCCGCACGGCCACCACTTGTTTGCCTCCAGATGCCATGTCTAGTGCAGAAGTGGGATGGCTTCCATCGCCGCTGATAAACAGTCGTTCGGGGCTATCTTAATGATGAGAGAGCCTTTAACGAGCTCCCGTGACCCAACCGGTTGACCCAAGGGTGCTTGGCAGCCGAGGTTCCCACACCGGGGGCAGGCTCGTCGGGTTTGTCCTGCTCGGCTCCATTCCTGCCCACCCGGTGCCACGTTGGCCAGGCATGTGGGAGGGCAGGACTGGGATGTGGCTGGGGATGTGGCACAGAGCTGGTGTGACAGTGGGGACAGCTGGTGGCAAATCACCCCTCTTTCTTTCTCATTTCAAAGAGGGGGTAGCCCAAGGGCACAGGGTGGCCGGTCCAGCCGTGACCAGGGAGGCCACCAGGCTCCCTTCAAGAGCAAACACACCTCAAAGTCCTGTCCTGGGAGGGCTCATGAGGTACCCCGGGGCCCACAGAAGTCATTTTGGGGAGAAGGCTTGTATGGGCATCCTCCCTAGAGGAGGCCACGGAGATGCTGGGAGGGCTGGAGCCCCTCTGCTGTGAGGACAAGCTGGGAGTTGGGGGGGTTCAGCTTGGAGAAGAGAAGGCTTCAGGGAGATCTTAGAGCCCCTTCCAGTCCCTAAAGGGGCTCCAGGAGAGATGGGGAGGGACACGATCAGGGATGGACAAGGGGAAATGGTTTTAAACTGAAAGAGGGGAGATTGAGATGAGATCTGAGGAAGAACTTTGGTGTGAGGGTGGCGAGACCCTGGCCCAGGTTGCC
>BJBW01004180.1:8507-27733 GCA_004320125.1 Scolopax mira
ATTTTCCAGTTTTATCATCCCTAATAATGAAATTAAGCACAGACACCTAACCCTGTAGAGTAAGCTAGTCAGACTTGCACAAAAATGTTAACAGGAAAATCTGCTTAAATTGATTTCTGTTGGACTTTCAGGTTTGGGAGGAAGCTAAGTGTTATCAGGGGAATTGTTGAACAAGAGATCCAAGCAATGGTATCTAAGAGAGATAATATTGCTACTCATCACTTATACCAAGCTTGGGACCCTGTCCCGTCACTTTCTCCTGCTACTACAGGTAAGTGCCTGTGCATGGGGAGAAGAGGAGAGTGAATTTCTTTTACGTTTAGAAAGTAGAAAAGGTACTCTTAGGAATTTATTTGAAATCCAGTTTCAAATAAACTGGAAATGAAGCCACTTTGACATCTACATTGTTATGCGTGTTTTAAAAACTTGTCTTCTGTTTCGTTACAGGTGCTCTTATCAGCCACGAAAAACTCTTACTGCAGATCAATACTGAACGAGAAATAGGAGATATGGATTATAAACTAGGACAGGTTTGTTAAAACCTTAACTTTGAACTTTTAGTACATTTCTTCCAGTTCGTGAGAATTCAGTTAAGAGTTTAGTAAGTTGCTTAACATCAGATGTAAACTAAAAGCTCTGAGTGCTGCTGAGTAGATGGTAACTGGGTGACTCCTCTCAGCAGCTGTCCCACCTCTTATGCAATTTTTGCTCGTGTGTGCAAGGTCTGCCTGTGAGCCAGCTGCTGAGTTGTACTTCTCAGCCTTGTGTGTTAAAGAGCCCTTGTAGTGTTAGCTTTCACTTCAACTATTGGATTTCAATTTCCCATTACGTGCTTGCACTAGTCCTTAGGAAATGAAAAATCACTGGGCATAATATAAGCAATGCTGGTTTAATTTTAAATAAAGCCAGTGTAGGCACGTAAATTTCATTGGATTATGTTAGTTGGAAAATTAGCAATAAATACAATGAGTGAAAAGTCCTTTATCCAGTTATTTATATCCTTGAAAAGTTAGTCTACACATAGTTACATATAAGTTTTATAAAAACCTATATACTAAAACTCAGATAACATTACTTTTCTTGAGGAATCTTTTGCATAGGGAAGACTAAATGATCATTTTTCTGTCTCTAGGTGTCTGTATGCTCTCTCGAGATTCTAAATTGCTTGAATATTGAGTATTTGCGGGTTTACAGACCCTATGCGTAATTTACAAAAATTTTTAATTCTATAACAATACTAGACATTAGACATCCTGCTTGAGAAATAAATAAATGTGTGTATATTTTCACTTAACATGAAAAAGAATTCTATGTAAGGGTGATTTTTTTTCTCACTAAGAAGGAACTCCTGAGCTATGTAAGGTAAGTAACCTTAGAGGAAAAAGTAATGTCTGTACTGAAACAGAGCAGGTGCTGATTTTGTTTTGGAATCTTCAGACTGATCGTTTATGAATTGCCATCAGCAGGTCTTATTGTTCTGAAACTTCAATTTTATGAAGAAAACTTAAAGAAGAACTAAGAAGTTTTCTTCTTTGTAGATAACTGCTTATCTGGCCTAAGTCAAAGGTCTTGAAGCTTTGGCCTTGTCTGATTTCAGAAGAAAGGTTATATTGCAATCAGATAAGCTGGGTTATGGTTTGAGACAAGTTAGGGATGTGTTTTCTATTGAAATGCAGTCATTACAGTTCTTTCTGAATTATTTTCTTGCTTGGTAGGAACGGTAAATATTTATACACTGCTTTAGATTTAAAATCTGGTATGTTGACTTGGGGATGATGAGTGTACATTGTTAGTGTGCTTACAGGTTGTAGCCAAATGCTACTTTCAACATCAGCTGTATTGCTATACTAAGCACATGGTGCTGCTGTTTTTGCTGTGCCATACAGTTTAGAGTGAGTTAAACAAAAATGTTGAAAAGGGTTAAAAGAAAAAATTTAGTGATATGCAGTTAATGTAAATGTTATTTGAACTTGTGTATACTTCGCCTGTTATTTCAGTGAGAAATGCAGTGGACTTATTTTTCTAATCTCTCTTTTTTTAAATTTTTTTTTGTGTTGCAAGGTCTCTATACACTCTATATGGTTAGGAAATAACATCACTCCATTGAGAGAAGAAGAATGGGGCGAGGATGAAGAAGATGAGAACGACATACCTGCTCCTTCCTCACCACCAACCTCTCCTATTAACACCAGGTGTCTTATTTTTTTCTTGTCTCTCCTTTGACTTACCAATAAGCTTTTGTCTCTTCGTGCTGAGTTCAATAAGCTGGCTTTGTAAATTGGACACTAGTAAATAACTTCACTCTTTCAAATCCAGTATTTTAGCAGGGCTTAAGGTTAGCCATTTTAACACTTGGTTATTGTGCCTTGCAGGAAACACCGCGCGGGGGTAGATATACATTCTTGCTCTCAGTTCTTGCTTGAACTGTATAGTCAGTGGATATTGCCATCGAACCCCAGCAAGAGAACACCCGTCATTTTGATCAGCGAAGTGGTGCGATCAGTAAGTTCAAACTATTATTCAGAGCTATAATTGAGTATTTTGTTATCAAATGTTCAGAGCCAAGCAGCATTTGTGAAGTGTCTTTTAATGTATGGCAAACTGATTTTTCTTGGCAGTGTTATTAGATGGTCAGTGTGGAAATACAACTTTAGCAACTATAGCATTATGCTATTTTAAACTTTATAAGCATCTGGGTTGCTTGTTCTGCTGCTGCATTACAAAGACGTTATTGTCACTTAATGATAGCAATACTTTACTTGACTGCTTGCTAAAAGTAAATTTCAGGATTTTGCATATTCTGTCTCCTTGCAGGAAAATGAAGATGGAACAACAATATGTTAGAGTATTAAATTGGCTATTGAAGTGTAAAACCAAACATAAAGACCACAGGTGTAGAATGTGTCTTGATAGCCATTATTCACTACCATTAAAGACTTAAAATGAAACTATCCTTGCAAGAGAATATATGTTGTTGGTTGTGTCAGGACATTGCAAATGGCAACATTCCTTCATTTTCCAGAATTAGTTACTATAATGGATTTGGTTTTGTAAACCTTCTAGAAGAAAAGACCATTTGGAGGTAATTGTTATCTGAGATGAATGGTGGAATTAATTCTGGACAAGTTAACAATGGTTATTCCAGACACTTGAGCTAATGTTTACATGTTTAATACATTGATCGAGGAATTGTTTGCTGATAATTGTAACAGAACAGTGAGTCAATTTTTGCCTGTCTGCTAAAGGATTTTTTTATATTCCATTTTAATTTATGTACAGCTTCTGGCAGTATCAGATTTATTTACAGAAAGGAATCAGTTCGAGATGATGTATACAACATTGACAGAGTTGCGAAAGGTGCATCCATCAGAAGATGAGATTCTTATACAGTATTTGATACCAGCGACTTGTAAAGCTGCAGCTGTTCTTGGAATGGTAAGAAATTCTCTTGGAAGTTTATTGGAAATTCATGAGAGTCTGGTTAACTCATCCTTAGCTTCTGCTGCAAAATCTGATGTAGTTAGTAAGAGTGGTTTCTCTCTAAAAAAGTCCCTTAGCTCATCTGCACAGCTACAAGAAGTAATAGGATATATATTCTGGGCTTTCAGAGGCTTCAGACATCATTTCCAGTTGCCCCATATTCAAACAGAGATGGAGTTTGGTTTGGGCAGGTTTTTTAATGTATTTTGGGTTTGTTTCACTCAGTTGAGTGTTACCTTTGGTCTGGACTTATTTATTACATTTCAGGCCAGAATTGAGGACTGTAGAAAGTTCTTGCTACATTTGTGTTACAGGGTGAATGGCTGTCATCTTGTGAGAGGCTGAGGCAGCGCATGTGATAAATGCACAGGTAGCATGATAGTCAGGTTTTCTTTCCCTCATTCTTTGCTTCTTCATTGCATTGTTTTGTATTTAGGGAAAGAACATTATTAATGCAAGTTATTTAATGAAATGTGTCACTCTTTAGATCTGTAGACCAGTGAGCAGTAATATTTTCCAATGGATGTTTCAGAGTGGGATTATTTAAGAAAAAAAATTCCAAATCCTTTTCAAAGAAGTTAGCATTTCTAGAAACATTCTCTGAGACTTATATAAAACTATATAGGTAACAGTGGTAAGAAAAATTTTGAGATACATTTGGGATAGACCTTCTAGTAACTATTGTGGCAGCAACTAAGCAAGGAAAGGCTGTGAACGTGATGCCAGACATCCAGAAGCATTTTTTGAGATCAGGTTTTTCTGACTAGGCTGTAATTTGCCACTCAGTGAACTAACACCTTTTCACAAGCAAACAGCTGCATATAAGAGGTTAATGGGAGGGGAAGAAATGTTGATTCCACTGAGAGTTGTTTGTTTTCCTGTGCTCAGTTATGTAGAGAATCTGCTTAAAATTAGCAACTAGAAAAGACACACTGTGAAACTGGCCTGTACCTTAGATATTTCACATAAACAGGGACAATGTTAACTGAATAATTTCTACTAAATACTTAAAATAGATTGTAAGAAAAAAAGATTTCTCAAATCTAACAGTTTAGAATAAATTTTGCATATTCCATTACCTTTATGTACTTTAATAACAGGGAGTGAAGTATGTAATACCAGCTTGATGTTTAAAGACTAAACATAGAATCATAGAGTCGTTGAGGTTGGAAAAGACTCTTAGATTGAGTCCAACCATTAACCTAACATTGGCAAATCCTCCACTAAACCATGTCCCTTAGCACCATGTCTACCCATCTTGTAAATATCTTCTGGAACTGTGGCTCAACCACTTTCCTGGGTGGCCTGTTCCAATGCTTGACAACCCTTTTGGTGAAGAAACTTTTCCTAATATCCAATCTAAACCTCCCCTGATGCAACTTGAGGCTGCTTCCTCTCATCCTATCACTTGTTACTTGGGAGAAGGGACACCCACCTCTCCACAACCTCCTTTCAGGTAGCTGTAGAGAGTGATAAGGTCACCCCTGTGCCTCCTTTTTCTCTAGGCTAAACCACCCCAGTTCCCTCAGCTGCTCCTTGTAGGAGGCTGATGTTGGCCACCTGGACACACTGTGACTCATATTCACCTGGCTGTTGACCAACACCCCCAAGTCCTTTTCTGCCAGGCAGTTCTCCAGCCACTCTTCTCCAAGCCTGTAGCGCTGCATGGGGCTGTTGTGACCTAAGTGCAGGACCTGGCACTTGGGCCTGTTGCACCTCATGCCATTGGCCTTGACCCACCTAGTCCAGCTGTCTAGATCCCTCTGTAGAGCCTTCCTACCCTCAAGCAGATCCACACTCCAATCCAATTTGGTGTTGTCTACAAAATTCCTGAGGGTGCACTTGATCTCCTCATCCAGACCATGGGAGTGGTAGAGATGAAGATGTGTAGGTCTGAGTGACAGTCATTTTGGAGAATAAATAAAGGGAATGCTGTACTATTAGTTGAGTGGATGGCATAGTAGTATTTTGGATGTGGACTGTAGGCATCTGCCAGTCAATTTTAGACAGGAGCATCTATTATGGTTAGCTGGAAGGCCAGAAAAGTCTGTAGGTAGAGGATTCTTAATAGCATATGTTATTTATTAAGCTTACCTGCTTATCTTGGGTATTTTTGGCTTTAAATCAGGAGTTAATTTTTTTACAGGTACAAACAAAGTAGCATCATTTTACCAGTAAATCTTTAAGTCATCTCTTATCTTATCTGATTGTGTTAATCTTGTGACATTGATTCAAAGTAGTTTTAAGCCAGGCTCATATTTTCTGCTCTTGAATTTGTTCCAAGTGTTTCCAAATGACAGGAGTCACCAGTATTGACCAGTGTTTACTTCTAATGAACACTCTTGCTCGATGTGTTAGGATAAAGCCGTGGCTGAACCAGTAAGTCGACTGCTGGAATCAACCCTAAGAAGCACCCATATGCCAAGTCGGATTGGAGCTCTGCATGGAATTCTTTATATCCTTGAGTGTGACTTACTTGATGAGACAGCAAAGCAACTCATTCCAATTATCAGCGAGTATCTGCTCTCCAATTTGAGAGGAGTAGCACAGTAAGACTCTTTCCTTCTGCTTCCCCCAACCTGAACTGTTGCACGCTTGTGTGTGAACAAAGGGGCCCATTCTGGTTTGCTATTGTTTTAGAGCAGGCTTTGTCATTTTCATTGAAATCTTACAAGTGAAGCTTATCAGCAAATTTTAGGTTTGATTTATAGAAGCAAAAGGATATTTGAGGGTGAGGAAACTGAGCTATCAAACAGACTTTTGTCTCTTTGGTAAATTCTGTTCCCTAAACCTCCTTTTTTCTGTAAAAAGTCTTTGAATAAGCCTTGCAGGATCAGTAATAAATCTTATTTCTCCTAAACAAGTCAGGGAATGATAGCTTGCAATTGCATTGCTGAAAGATTTTTTGTGTTGCACTGGATTTCCATGATAACCAGAGTTCTTGTGACATAGTATCTTGTGACATAAAAAATTGCATAAATTTCACATGAAAAAATACTTTGGGTTTCTAGGAGTTGTTTATATTGTCTCTATTTGTAACTTAAACAGCTTTGATGAAGTGACCACTAGTGTTTTTGCTTATTTACAGATGTGTGAATATCCATAACCAACAGCACATCTTGGTAATGTGTGCAACTGCTTTCTACTTGATTGAGAATTACCCACTTGATGTAGGGCCTGAATTCTCTGCAGGAATTATACAGGTATGTTGTGATGCCTCCAATCACGGGTGGTCACGTAACCTGGGGTTTCATAGCTATCTTTAACACTTAACTTGATTGTTGTGGTGCTTTTGGATTTAGGTTCATTAACTTTTCTTAATGTCTGATGCAGTTCCATACTAACTGCAGTGGTATGGTGCTGGAAGAGTGGCCTAAAAACACCTCAAAACCAGGTAGTTGGCTTTTTTATTTATTTCAGATGTGTGGAGTCATGGTGTCTGGAAGTGATGAATCAACGCCCTCCATTATTTATCATTGTGTTCTGAGAGGATTAGAACGACTCCTTCTTTCAGAGCAACTTTCTAGGCTGGACAGTGAATCCCTGGTTAAGCTGAGTGTTGACAGAGTGAATGTGCAGAGCCCCCACAGAGCAATGGCAGCACTTGGATTGATGTTGACTTGCATGTACACAGGTATTTACAATTTTTTATATGTGTGATGTGCTGATGGACTAGCTTACTGACATTACTGATTTTCTTCATTTACTTTTTTTACAAAGGATAAAAAGGTCCTATTTTAGCATTTACAGTAAACTTGTAACAAATTATTTTGGTTTAGGGAAGGAAAAAATCAGCCCCAGTCGTACCGCAGATGCAAATCCTGCTGCTCCTGACAGTGAATCCGTGATCGTAGCTATGGAACGAGTGTCTGTCCTTTTTGATAGGTAAGTGGGTGAAATGTGTGTAACGGGGCACTGGGAGGGAAATGCTTCTGTTTGGCACTGTGTGGTCACTTCTCTTCGACAGTTCTAATATTTAATTAATGATGTTTCTCTGCTTACTGTTGCTTAAAATTGATATTTGTGGTATACACAATAACTGATGGAATTGCTGAAGGCAGCACAAACCTACAGGAATGTAAATGAAAACCAGACATGTCCTAACTGATACTGTGGTGCACAAACCATAATACATTATACATGTATTTCCAGCTCCCTTCGGGTCAAACTCTTAAGTGCTTTTCAGGATGTCTTCTGCATAATCAAGGATATAAATCCAGTTTACAGGAAATAATCTTTCAAACCCTAAGAGTTTTAAACCTTCTTTCCCTTCCCCCACCCAAGTGTTGCTCTTCTCGAGGCTGTTAAGTAATTGCAGTGGAAGGGTACAGTAAAACTTCTGTATTCATATGGAACTCATTTAATGGAAATATTTCACAACCCCTGTTTTGATCTGACAATCTCAAGCTGTCTTAAGTGAGCGTAGCATGTTAGATTTTGCATAGTAGTTTGTGGGATAATGGTTTACATTTTTTAAAGTGTTCAGTGGTTTTTCCATAAAACTGGATGAGGGTTTTGCTTCTGCACTTGGTGAAAACAGAGCTAGAGCAGTGCTTGAGTGCTTTTGAAAGAGCCACTCCTAAGAGTTAGCAAAACAAACATGAATACTACAAGCAGAAAACAACTTTTGCAGGGACTAATCACATTGATTGATTGATCTTGACACATCAACCGATGCAGCCTTTATTAGGAAGATTTTCCAATCAGTGTTATATTGTCTTTAAGTTGGAGTAGCTTGTCCCTTCTTTACAGTGCAGTGCAACTTGCTTTTTCTATTCAATATATTGTTCATCCTGGTCTTGAATAAAAAAATATGCAAAGAAGGTGTTATGAATCGAAATAAGTGTTTAGCTTATAAATGGTCTTTTCTCTGATAACTAGGAGTAGTGATCTCCCTGTCCTTTTTTGCTGTTCTTTAGTTTTTTCAGCATTCTTAGTATTAAATCTTGTTTCTGATGCAATTCCAGAACTTAAAAAAATACTGACTATTTTAAAAAACAAGGGGGGGTGCAGGAGAGGACATGAGATATATAACAACATCTAATATCTTTGATAGATCTCTTTGGATAGATTGTTAGAGTAAGATTTTTGCCTATCTACAGATGAAAGTAAAACGTCTTTTTGTTGCCAATTGAAAGGAATGAGATTACTGGAATTCAGTCATAAAATATGTTCTTTTTTATTATTTTCAGAATCAGGAAGGGATTTCCTTTTGAAGCTAGAGTAGTGGCTCGGATCCTTCCACAGTTCCTTGATGATTTTTTCCCCCCACAAGATGTAATGAATAAAGTCATTGGAGAATTTCTATCCAATCAGCAGCCTTACCCGCAATTCATGGCCACGGTAGTATATAAGGTAGTGTTTGTTTATTTATTTTCTTAATGTTTCAGAATATTTTCTTAAGTGTTTCAGAAGACTTCTTAAGTAACTGACAGCTCAATTGGAGGGGAAAATATCAATTTTGTTAGATCTCATAAACTGTTTGCAGTGATTGAGCTATACCGCTGTGAGCTTTGTCTTCAGGCAACGCAGAGCATCAGAGGTCAGGTTGCCCAGAAGACGAAGCTCAAGAGCAGTCCAATTCAGTCACTGATAGTGGAAAAATAAAGAAAAGATTAGTAGTTGGGATCCTGGTGCTCAGACTCTTTAGATCTCAAGGAGCCAGCCCAGGTCATGTAGCCTTGTGAACTCTACAGTCAAGCTGCTGAGGGCTCAGTGGGGCTTCTGGGTATTTTGCTCTTCAACACCTGCTTACTGGACTCATGCATCACTTGAGAGTGCGTCTGTTTGTGCAGCACATTTGATATATAAAAAGAGACACCAGACAAGCCTTGCATTTCTGTGTACTTCTGTTTGGCACAGATGACATGAGTCCGGTTGGATCCTGGCTGACTCTTTTGAAGCATCTCTTTGTCTCAGCATCATGTTTGTTAATTCCTTAGACTTAGAGTTGTCTCCAGGAACCCAGTTTGTGAAACTCAGGAGCTCTGTAGCTGGAGAGAACCTTTACAAGATAAACTAAACTCTCTCCCTTGTCCATCTGCCTTATCTTTATTCCTGTGTAAAATATTTTTGCAGGTATTTCAGACCCTACATAGCACTGGACAGTCCTCAATGGTCCGTGACTGGGTGATGCTGTCTCTCTCTAATTTCACACAAAGAACACCTGTGGCAATGGCAATGTGGAGTCTTTCCTGTTTTTTTGTCAGTGCTTCCACCAGTCAATGGATTTCGGCAATGTATCCTAAAAACACTGAATGTGTGCCATTTCTGGGTAAATATAGTGATTCTGTAAAGTACATTGATAGCCTTGAAGGGTAAGCGTACAAGCTTAACACTCAAAAAAAGAGGGAGGTTTATTGCAGTTAGTAGTGGTATATATCATTTTGTGCTATTGGTGCCTTAGATTTGAGGGGAAAAAAGAGGACTTTTAAGCAGATTATGAGAACCACGTTACCTAAAACTACGGTTTTAAGATCTGTTCCTTGTACCTATGCAAGTTGATTGGGAAAGTCCTTACTTTGAAGCTTTTTAAAAATTCCTTTATCAACTGGCTTTGCAGTGACCTTTAAAAGCTTTGTTCTGTCTTCCTTCTGCAAGATAAAATATATTTAAAAAAAAAAAAGAGAAGAAACTCAAATTAAAGAAAAATATATTAAAAAAATACATACAGACTGTATTTTGCAAGTGTTCCCCTGGAGGTGCACTGCAGTGAGCAATGACATCAGCCAAATAAGTTGGAACAGCCAAAACACCTAAGTGGTATAGGTGCTGAGTTAATTTAAAAACAAATGAAAAAAGCCCCAAACAAACAGAGAAATAACTGTTGCATTTTATGACCAAGCAAAAGAGTGGCCATGTGTCATGTTTGAAGCTTCCTCATGACTCCTAATCTCAGCAGTGCTCCTTGGCTATCAGGAGTTGCCACTGTGGTTCTGATTGCACCGATTGCTCCAGTGGATGAAGAAAACTGTTGCTAGGTTAAAATTAATTTCTGGGGGTAAGAAATTACATGAACTTTAATGAAGAAATAGGATTTCCATAGTAGCAGTTTAAACTGATGATTTTGCACGTCAGCATTGTTGGTGAATTCAAAAATATGCCATTTCATTGAAGAACAGTGTTTAAAGCGCTATACTGAAAGGTGAGCAACTTCTGTCATATTATCACCTTAACTTATATTTCAGTCTTCCACATATTATCAGCAGAATGGGAAAATCTGAGCAAGTGGATGTTAACATCTTCTGTTTGGTGGCCATAGACTTCTACCGACATCAGATAGATGAAGAATTAGATCGGAGGGCCTTTCAGTCTGTGTTTGAGGTGGTGGCATCTCCAGGAACCCCATATTATCGCCTACTAAATTGTTTGCAAAATGTCCACAAGGTCACAGCATGTTGAACTTCCTGATGTGTAATGGAACTGTATGACTAGTGTTTGAATCTGATATGAATAATGGGGAATGCAAGATCAAGAAAGTATCTGGGGTTGCATTTGTGATAACTATGGACCTGCCAGTTTTACTTCCAGAATGTACAGACAAGTGCTCTGCAGCACCGGAAATCACCTGAAAAGTCACGTGTAGTTCTTGTTGTTGTTTACACCAGACACCTTTGAGGGGAAAGAAATATGTCAATATTTTTCAAGTGGTGTTTGGGACTAGCCTGGGATGCTCTTAGTAACTGTAACGTATGAGCAAGTCCAACATGCAAGGTACCTGGTGTTACTCTTCTTCCTCATGTTCAGCTGAAGCCACTGTGGTGCAGCCGGTAAGAAACTGACAGCAAGACTGTTATTGCAAGCTGCAGTCATTGGAAAACTTCATAGTTTTATGTACCTGTATATACCGTTGTGTAGTACAGAATAGAAATCGTTTCCTAATGTCTCTCCCAAACAGGGAAAAGATAAAATTGCTTTCATGATTTACACTTCCAGCATGTAATTCCTCTCTCCAGACTTTCCGAAATCCTGTGGTGTATGTGTTGTGATAATCACAGATACAGTGCACATACATAACCACACATTTTTCGTTTTTTCTTCTCAGGATTTAAAATTTGAGTACATTATATCAGTAAAAGAAATTTTAACTTAAATATTTCTATATCATGTACAGTATGTAAAATTGTAAGATGTGTGGTGCATGAGCTGTGCTGTAATTTGAGATGAACAGAAGCCACGCTACTGAATGTCTTGACATCTGTATTGTCCTCTGGGTATTTTTTTTTCCTTGTGCTTGAATTCATGTTTCTTTTGGAGATCCATCTTAATGTACAGATTACATCTTGTTTTGCATCTCACTTTTTCTTAAAGTACTTTAAAACTGGAATATGTTGATTATTTTGTTTTGAGAGACTGTACTAAGGAGGCATTCTTGTGATCCACTTTACTGTAGCTTCTTTTGAATTCCTTTATTTTGAGACATAATGGTAAAAGAGAGGACTAGTTACTCTGGATCAGCCTTTTGTATACATGCAAAACAGCTCTTATTTGCTGCACAGCATTTTAAGAGACGAAATGGTGCAAGCTCCCCAGTAGTCAATAATCATTTGACCATTCCTAACTGAGACCATGGAGTCATGTGGATTCAAACCACTCACATGTAAACAAATTTTATACTAGCAGTTAAGAATCAGAAGGCTGCTGTGGTCTACTTTGGGACTGGCTAAGGTGTTAGATAACACAACCTCTTTTACTACCTGTTGTATACATAATGCTTTAGACACAAAGACAGTACAAATAACCATGAATTTCAGGACACTACACAGGGCCAGATTTAGCTTTTACTCCACCACCCAGGGAAACCCATCGATTCCGAAGCATTACATGGGGAAATCTAGCGCAGCATTTGTCTTTAGTTGTATTTGTTCTAATTCTTTAATTATAGAGAAATGACACCTTGTTTCTCAATCACATCCTGTATTTAACCTCTCTTCATTTTCTTATCACACCTTTTGCTGACACTTGGAAAAATAAGATAGTGTTGTCAGGAGGAGCATGTACTGTATGTATTTCTGTATATAATGTATATGTTGAAATTATACACATGTGACAACATTTAATGTATACAGATGTGTATATTTGTATTTATTAAACCCATGTATTTAAACTAATTCCAATCTAGACCAAAAATTGTTGCTTCTGCCCATAAATTGATTATGAAGGAATTGTCCACCGGTGTCACTTCCTTTTAGAAACTGATAAATGAAACTGATAGTATGGGCAGTAGAAACAGCTGTAGATGTTGCTGCATTTAGCTCTCTACAGATCTTATTATCTAGAGCAATTATTTCTGCCCTTCATTGGGTTACTCTTCTTTCTTGGGCCACAGCACTGTGTGGTGTTTTTTAAAAGAAACTGAACAGGAGTTCAGAAAAAAAGGTTTATTAAAACATACTGTTTGAAAGTTTTTGAGTTATATTGGAAATTATCTTAATTCTGATAAGAGACTAATTCAAGGCAGTGAGATATAATGCCCTATGTTTTCATTAAGGGTAGTATAGATCACTCTTCCCTTTTGTAACCACCAATAATCGTTTTGTACTGTAAACCCACACACCAGTCAGTTTTTGTATGATATATAGTTTAAGTGAAGATATTTTTGTAAGCTATTTTCCAAAATTTAAAATAGATTTTAGTATATTTTTTAAGCATCAGGTTAGTCATATTCTCACCATATAACAGTATATGTTGTGTTACAAACTGTTAAATTCTTCATCGTTTTAAGCTCCTCATGATTAACACAGAATAGCTGGTTATTTTACCTTGGGATAATGGGAGCTAGCCCCTTTCCAGAACTTTCCAAACCAATTTGGGACTTGCCATAGAATCTTTCCAACCAGTGAAGGAATACATTGAATTAAGTAATCAGTATGGCTGGGTGAAAAACACCAGATGTGACAGACCCCCTTCCCTCAAATGCCCGTTGCTGGCCTTCAAGCATTCCGTTTGCATTGCCCGTTTCTAGTCAAGCTTTAGAGCTGACGCGGTTGAGTTCTCACCTCACACAGGTTCCCTGGTAGTAATAACTCCATCTGTTTTGACCTCTCTTGGAGATTTGTCATAGGATACCCCTTGAAACCTGTGTCCTACATGTCTAGAGAAGGGCACCTCCTCTTAGGAAATTCTCAGTGCCCGAGAGGGAGTGTAACTTAAGGGTCTTTCTAGTGTGGAAGTACACACCAGTAGTGCTTCAAATCTAGCATTTCACCTGTGGTCACTTTACTGTTGACTTTCTAGACACAATTTCCCCAGCCTCACTTCTTCTGGAGTGAAATCGTGTAAAATCACTCCTGGCTGCTTCTAGTGACATGGGGCAAGAGTTACGGGATGGGGACAGTAACAGCAAAACAATGGCCACTAAGAAATACTGACATTGGATTTAAAACAAAAAAATTAAATCACTTGTCCCTTGAGATTGACTTCAGGCAAAGTTTTATGTCACAGAATGTTTTTAACTTGCTGTAGCTGAAAGCTAATTCTGAAAATCAGGCTGTTCACTTTTTCATTGAGAACAGGGCAGAAATGTGTGTGGGCTTAAGACTTGGATTTGGTGTCCTGGCTAAAACCAAAGCAAACAGTTCCTTTAATGTGCTTTGCAGTGGATCTGGCTTCTTTACAACCTTGTAAGACTTAGTGATATGGCATGATTGGGAGCATACTTAAGACAGATTAATATTTAAAACTTTATTTACAATTCAGTTGTCAAAGAACCTACTTGTCTAAATGTATAATGTGGCCCTCCTTTAAGAACACTGTGCGCTAGCCAACTTTTTTGAAATAGTTGTTGGGCTGGATACCCACTAGCCCATTAAATAAAGTTTGATTTACATTTCATTTCAGCATGCCCCCTCCCTTGCACTGAGTACAAGAGCATGGAATTGGAAGTTACAACCCATTGTAAAGCAGTTCTTGTTTGCGGCATTCAAAGCATTTTCTTTACTGTTTATGCTCTTTGCCATTTGAAATTGAATGTGACTTTATTTAAATCTTTTCTGAAGTGTACACTCAGATGTCATTTCTTGCCTAAAGCATCTAGTAAATGATTGTGCTTTACTTTTGCTTTGGTAGGAGTGCCTTCTCAGCACCCAGACATTGCTTGTTTCTTAACCACCAGCAGCATTCCTAAAGCACCAAGTAATGAGTGAACAGATTTAGATCAAACAAAGCAGGGAACAAGTGGAACCTTTTGGGTTAAAAGTAATTTGTTGATATTTAGTAGATCTGCCTTAAGAGCATTCTGTCTCGCCATTCTCCTTTTTAGATGGCTGTTAACTTTATATAGCAAATAAGGAGGTTGTGTCAAAAACACTGCAAAGACAGTTCTCCAAGAGCAGCAGACCTCGTTTGTCTTAAGTTTTTGTGGAGCTGTCACAGCTAAGCGTTTATGCTTCCTAAATAAAAGAAATTTTAGAGAATAACGAGCAATAAATAGAGCAATAAGCAGTTTAACTAAATTTGCTCATTTGGGATCTTACCCTTGGTTGAAAGGGGTGGGGGGAAACAGGGAACCGATTCAAGTACATTCACTACATAAAGCAGAATTTTTTTTCTATGTACAATCCCAACTAAACTTTCTACTAAAGGTAGAAATCAACTATGTGACAATGATAGATGCTTTGCTCTTTTATTTTTAAAACAATTTTGTTGATAAAGATACGACTGATGAAAGTTGTAAGAGAGCAAAGTACCTTGGTAGTTTTTTGATAGTTTAATTATTTTCAAGTGAAAGCAAGCTGCTGTAAGAACTAGAGTAAGCAATGTAGCAAAATTTTGGGGAAGTCCAACATGCTAATTTTACCTAATGACTGCGATTTCAGGTGAACTCTTTGTGCATGCTACCTTAAAGTATCCACTGAAAAATCTGGAGAATTCCACAGTCATACCCAGGAGAGCTTCTATTGTGTGTCAGGTTTTAGCTGTATTCAAGTTAACTGGGTATCAATGCTGCAGAGCGTTTGTGAGGCATGTGCTGCTTTTTTGTCACGTGCATTTTGTGTGAGCTTGTCATTCCCAAGGGTCTGTGTGTGCATCCCATCCCCTCGGATGGGCCCGAGCCAGGATAAGGTGATGCACCCTGCGGTGGTGTCTTGTATAGTTGGAGGGTGATGATGAGCCAAAGCTCGGAGCCCCAACCCCAAAGGCAATTGTACTCAAAGGAAAAGGAAAGCATATAATTTTAGATGTATGTTTAAGTTTAAAAAATATATATATATATAAATAAATGCTGAAAATACTGCACATTGAAACTAAAGGAGAAAATAAAATATAACTATTACCGTAAGTGATTTTTCTCTGGTTATTTAAAAAGGTCTCGATGTATTCTTACTATGTTTTTTTTCCCCAGTAGCTCCTCTTTTCAGCAGCTATCAAATATGGAATATTTTTTAAATCCGCAAGAATACTTGAATCCTCCACAAATGTAGGTACGTTCTGCGATTACGGTGGTGTTTGCAATTAACAAAGAAGTATCACCGTTGAGCTTTTAATTGTATCTAATAGCCATACTTGCCAAAACTTCTCTGGGATTCTGGATGAGATCAGAAAAAGGCAAAATGTAAGTGTACAGCTGTATTTGTGAAGGAGGGTGTATTTACGTGCAGCAGTCCTGGGGGGAGGGATAATGTTACAGGGGAGAAGCAATGGTTTGACTTGCTGAAGCTTGGCTCCCCAGCTGCTAGGCTTGCATCTTAAAACAAAAAGTTTCTGGGTGGTCCCGCTGCTGAGCACCGGAGGATCTCTTGCAGTACTCAACTGCTCAGGGACATCTTGTTTTGATTAACTTTGCAGTGCTGGGCTGTTCTCTGGAAATTCTGGAAGAAGCTTTAAAGGAGCAGCTTAATGTAGAAAGCACGTGCCGGTTTCGTTCTCAGTCAAAATAACTCTTTTACATCTTGTTTTTCCTTGTCAGCAGTAGGAGCGACTGATCAGCCACTCTTTTGTCGCCTTTTAGTTTAGCTGTGGAGCCAAGGAACAGAACTGTGCTGTGGGAAGTTTCTTTGTCTTCAGAGTTGAAGACTTGTTGAATAATAAAGTCTTCATCCTTTTTGTCGCTCAGAGAATAACACCCATTCAATTTTTTGAAAGATTATCCCTAGGGATGAGTTGCCAGACACAGGGAGATGAAGCATTGCTCTTGGAAGACTGGAACTTTTAAACTTCCTATAACTTTTCTAATTTCCCCACTGCCTCTCCTGTCCTGTCCAGGTATTATTTTGTTTGGGTTTTTTTGTCAGTGCAGCTGTAAGAGTATTGTAGCCATCATTTTGGAATTGGCTTGACTCCACCCGAGTTGCAAGACAAAAAAGCTTTGATTGCTTGTAGAATTATACCATAATTATACCATAAGTTTTGCATAACTGTTTGAGGAGATGTAACTTGTAGGTTTGTTAAAAAGATGGAAGTAGGAACATGAAAAAGTTTATACGGTATGATATTGTCTGAGCCAAACCTCCTGTTCTATTGCAGCCACAATTCTGCCTTAATTTTGTTTCTGCTCTTTCCCATGGCATATGCATTCAAGTATGGCAAAGTAATCATCACCCCAGGTGCTGGTTTCATATCCTTCAAATTGAAAATGTCATGGGTAGATTTTGATTGAGTGCAACCTGATTGTTTTGCCCTCATTATTTACATTTTGGAGTTCTTTCAGCCAGGCTGCAGTGTTTGGACTCCTAGCAAAATGCATCCCTGAGGCTTGGGTTTGACTGCGCCCCTGATGCCTACACAGTTGTGAACCAGGTTAAGTCAGACCATTTAAATAGTATGTTTCTGCTAATCTAGCTCATCTTGAATTACGTGCACTGTCAAACTTCAAGTCCATGTTCCCCAAGCTGAAATAACGTCCCCAAATGAGAATCTTAAATATGTCTTTTCTACCCCCTTGAAGAAGAGGCACGCAGAGTGTTTTCATCCCATCTTGCTGTTAAAAGGCTTTAGGGTTGAAGTATTTTCTTGTCATCCGATGGAAATACGAGTATAAAGCTTTGCTAACTTAACTTTTCTCGGAATGTCTTGTTAATGTTGACGTTTCAAATACCATCTTTGCCATTTGATTTAACATCTATGAAAATAACACCATTTGTCTTTTAACTTTCGTTTCAGGCAAGTTTGGGCAGATACTCTTTTAATTATACTTTGTTCATACTCATTTTTCTTTGCCTTCGCAACTGCCTCAAACTAGCACCATTTTAAATGAACTCTGGATAATGGAGAGCTGGGAGGTATTTTTAAGTGCTTTTGAGGCACCTGATCCTTACATCTCTTGGCAATGTGGCTTAGGCTCATTCCTTCTCCTCCTGCCATCTGTCCTCTGCCCTGACCCTGAGAGTAAATATTTCACCTGGCTAATGCTTTAAAATAAAAGTTGTATGTCATCAATAGGTTGGTAGATGACTAAGTAACAGAAGACAAGACTGTGTGAGTTATAGTACCTGGAGTTTATGAATGAATCCTGATGTCCTGAATGGTCCTACAGAAGTGAATCTTAAGAAGGGGGCTGAATCAATCTGTAACTTTTTAATACTTAATGTACTAGTCCAACAAAATTGTTCAGGTGTTTTTCACTGGTGCCAAAATCAAATGCTTTCCCAAATAACGTTTCTGTCTCAACTTTTGCTTCTTCTTTTGTGGTTCTACCTGTGCTTATTTAAGCAACTTATTTATATACTGCAGAGTTACTTAAAGGTGAGCTTGTGGATAATACCTGTTTTCATTGCAGTCTGATCTGATAATGTTTAAAAAATGTGAGAAATGTGATCTGGGAGCTGGGAAGTCTGCAATCAGCACTGATGGTAAAAGTGACAGGAACCTGCTGCCTCTGAAAACATGATCTGGGACCAAGTTACATTATCATTGGTTAAACTGAGGCTTGTATTACACTGATGTGCTCATTTTCTGGTTCTACCACTGTGGGGTTTGGGAGTATCCCCGCATGCGAAAAAATATAGCAAACTTGGTCTGATTGTCTCAGATGACTGCATTAAGCAAATCTATGTTTCTTAGATCCATAAAAATCCAAACTACTTATTATACCTTTGAAATTAATGATGAATCTAGTGGGGGTGATGCAGTGTTGCAAGAAGTCATGTTGAGTTACCGTGTTGCACTTGAAAAGATTGCTAGACCATGTGTACTGGTGAAAGTATGAGGAGCTCAGTTTTTTGCAGTGAGATTTATAACGCTTAAAGTTAATATGCATTTTTGCTGATGGGTTAAATATCAAAGTTGCTTATTAATTATTAACTCCTGAGTGAGGTCTGGGTCTCCTTTGTATGTGCTGCTTTTGTTCTCAGTTTGACTGCATTAATTCTAGATGAAACATAAATGCCGATCCCAAATTAATGATGATTAAACTGCATTGTTCTCTGTAGCTTGATAACACAAAAAAAATCTCAGAAGAGGAGAGAAAACTTGATTATTTTTTTCATGTGTACTCAGTCATGCTTTGCTGGCTATAAAATCTTGTGTAGGCAGAATAACTTTGGAAGCTGAGTGCCATAACCTGGCACATAAAAGAATTTACCCCTAATTGATATATTTTGAAGAGAGCTTCAAATACTGTCGTTAAAGATGGGCATTCATTCAAAAGGAAATTATGAAGAGTTGATATTTTAGCAGGACCCCTAAAGAGGTAGTGATGAGAGTTGTCTGACAACGGACACAAGCTGGAACATGGGAAGTTCCATTCAAATATGAGGAGAAACTTCTTTCTGGTGAGGGTGACAGAGCCCTGGAACAGGCTGCCCAGG
>BJBW01004181.1:6404-23079 GCA_004320125.1 Scolopax mira
GTGCCTCCCTTCTCTCTCAGTGTGGAAGCATCACCTTCCTTTAGGCAGGAGTGATACAGCGTTGAGTGTGTGAAGATCCAGATCACCTGCGGTGGGTGAATCACAAGGAAGGAGCAGCTTCCTCCTATTTTGAGAGTGGAGATCTCATGCTTGGCATGGCACGGAGCGAGGTGATTCATCCAGGGCTCAGGAACTGGCAGAGTCAGCATTTGAACAACAATTCTGGCTGAAATGGTCCCTCTCTGCTCCTCCCAGTCACCCAATCTCATGGGTGTGTTGGAAGGTAACTCTCATCCCATTATTTCATAGCCCAGTCGTGGGGGCTAAGCCCAGGAGATGAATTCCCACTGATGGCCTGGATGGCTCCCACCTCATGGCTTCTGCTCTGTGACAGATGGCCAGTGGATACTGGGGGCTTCTTCCACGGGGATGGGCAACATCCAAGAGGCCGGCGTTAGCCCCGTATTATCGAAAGGAGCCAAACTTACCATCTTGACCAGTCAGCTGGTCCCCGTATCACCACTTTCTGTGGTGGTTATTTCATTGCATCGTGGGATGTTTTCAAGGCAACAGTTCAGACTTTCAGCTTTTCCCCTCGGAGGGGACCCAAAGCTCCAGGTAGCCCAGATCAGGAGCGAGCCCACCGGTGGCCACAGCAGCCACCACCTCAGCCGAGCCAGAGGGGGTTGGAACCAGCAGAGGAGAGGCCGTTGCTGTGTAGCTCTGGAGTTCAGAGCCAAGCTCACCCCTGGAAACCAGTCCAGGGTGGGCTTCCTAGGACGCAGAACTGGTAGCCATGAAACACATGGGACCACATTTCCTAGAGCTGGCCACGAGGCCGTGTGCCCACCACACAAACCCCTTCCTGTGCCATTTCACACACTCCATTGAACAGAAACATCAAGAGGCAGAAATTTATTAAGATTCTGCTGAACTGACAAGAATTTCTGTGCTCTGGGAGTTTCATATGACCATCTTCTTTTTTTTTTTGCCTCTGAATTTGTGAATATTCTTCTTAAAAACAAACATATCGTGATTTAAGGCAGGCATTTTTTTTTCTTTGTAATGGAAACATTTCTAAAGTGCTAAGCAGTGCGAAAGGGTGAAAAACTGTAGAGCAGGGAGTGTAAAAGGGGAAGTTGTTTTCAAGGCATCTTAAAATACAGCGACGTTTCTAACACTAAAGAACAAACAGGGTCACAAGCTGTCTGAGAGCCTGAGGAAAGCTACAACAGCATACAATTTTTGGTCACTGGAAGGGTGACTGGATTGTCAGGGGGAAATGAGACGATGATACATCTATTTTAATTTTTTTTTTAGGTTTTTAAATGTTTCCATTTGAGCTGTCACCCACATTTCATATAACAAGGCATTCTCAGCTCTGTTCCAGGTGGCTCCCCTTTGCTGAAGTGGGGGAGACTCGGGCCCTTGCTCTCCAATCTCTTTGGATCCACCTCTGGTGGGATGGAGTTCCTTTGGGTCTTTTTAATAAAGAGCTCAAGCCTAATCCTTTCGGGGGGAGCTTGTGACCACATTTATGAATGGGCACCCATGGTGCTCTCTCTGCCCTGGCTTTGCTAGGATTCCCCATAAGATATTCCCCAGCTCTACAACTCAGTTTCCCCCACAATAAAAGGCAATATTGTCTACTTTTTTTACTCATAAAAGGAGTCAGCAGTCAATCACATAATTTGACAAAAGTTCTAATTAACACAACATCACACACTGAAATTGGGCTGGGAATTATACTGGTTTGTCTACATTTTCACATTCTTTGCCTTTTTTTTTTTTTTTTTCAGTAGTAGTGCACTCACTACTGCTAGTGACAGCTCCCTGGATCTGCTGGGATGGATTTTTTGGTTCCATGAAGCAGATTCTAGTTGGCAAGTATTGTAGAATTAGCCATACACAGCAGAAGAGAACGCTGCCTTTGGTGAAAAAGATGGATAATAAGAAAATAAGACTTTGGTATGAAAAAGTGCAAAGGGCCAGAGATGGACAGGTCAGTAGGTGCAGGTGGAAGTGACTCTAGAGATGCCTTTCATGGGAAAGATCCCCCAATAATAGTTGAGAGCAAATTAGAAGCTGCCCTGGGAAGCGAAGGATCGGCGTTCCTGGTTTTGTCCCAGGAAATAAGACAAATCAACCAGTAGCTCCCTGAATCCCAGTCTCCCACCAGTTTGGGGGAGAAGAGGCAGCGTCCGCCCTTCACTGGTGCGTGGTGTTGAAAAGCTGCTGGTTCCATTCCAAGATGGAGCCTTCCAATCCCTGCAGCCCTCAACAAGCAGAGTTGATACCCGATGACAGATTTCTCTTCTAGACTCAATTTCTAGAGAAATGAAGTTTCCTGTTACATAACGGGTGAGGAGGCTGCTGCTACAAACCAGTATTTTCCCGGTACGGTCAGATTTAGGCGTGATTTTGCCTCGTGTTGACTCGTTGGTAGGTTAACTCTTCCCTGAAAGGAGGTTGGAAGCAGATGGCAGGAGGCAAATTGACCGAGGAGACAGCTAAACTGATTTTCCTAATTATACATTTGACATACAGGGGCCAAATGTTATTTTGATGAGCCGGGTTTTTTTGTTTACAGAACTTTACCATTTTGCTTTTCCTGCCAACAGGCCTAAACCTGGCAAAGTGACCCCGTGACCCCATAAAGGATTGGAAAGCAAACAGCTGAGAGCAGGCATTCAAGCCCTGCTTTTCCAAGAACCTGCCTGATCCTGCATGCCATCTCCCTGATTTCTGAGAAGCGTGACTCCCAGCTTGGACTGCAAAGGGAAAAAAAAAAAAAAAGAAAAAAGAAAAAAAAAAAAGGTAGACAGGGCTGAGATTATATATAGCAGCAAGTGGGTTGGAGGGAAGAACACTTGGCTCACAGGAAGTGGGAGGCTGTTCTGAAGAAATCAAGTGATTTATGTTACAGCATAAACAAGCGCTGAAACCAGGCTCCCTCTGACCAGGGGCTGCTCTTATGGAGTAATATCCATCCCCAAATATCCTATTTTAAAGAAGGGATCCAAAAAATCCACACTAAACGTTATGAACTAGATGCAACCAAGATGATGCCTGTGCTTAAGGATCAGCAGCTTAATGAGGAAAGGAAGATATTAGAATCATAGAATTGTCTGGGTTGGAAGGGATCTTAAAGATCATCTAGTCCAACCATCAACCTAACCCTGACAAAAAAATAAATAAGAAATAGGAAATAAAAATATTCTTTCTTATTAAACTGTCCTTCCTTTTTGTCGTTAGCCACAGGACTTCAGCTGGCGATGAAAAGCTTTTGAGTTCAAATTGTGAATTCCTCAGCCCGTTCCTGGCTGCTGAGAACAGAGGGATCGAGCAGAGCCATCTGCTCATGAGCTGGAACTCCTGGTTGGGAGAAGGTGAAGACCCACCTTTCCCTGAAGCTCCTCTCAGCTGAGATCATCCAGCTGTCTCTGCTCCTTCCCTCCCCTGGCAGTTTCCCCATCCCACTGGGAGTATCTTTAGGCTGAGACATGGCTGTGAAGAACAGGAGGACCAGGTTGTCCCTTGTGTCTCTGTCACCACCCCTCTCAGCCGTGAGCTTGTCTTGTCCCTCGTGCTGTATCTCCAGGGGAATCACCATCCCACAGCTTCCAGTCACAGCACCCATCCTCACCATCACCACGCTGGTGTCCTCCCAGTCAATCCAGACCCCCTTGCTGGGGTTCTCTCAGGCTTGCGAGGTTGGCAGGCACAGAGGGCAAGGTGATTTTGGAAGAAAAAATGTTAAAGACTCTTTAGGGTTTCCATGGATGGGCAGAATCATCTGCCACCCCATAGCCAGAGGCTGCCTGCATCCTTCAAAATAATAATTCCCTTGTTTCTTTGCATTCTTCCTCTTTAGTTAGTTCCACTCTGCGTTTGCCGTGACTAAGTCCATCTGTTGAGAGCTGATCCTTTAAATAATTGTGTCCACGTCTCTGCTGGAGAGTTCCATTAACACCAGTCCTTTGCATACTGTTCAGTACTGGTCTGGAAACCCCTAATTCCTCCAGCTCTGAATAATACCCTCTGTCTGCCTGTCGTGCGTGTGTGGACTCTTTATTCTAACCACAGAGCTATGAAACATCTCCTTTCTGTCAGCCTGAGGGGATGGGCTTTGGAAGAAGCAATAAATAATCATTTCTATGCATAATTCCCAAGCCACGGGGGTCATGAGGGGCTGATCTCCAAGCACTTTGAACTCTGACCTCTCCCAAACGTTCTGCAAAGTTAGAAAGGTATTTTTTTATTTAAAAAAAAAAATGGTCTTCCCTCTAAGCAGGGAAGAGTTGTTGCAAAATGCAGCAAAAAAGTTGTTTAAAGAGTTACAAATGAATGCAGTGGGAGGCTGACTACAGGTTTTGGTCCCTTGGGAATGTTTTATAAAGTCAAACAAAATAGTTGTGTCTGAAAATGCAGATGTTTTGCCGCTCTTGTGCCACTCTGATACAAACCTTTCCAAAAAGTACAACTCCCAGCTACGATTTTCAACCTTTTCTCTGCAGGATGTTGCGTGAAACAGCAGAAGTGTCCAAACACTCCCAGAGATGAAGGAAACGACGAGTCAAAAGTGACAGCAAAAGACTTCACATGGAAAGACACAAATTAACGTGGATGAGTCCGTAAAAAACCTGCATTAAGTTGCCAAAGAGCCATAATTTCTCCTTCAAGGGAGTCTGTCTGGCTCAGGCTCGGTGCAAAGGCAGAGATTAGAACAAAAAAAAAGCAAGATGTAACAAATAGAAATGAGGAGATGGAGGGATGGAGAGCAATTAATACAAATTAGTTTTATGAACTGCATGAAATACAGAAGGAAAAAAGGTGACTTAAGATTCCCAGCTGTCAGGTTATAAAGGGTATATTTAAAATTGTATTTAGAGAAAAGAAATCCTAGTAACAGTCCAGGACTTTTCATAGAAAGATATGCTAATACTGTTCATAGTTTTGCAGAAAAAGCCCAAATTTTTGAATGAATACTTCCATTGGAGTCCAGAAAGAATCCAGAATTATGTGCCACCCTCAGAGTGCAATTTTCCCAGTTCATTAGTAACAGGTAACAGCTCGGAGGGTTTTTTAACTCCAGTCTCAAGTATTGCTATTTGAAGGCCTTTCCCTCTTTCTTTCTTTCTCAGATATTAATCCCAGGGGCAAGAAGTGTCTCTGATGCTGATACAACTAACATGTAATAGTCTGATAGAGCTAACATATAATAAGACTGAGTTTTTTCCTCTTTTTTTTTTTTTTTTAAGGGAAATGGGTCTGTTCTTGCTGAGCTTTAATTTGAAAATCTGGCTGGAACTTGTTAAGTCAATAATTATTCTGGTGAATGTAGGTCAAACTATTTTCTACTTTCTTTCCTCTCCCCCTTGGGACGTGGAAGAGGATTTCAATACCCCAGTACTCCAAGGAGAGAAGCACCACGTTTTCCATTAGAAAGAGACAACTCTCGGTACTGAAGCAGAAAGACTTCAAGATAAATACATTTTTATATGTTTAAGGGGTTTTTCCTGTAGAACAACGTCCCTCGAAGCAGGAAATGGGGGACAGAAATAAACCTGTCTTCTTAATACACCTCAGTTTCCAAATCAGTCTCAGATTCTCCCGTCGCTGTTGGGATATCAGAGGGGCTGGAGCTTTCTACCTCCTGCAGAAATAGATCTCGCCGTATCCTTATCCTTTTAAGGAGTTTGCCTTATGAGAGAAAAAAAAATAAAAATCCCACATCGACTTGTGCAGTTTCCTTCATCAGTGACTCCAAGAAATGCTTCTGCGCAGCAGGAACCATCAGCTGCATCAGAAAACTGTATTTATCCACCCACCTCCCCAGACAGAACCCTCTGCCATGAGTCACAACTCTTTATGCTCCTTTCTGGGCTTTGGGGGCTTTTCTTTGAGGTTTTTTTTGTTGTTTTTTTTTTTTTTTTGCCTCCCCCTTGATGTAGTAGAAAGCTCCGAGAGTGGAAACTGCAGGAGAAATAGGACTTTATCCCCCATCATTTTATTATTGTGAACTGGTTTTGGAAGATATAATTGCAGGATGTGTCTGCTGCTATTTAAACAGCACAGGTTTATTTCTTCTTTATAGCAGAGTCCTTCTTTATAGCAGTGTCCTTCTTTACAGCAGAGTCCTTAAGCTCACTCCAGCAGTGTAAAAGTCGCCTCTGAGTGTGTGTAAATTCTATTTATAACCACCAAAAGCCTCTTAATGATCATCTTCTGCTTAAAAGGGCTTGTGGTACTTGAGACGTTGGGCAGCTGCTCTCTGGATCTGCTTTGAGTTACAGGTCCTGAAGGGCGTTGGTGACCTATGAAAATAAGATGTGAATTCCCCGGAGGGTCCAAGTCTGTTACGGCACCTTCAGCAGTAACTCCTGTGTCTGGAGACCAAGTGGTCCATCATCACACGAGGTGGAAGCCACCACGGAGGTGTCACCAAAGCGGTGGCCAGACATCCTCACCATCTGTAGCACGAGTGTAATTGTCCCCTTTCCTCATTTTCCCTCCCATTTAAAATTCTTGGGGTGAGGCCAGAAGGAGCATGGTCTTCCCTGGGGCAACGAGGACCACAGGAGGTCCTGGTGCTGGACGTGTGTGACCAGATTTCCTCACGGCTCGTTTATCTGCAGCTAAATGACAAAGACCAGAGATACAGGACTTCTAGGGTCATCCTCTGTCTCCTCAACACTTGGAAACCACCAGTTCTCACCACAACCATCCTGATTTCTGACCTCGAGGACCACATTCTGTCCTTCCAGTCTCACTGGAAGGAGAAAGTGGAAGAAGAAAGTCTTGGATGTGCTGGAAGAGGATCCTGATTGAAAAAGACTTTCAGATGGGTTGGTTTGTTTTCTTTGTTTTTCTCAAGAAAAATTGGGACGGTATGAAAATAATCTGTGGAGCCCAGCTATCACAGATCTTCCCGTCTCCAAAAAAGACCCACCATGATGGAGGAGGAACATGACACAAATTAACTACAACTCCCTCGAGATGCCACAGAACTTAAAAACTGAAATATTTGGAGGTTGCTTCATCTGACAAAAGGCCCAACTTTTTCTGTGGAGAAATCCACCAGTAATATACATTTTGTCATTGTTTTCATCAAAAATGTCTCTGTGGAAAATCTTCAATTCATTCCCCACCCCCTGGTGTTGATGAGGGCTGAGCTGGTCACGAGATGAAGGTGGTTTCCTCTCACTGCTGATCTGAGCGCTGCGAGGCAGAAAAACCAACTTCCCACCTTGCTCTTCTCCCCATTCTGCCTGGTTTCTGGTTTCAAACGCATCTTTAGAAGCTAGAAGGGCAACATGTGTTTTTTTAGAAGCCAGAAGGTCACCGTCAGATTTCGGAGAGTAGGGCAGGGCTGGAAGAGGAGACAGTTGTTCTCTGTGCAAGGGGGCACTGGTTAATGGAATATCTTTAAGGTTTCTTAAAATAGCTTTTAAAGGGGCTCCAGGAATGCTGGGGGGGGGAGACTCTTGATGAGGGAGGGGAGGGGGAAGACTTTGAAGCTGAAAGAGGAGAGATTGAGCTGAGATGTGGGGCAGAACTTATTTGGTGTGAGGGTGGTAAGAGCCTGGCCCAGGTTGCCCAGAGAAGCTGTGGCTGCCCCATCCCTGGAGGGGTTCAAGGGGAGGTTGGAGGGGGCTTGGAGCCACCTGGGCTGGTGGGAGGTGGCCTTGCCATGGTCTAGATGGTCTTCAAATGTCCCTCCCAACCCAAGCGACTGGGCTGGGTGGGCGTTTGGGTACCTGTGGGCTTCTTTCTCGTGTGGCTTCTTATTTGGCTGGGAGCTGTGGAGCCAGAGCCAGAGATGGAGAAGGAGAAGGAGGTGGAGAAGAAGAGAAGGAGAAGAAGGAGAAGGAGAAAGGGAGAAGAAGAAGGAGAAGGAAAAAAGGAGAAGGAGAAGGGAAGAAGGAGAAAAGGAGAAGAAGGAGGAGAAAAGGAGAAGGAAGGAGAAAGAGAAGGGAAGCCAGCTCACTGTCTGTGGAGTGGCAGCTGACAAGGAAAGCAAAAACAACACTCACATGCTCATCAGCATTTGTCAAGCAAATTGAAGCTATTTTTGTAAGAGACACTTTGCCTACATCTTAACTAAGAATCCAGGGCTTGAGCTGATCTCCCTGAAGCGCAATGAGAAATACTTCTCCTCAGCCCCCCTTCTCCCCATCCCGCCTGGGTTTTCCAGGCACAGTTGTGCATGAGCAAGATTTCTTGGCCACCAACAGGCTTGGAAATTGTTCGTTTCTCTGCTGCTCTGCCAGGGTGCTCTTTATTCTTATAATGATACAATATTTTGTCTCTGGAGATGACATAATTGACTCCCTGGACAATGTGGCCGGCCCTTTCTCGGGCTGGCAGACTGGTTGCTCCTCCATTGGCCAAGCACGGCCTCTTTGTGTGGGGTTATTCCCGCATGGATGGACCCACAGAACTGGTGTGCGATGGACAAAGCACCATCTGTGCTCCCTCTTTGGCTCTGAAGCTCCATTAGGGTTCAGCACGAGATGCCAGCGTTTTGGGAAATGCCATTGAAGGCAGGGGACCGTCGGGGAGAGAGCAGGGAAACGGAGGTGGAAAAAACTAGGAAAGGATAAGGAGAGGTGATGAGATCCAGGAATGAGAACAGGAAGAGGAGCTGGGGCTGATATTGGAATTATTTTGGAAGTATGGACCAGAAGAAATAGCCACAAGCGGATGCTTTGGGAAGCTAAACAATTTATAGGGCAAAAGAAGGGGGAAAGCAGAGGTTTGAGGAATGGGGTTTGGAAAAAAAAAAAGGAGTAGTCAGAAGTGAAGGTTAGAAACTGGAGAAAAATGATTGCAACAAAATTCCACTTTGCCAACAAGCTTCATTTCTGGTGTTTTTCTTAAATCCTCAGGCTCCTGGAATCATGCAACTGAGATTCCCCAAAATCTAGAGACAGCTACAGGCAAAGGAGTTCCATATTGATTCTCTAGAGCTCTTCCTTTAAGCTGATCTCATCTCAGAGGGTTTGTCATTTCTGTTGTTTCACTGCTCCAGCAGAGACACTTGTGGGTTATTTTTCAAGTTTCTGCTTCTGCTTTTCTAAGTTCTGCCTGAGACTCAGCACAGAGCCTTGGAAAGCCATTTCTTCAGGCTTTTCCGGACTATCCCGATGCGGGAAGCACAGGAAAATGGGTTTTTCAGACTCCTGAAATATCTTGCTCTCTCCTGTGGAGATCTCCTCCTTCATCAGACCCTGCATCGTCCCAACAGACGTGTCTGAGATTAAAATAGGGGGAAAAAAAAGAGAAGGAGTTTCTACAGCTGGTTATTTATTGTGACACGGCCTTGTTTCCTAAGGAGAAGAGGCAGGTTCGTAAATCAGGCCTTTTCCTTCAGGGTGAATTTGTAAATCTCTACCAGGGATCTGTAAATCTGCAGCAGGGCTAATAATAAAACGAGGCCCAGATTTATAAACGGAGAGTAGGGTTTACAAACCCATCCCTGGGGGTGGGAAATCCTACAAGCCGACTGCTCCAGCTCTTGAGCGGAGCTTAAATCCATTAAAAAATCCATCTGATTTTTTAAAAGAGTGATTTTTTTGAAACTGGGCTGTACGACAGTGTCCCTCCTATCAGTGGTACCAGTGCGCCCAGTGCTCGAGTGCTCAGGGTCTGGTGGAAGAGCAGGGCACTCTTTAATTGAGGAACAACTTCATTTTGGCTTTGTCCCCGAGGGGGGCTCCGAATGGATTGACCATTTTGTGGTGAATGTGGGGTTTTTTTTTCATCCAGCTTTGCATAACGCTGTAGCTGAGAAACGAGAGGGAGGAACGTCAGGAATCAAACTGAAAAAAAAAACAAAAAACAAAAACCAAACCCCACGTCCCTGAAGGAGAAGTCGGGGAACGATTTTCTGGAAGAAAAACCGTCTGGAAATTTCCTTTGTGAAAGGGAGGTTCATTTCTCTCCACAGCTCCACACCTTAATCCCTGGCTTCTGGTTCAGGCAGCCCCCGCCGCCCCCGGGCACCGGGGGGAATCAGACCCCGTCGTGGCTTCTATCCCACCGATTCCTCTTTTACATTTCTAGCTCTTTTTGCACCAACTCCTTCTCTCAGTCGCCTCTGATTTATGTGTCAGCTCTTCAATAGGCAGAGAATCCAGGCTTTTCATTCTCCTCCTTTCAATGACACCCAACGTGGCTGCTGCAAATAGACCTGGGGGGGGGGGGAAAGGGGGGTAAACCCTGTCCCCCCTCCTTCTCACAGATGCCTGTTCCCTCGAGAGCCGGGCTCAGCACAACCAGGACCATCTGCCTGCCCTTCCCGGGGTCTTCTGGAGCCCAGTCCTCGGAGAACAGACCTTTTTCCAGCTCTGAGATCCCCCCCCCTGGGCTCAGGCACCCGGTACGTGAAGCAGAAAAGGCATCTTGCTCTTCAGATTCTTCTTGAGCTCGCCTTCAGTGCTTCTTTTTTTCCCTTTGCAGATTGTTCCTCGCTCTGCTGGGAAGCATCCCAGGCGTGGGGTCCACGAAGCATCCCAGGGCTCAGCTCCTGTCCCCCCTGATTTATTCTCCACGGGGACATGGGGACGCTGCCTCGACAGAGAGCCCCAGGCAGGGCCAGGCAGGAGGGAAAGGTTTAAACACCAAACAGGTTTATATATAATAAATCCCAAACCTCACGGCTCCCAGGTGGACTCTGCCCTTCGTCCTCTTGTGTAGAGATCAGATATAAATAAACTCTTCATTTTCAGCTTCGTTTTATTCACGTTAACATCTGATCTTCCACAAAAACTGCTGCCCAGAGGGATTCTTAGGGGCTTATTTTGATGAAAACATCAACACTCCCAGAGGGTTGAAAAGCTGAAATTACTGCCACGGCTCCTGGAGGTGACGGGGGGGTTGTCCCCAGCTGCAAAGTCTTCCTGTAGCTCCTGGACTGAACCTCAAAATCTCTGCACTGGATTTTTTGGGCTGTGGTGGAATTGAGGGTCAGAATTCCAGCTGTGGCACCAGGGAGGAGGCAACTCTGGAGGAATCCAGGGAAGAGCAAACCTTCCTTCTCAGCCTTGGGAAGCAGCTCAGTGTCCAGGTGTGACCCCCACCATAAAACTCATCATGCTCCTGAAACCTCACAAATCTCCCCCAAAATCTGCTGGAATCCTTTTCCGAGGTTCCAAGGGCAATTTGAGGACAATTCCCTTGATGACTTAAGGGACTGCAAATGCATTTGCAAGGAAGATCCTTTTTTACATGGAATTTTACCATCAATTCCTCCCCATCCCTTGGTACAGGGACCCCCCCCAGGGGCAGAAGGGGGTCCCCCCTGCACCCACCCTCCCTGGGGTGAACGGCTGAGAAGAGACTCCAGAAAATCACTGCAATTGCAGCTGAATCAGTTTTATTATTGCAGTTTATAGGGGTTTTTTGGGGGGGAAAAAAAAAAAAAGCAAAATTTCTACTCTGTCCTTTGGAACGTGTTTGAGAAAATAAGGGGGGGGGGATCGCTGTGTTCAGTGCCTTCGTTAGATGTTTATATGGCTAAATTAAATAGAAACTGTCATTCAGTGGGATGTGATGGTGAATTGGGTGGGGGGAACCAGGCTCAGAACCCCTCTCCCTGCCCTGGGGGGGGGTCCCCTCGGGTGGCTCCAGCCACGGCATCCCCAGGGGGGGTCTCTGCTCAGAAAATCCCCCAGGAAGGGAAGGAACAGCGGCGCTGACGTGACTGGCAGGTTTTTCCATACACATGCCATTCTCCCTCAAAATTGGCTTTCTTTTGGGTTTTTTTTTGTCTTTCATCCCAGGAGCGGGATTGACGGAGGGGGAGGACTTTGCAAAATTGAAAATAAATAATAAAAAAAAAAAGAGAGAAGGGAGGAGGGGAGAGATTTCCATCCTTTCAATTTGTCTAGAGTTGGAGGCTCCTGTTGTAGAAAGGAATTTATAGATATTCTTGGGAAACAATTAATAATATAATAATACAAAGAACCCTCTATTTGGCCAGGACCCGGCAAAATACGGTGCTGAGCCCAGGGCTGGAGCCTGGCATTTCTGCCTGCTGAAGAATTCCCCAAGTCCACTTTAAATTGGTTTTGAATGAAAACAATGTAAAAATTGCCCGTGGAAAAAAAAAAAAAAGCCTCAGGCTTCTTGAAAGGGGACAGTTGGTGAAACAAAGCATTTCATCCTGACTTGGGAGAGATTTTTAAGGAAAGATTCACATTTTGTGTAATACAAAAATATTCCTAAGTGAAAAATAGACATTTCTACTCTGAAAACTTGATGGTTTTTTTTTTTTTTTCTTCCTAAGTTATTCCTTTATTCCTGGGCCCTGTCAGAAATGCTGCTTTCTAACAGGGAACATGTTCTGAAAGAAAGTTTCTGGTGAATTTTGGAATTAGTAAATCTCCACAAGATCCCACCCAGCGGGACTGGGCTGGGGTGGAGAGAATGGAAGGAAAACTGGAGGAACAGATCAAATCTGGGGTCTGGTGTTTGAAAAATGGTCCTAAATCCTGTATGGTGCTTGTGCTGGATGCACTCGAGAGGAGGTGGTGGGAGAACTGGGCATCTTCTAGGGCAGGAATGGGGAACTGGGAGCAGAGAAGCGGCCGTGGGTGGGTGCCCAAGCAGGGGGACTCTTGATGAGGGAGGGGGGCCATGGGATGACGGGGAAGGGTTTAAAGCTGAAAGAGGGTGATTTAGGTTAGATATTGGGAAGAAAGTGTTTATTTTGAGGGTGGTGAGAGCCTGGCCCAGGTTGCCCAGAGAAGCTGTGGCTGCCCCATCCCTGGAGGGGTTCAAGGGCAGGTTGGAGGGGGCTTGGAGCAACCTGGGCTGGTGGGAGGTGGCCCTGCAGGCAGGGGGGGGACTGGGTGGTCTTTAAGGTCCCTTCCAACTCTAAGCACTCCATGATTCTCTGTTTTCCTCCAAATGTCATTCTAGGTACAAAAAGAAGCCTGGCAAAGGTTGCTCCAAAGAGATCTTCCTGGCTCCAACGCATCCTTTTTCTCTGGACAGCAGAGCCCTAAGGATGGCAACACCATGCCCAGACCTCCAGGTCTTATCTGATGGGATTCAGTTCCATCAGCATGTGGAGGCAGCAGGGAAGTCAAGGTGAGCTCTTCATGTTCCATCCCTGACTCCAGCACCATTTTCACCTTGTTAATTGGCCAAATTTTTTATTACCTTCTTGCTTAGGGAAGACTGGAGAGCGTTTAATGCCCCCTGGATGGTCAGGATTTTCACACTTAGGTTCCAACATCAGCCCAGAAGGCCAGTTCCAACACACATCCATCCCAACCCAGCTCAATTCAAGCCTCTGGGATTTTAGCCTAGCTTTCTTACTCTGAAAACGAGGCTAATTTTAATGCTGAAAGTCACATCTGGAAAATATTTGCATATTTTTCTTGTTCTCTCGATCAAAGAGCTGAGCGGGGAGGGTTTCATCAGAGCGGCTTTTTTCATCTCTTTGAGGGGTTATGTTTTTTTCCTCTGATGCATCCAAGCAGATCCTTCGAGTGATAGAAAAGGTAAGAAAAAAACATAGAAAAGAACAAAAAAATGCTGGGAGAGTGATGTGTAAACCCCTGTGACAAGAGCTGAGGTGAATGAGCGATGTCTTTCCAAACCTGCCCATAAAGAACTGTGCTGGGCTCAGGAACAAGTAAAAAGATTGTTGCAAGGCCCAGAAGTTTATCAAGAATAAGGTTTTCAGGAACTTAGTGCCAACAGTAATAATTCCACCAGTAATTCTAAGAGAGGAGGGGGAGAAGGACTAATTAAACCAGAAATGGGTTTCTTTGCAGGGCTGGCAACTGCGCGTCGGCAACATGAGCCTGAGCAGCAAAAGTGACCAGTGAAAACAACCCATCTCCTCTCCAAGGGAGGTCAACCAGCGAAAGAAAAGAGACACCACCAGCTGCCACCAGGAAATAACTCTGTCGGGTTTAATATTTTCGGGCATTATTTGCAACGTAGGTAAGGGAATTAGGTTTCCTTTTTTTTTTTTTAACCAGTTGGATGGTACCTCGTCGGGGTACTTCAAGCATCTCAACATCCTCCTTTCTTTTTTTCTTCTTAAAGGCATGAAAACTGAGCCACCTGTTTAGCAAAGTGCTTGGTATCGACCAGCGGAGGGTATTTGAGCTCTCTCAGAGGCTCAGCTTTCATTTCAGGGGGGGGTTTGATTCTGATCTTTGGGGATCACGCACCAGAGAAGACAATCGAACCCGCCAAAACTCCGTTGGGCTCTTGGTTTATACAACCCTGATTTTCCCATTTCCCCTCAGCTCAAAGATAAAAAAAAAACTAATGAAATGAAAGTGGAAAAAGCCAGAAAACAACCCCCTCAAACCACCCGTTCAATTCAAGGCTTTGATCCTCTATTTGCACGGAAAAGGAAGACGTTTAACTGCAAACTCCCCCCTGCAAGGGGGCTGGGGAGGGGGGGGATGTCTGTAAAGCACAGAGGGACAGAGAGGATGCTTTGAAGACGGATTGCATACCTGCTGCCCCCTTTCTAGAGGGCTGCTTATGATTTATGTACCACAAGAACAACAGTGGCCGACCCAGGGGGGTCACAAAAGGGGCCGGTGCCAGGACAGAACCCCACGAGCCACAGTCCAGCGAATTCCAGGTCCGCCCAAAATTCCGAGCATCTTCAAGACAGTTCCTGGATAACGAGGACTTCCACGCCTTGGCTGGGACAGACACTTTTTTGGGTTGGTTTTTTTTTTTTTTGTGTGTGTCATTTATTTCCAAGAGGACACTGAGGGAACAAGAGGAGACTCTTGGGTCAAGGAGCCATAACGCCGAGGACGGCTCGGGCGTGAGAGCAGCAAAGCCAGGGCTTGTACAGCACAAAGAGCATCTGTCCCCGTCGTTATGCACGTGCTGCTCCAGCCATGCAGGGGAGTTTTCCAGGGACTGGTGGTTTTTCTCCATCCTCCGAGCACGACAGAAGCTGGGGGCCTGCGGTGCAAAAGGGTGCTCTTGAAAAAACAGGAGGTATAAACTGAATTTTATTGGAACGCGGGGTTGGTTTTTCGTCAAGGGGATGCGCTGGAGGAAAGGAAGGGTTCAAGCTTTGAGAAGCAAACCTGGGTGAGGACGGGCACCTTTTCACTCTTTTGAACACTGTAAATAATAATAATTAAAAAAAAGAACAAAACCCAAAAGGTTGCCCTCCCCTTTTTCCCCAAAACCTCCTTCCCAACCCCGAGGCTTGCCTTCACATCATGCTCTTCCTGTACTGAGACTGTGAGCTCTGTTTGGGTTTCGAGTCCGACTGCTGGAGTTCAAACTGTTTGTACAGGTCCCTCAGCTCTTTGATCTCCTGCAGCACCCTCTTGGCTTGGCTCCAGGTGGAGGAAGCCTCCCCCAGCAACCTCTCCGATTCCTGCAGGATCCTTTCAGAGTCCGACTTGGAAGAGGATGAAGAAGAAGAGGTGGTGGTGGTGGTGGTGGTGGTGGTGCTGGTGGTGGTGCTGGTGGTGGAATCCTTGGTCTTTCTCTTGCCTTCCCCGTAGCCCTTCACCTCTGTCAGCAGTTCCTGAGTTTTTTCCAGTTTCAGTGCAACCAGTTCTTGTAGCCGGGACAGTTGCTCCGGTTCTGTCGAGGCAAACTGAGCCTCCAGCCCCCTCCTCAGCACCGCCCGGTGCGCGGAAGAGTCCCGTCGTGACAGAATTTCTTCCATGGAGGCACATTTATTCTTTTCCGAGTGCGAGAGCTTTTTAGGGACCTGCGGCGTGTACATGGTCCCTTTCTCAAAGGAGTCATTGCGCTGCTGCCCGGATCTGTCCCACGAGGTCACCTCCCGTCGCGGGAGGCTCCCCGTCCGGCCTTTCTCTGATGGTTTGACGTTCTCCGAATCGGAGCGGCGCCGGCCGGCGGTGAGATGTGCCACCGACTTATCCAGGTCCACCCGAAAACTCTCTTCGCAGGTGCTGTGATCCTCCGGAGAGGCGTCTTCCTCCTGGATCAGGTCGAGCGTCAACATGCCATCAGAGGTTGAGGTAGATGCCTGGAGAAGGAGTTTGAGAGTTGGGTTATCACTGGAACCACACGCCCAGTGTTTTTTATACCCGAAATATGTGTCACCTGCACCGGGATGGGCCAGGAATACAAAAAAGTGTGACCTCGTGACAGAGCCCTGGCTTCCTAACTGAGATGGAGAGCTTTGGACAAGCCATCTGTGCTCCCCATGGCTGAGTTCCTCGCCTATAACGGTTATTCTCCGTCAGGAACTTGAAGGAATGTTTCATTTTCAGCAACGAAATGATGCCAGATGGCAAACTACCACCGTGAAAAGGGGTTCGTACAAGGTCTATTGGAACGGAGGATGAGATCTGGTCGCCCAACCACCCTCCTGGGTCTTAAGGACAATTTTCAGTTCGGGCCAGAGCTCAAACACCATGTGAGCATTTACCTTATAGAGGGAGTTTTAGGAAGCAGGGGGCTGGGGGTTGCTCTACGTACCACAGCCATCAAATGTCCCCGTGTTGGGGGGCGTCGGGAGTGCTGTATTTTCACCCTGTCGCGCGTTGGGTGGGCAAGGTAGCTGTCCTCCTCCACGGTGACCTAAAATGGTGACAAAAGCTAGTGGCACATCCTTTATTCCTCCGGGATTCCCTTTCCCTTGTGACCCACGTCCTGAGGGTGAATTTCTCCCACAACCATCTGGGAAAAAAAA